>JAJMBT010000010.1:0-369959 GCA_030565385.1 Kodamaea neixiangensis | reverse complement strand
TGAGACCTATAGACGTGGTTCAACTTGAAGGTGATCCTTTGCTCCATGAATTGGTTTTCAATAGAAGATATCAAAATATTTGTTTAGGTGGAAGCGGGGAGAATGGGGAGGCTGGTGAGACAGGCACAAGCATTGAGATTGAACTGTTCTTGGAACTTTTGAAGAGAAATGAGTCTATATACAAGCCCGGGAGTCTCTCTTTCTGTAACTATAAAGACTTGGAGGAGCTTTACAACGCATTTCCCCACATTATTGAATCCTTCAAGGAAATACATCAGGATGGCACAGCGGATGGAAACCTTTTTGTACAAGACAGTTCGGACTTCGAGTTATTTGGTAAACTCAACAACATCAAAACGCTAGGTATCATTTACCTGGAAAATTTGCTGGAGCTTCGTGATTTCATTCCAGATAGTGTTCGTGCGCTTGATTTATATCTTGGCACAGCCGACTATTTACCACCATCCCTTGAAAAGCTTAGTATCGGAAGGAATATGTGGGATTTAGATGAGCTACCAGCTGGTTTGAAGTCCTTCTGTTGGTATGAGTGGACTTTTGATGAGGAAATACTTGATCTCCTTCCTTCGACAATTGAAGAGATAATTCTACATGAAGTGTACCCACCATTGGATTTCACTCGGTTTACAAATTTGAAGAGGTTGCTGCTAATAACACTGATTGAAGAAGGATTTACTATTCCATCTCTGTTAGAAAGAGTCGAACTTGATGACGATTTTGAGCAGCGATATGTATTCTCCACTGCCTGAGAAGAAACAAGTTGAGTTCTTTCAACCGTAAAGCAGACCAAAACGTGAGAGTTCACAGCAACCCATTGTTGGTGAAGCTTAAGAAACAGTATTAATTCAAATACCATACTCCCTGTTGGGTTTTGGTGGCTAATTTATGATTAGTGTGAAGTAATTGTATTGAACTACAGAATCAAGACTAAACAGTAGGAACATCAGAGTTTGTATAAACTTCTGGTGGCTTTTCATCGCTTACCAGGCTACATCCTATATGAATACAATGCTACTCGACGATACTGAGCATATACAGTTCGACTTCTTCAACCCGTCTATACTATGTGGTACTACTTAGTCCTTCACAAGGACTCTATTCTGGGGTGATTGCAGTTTCTTCCACATTAATACACATTTCTGATTGCTCTCCGATAAAAATCGTTTACTTGCCCTGGATTAACCCAAGACCGATATCGCCTACTTGTACGGCAGGTACTTGGTTCACTCCCTTATTTTTCTTTGCCTACCCTTAGCAAGCAGTTATCTGATATTTAACCATGCATTCTGCAAAAAGAGACAACGCTTTATCCAAATAGACACATCCACAAAACCTACCATAAGGCATTATTAACCCCTCACTTCTCATCTAAACGGACTGTTGTGCAGCACCCACTTGCTTGACCACAGTTTATCTGATATCCATACTGAAGATTTCCAAATCAAGTTTGAGCCGCACGCAACTTCACACATTTGCAGCCTATCTCCAACTTATCTCCAACTCGGTTTACAAATTGCACCAGTATAGCCACATGAGTGAGGTGTATTTCAGGGGCGTTTCTTGGATAAAATATAGTGTTGTTTACGCTTTGTTTCTATCCGTACTGATGAACTGGTAATATGATAATTCTTCTAAAATTCTAAATTCCTTTGGTGATAGTTATCCTTTTTAAATAAACTAACTTGAACTCTCTACCTCTTCTTCTGTCTCTATCTCTCGTCTATCTCTATCTCTCGTCTATCTCTATCCCTCGTCTATCTCTATCTCTCGTCCATCAATGTTGCTCCTCCTCATCACTCTCAACTCCGTTATATTTTTATCAACTCTAATATCATCAGATACTGCCCTTCTACTTGCATCTGCAATCGTGCAATATGGTAACTGCATTTTCGTGTGGTCTTGGTTTCACACTGCAATAAAAGGAAAAGGAGTCGACCGATCGCGACGTATATATGTACGTGGACGGGCTCTGAAACACTCGATTATCGCCATTGACTATGTTACAACCAAGTGCAAATTTGAAGGATTCTTCTACTGACTACCAGTTTCACAAGCTGTTTGTGCTTTCCAACTCTCCATCATCTGATGCGCTGCAGAAGAGGTCCAGGTGGATGAGGAAGTTGAGTGGTGTGTCTGTTAATTCTTCCCAGCCATTTCCTCATGTTTATGACTCGTTTCCGCCACTTTCAAGCCCGCTTGGTTCCCAAGGTTCGTTCAGTGCACCGAGAAGTGCTCATACTGCGAATCCTCGAACTCCAACTGGGTTCGGGAGATCGTCGGGGTCCTCATTCTCAACACCACAGCAAAATGACTTGTCGTATTTCACTCCGTTGACCGAACCTACTGATTCTCCGTTTCGTAGAACTCCCAAATCAATGGCGACGCAGGCGTCGCCATTCAGAAAGAGATTACTGGACTCTGCATTCAAATTGGCTGCAATAACTGACAAATCAACATACCTGCATCCCAAACCAAAGCCAATCGACCTTGAGGTCCCCGAAATTAAAGAGAAGGGACCAAAAGTTAAAGCTTTTGTGTTTACCCAAACCCAGGTGGAAGTGCTGAAACCAAGTGCTGATGACATATGCTTTGTTTGTGAAGAAGCACTTCTGTACAAGATTGGCGACGAAAAGTTGGTTCACTTGAAGTGTGGTGACTTTATACACGGCGAATGCTTAAACCTCACCGTTGAATTCCAAGTGGAAAACTTGATATCGAAGAAAAGATTGCAATCAGGGACGACCTTGGACGAATTTAGTAGCATGCTCGACTACTGCAAAGGCAAAGTTTGCTCGAAAAATGGTTCTAAGCAACATGTGGTCCCTTCAGACCCGACTTTGAAAGAAAGAATGTACTTGAAATCTTTGGAAACGACAAATGAAAAGACTAGTGTCCCCAAACGCAAGAATGTTGTAACTCTCAGTTCAACTTTAGCTCCACAGTCGACTGCACATAAACCACCTCATCGTTCTTCTGTATTCAATTCACCATCTTTGTCCAACAATACATTTAAATTAAATCCCGTGGCTGCAAATTCGTCAACTCCATCTCCGTTGCTCACACCAACCCCAAGATCTGTACCATCTTTTGCAAAGAAACTGCACTTGCAGGAACTGTTTGACGCGTTGAGCTTATCAAACAGATCAACCTCACCCGCAATGAGTGTCTCTACTCTGAACACAGCACTTATGAACAAGTACTCAGCAATATCAATAGAGGAATTGCAATCCTTTTTGATACTGTACTTGTTGGATAACACTGGTTTCTCGTTGAGCTCGTTACTTAAAATGGGCAACCTACGCTTGGTAGATCGGTTGCTTGTGAGTTTTGATGCTACGATGTACGAATCCAAAATAGCATTCCTCTTTGCAAACTACTTGGTCTTGATGAAAGAGAACGACGCTACTAGCATCCCTTATTTACTCCCTTTAGGCGAAATAAGTATTTCGACTCCAGACCTGTGCACTTTGCGTGTCTCAAGAACTGCAGCTGGAAACAGAAGCTCAAACATTCGTGAATTCGATGGTTTCCAGGTGTTTCTCAAATCCCAGACAGGCTCTGTGGTTGAGAAATGGGTTGCTGCAACCTCAGACTTCTCCTTCAAATTCCCACGCGAGTTAATCACATCCACTGTTGACTTACCAGAATTAAACCAACCAGAGCAACCTTATCTTGAAGCCTCGATGAGTTTCAACCTTGATGAGACTGAACAAGAACTCTTGGAAACTTTTGACTCGATGTTTGTTCATGACGCTTCAAAAGAGAGTAACTCGTCCACCTTGGAGTTATCTCCAAACATATCCAACTTGTCCCCTCTGTCAATGCAGATTGCGGATTCGATTGAAAGCGAAGACTCAGACTCGGATTCAGATAGTGAGCTCATTAGAATGGCACTCAAAGATAAACTCTCCCAAGGTCGCATAGATCATATTTTCAAACAGAACCAGGTGAATTCATCCTACACTGTTGCGCTGGAGCAAATCGAAAGCTATGACCAAAGCAGCGTGTATAGCGATAGTGATGTAGATTCAGATCACGAGTTAATTGGTGGTTTTCTTGCTCCACTGATTCCTCGGTCGACTTTACCATTGCATACACCATTTAGATCTACTTCATCGCCGGCCTCTGAAATAGTTGACTGGAATCAATTGATTTCAAAGGTCCAGCATGAAATCTCAAAACAGTAGTTATATATTAATGCGTGGCATACCGATCAATTTCAGAAAGAATCTTGTAGGTCCATATTTCTCTTTCCTGTCTTGACCTAGCCATAAACACTATACTTTTACCAGTCACACCCAAACGTTTAATCATGGTTGCCAATCCCGGATTCTTGTTTGGAACTGAGCTACTAGTGCTTGCGGTTGTGTCAGGTGCATTGTCTTCCTGGTTGCCATTTGGTTCCACATGCGCCAGACCACGCTTTCTAATCTTTCTCTTTTTTCCAATCCACAAAGTAAAACACCTGTGTTGCTCCTCCTCGGAGCTTTTCCAGCCATCTGGGTATATGCGTGGCAAAGACCTTCTGTCAGGATGGAGGGCATCAACATTTTTATTTCTTTCCAATAAATCCATGGACGTGGTGCTTCCTGAATAGATGTAACACTGGGAAATTGGAATGGTAAAGTAGTGCTTAAAGCACGGTGTTTTCTTCCACTTCCCTGTCGCTTTAGACCGCCTGAAGATTGAAAACAAGAGGAGAAACCCCGGACACAACACAACAAAGTATCTGTTAAAGTCGCTGTGTTTCTTACTCTTTTGGTACAAATATCCACTGTTCAAAATACATCTTGACATCGCAATCGAATCGATGTTGTGAATGAAAGGATCGGAGATCGAATTGTTCAATTCGTACGTGTTGGACTCCATAACCACATTCGAGTCAATATACTCATTAATTCGGAGCAATTTCTGGTTGGTTTGCCTCATCTTTAGCAAATGCATAAGATCTTCTTTCTTGCGAGCTATCCAGTATTCACGCAAACTCCAAAGCCGAGTCACCCACTCTTCTCGGATATTTCTATTTGGAGCTTGCAACTTAAGGGTTGATCCGTCAATCATTTCTATTTCAAATGAAGAGTCGACAATCTCATCATCGGTGATCAATTCAGTGGTGGAGTACCAAGAGATACCCATAAGTATGCAGCTGGCTTTGTTCAATTTGCTCAAAGGTATTTTTCGTATATCCCGCACCAAAGTCAAATCTAACAATGCTTCCGCTTTGATCATCTGCAGCGACCTCCTCTCCAATTCCTCCAAGGCCAATCTGTCGTTTTTTTCAAAATCATCTTTATTTAACCAGACAATATGATCGTTCTCATCGATCTCGTACGGACTGTGATAGTACACGGGAGGTATCAGCGATTTGATGGCTGTGCTGTCTCCAGTTCCTCGTGCCAAGTCATTCTTAGGGGAGGGTGGCACCCCACGGTGGTACCTTGTGAATAGTAACAACTGGTCACTAGTGTAAAAGTACTTTAACTTATAGTAAGGCTTTAGAATCGAACCTTCTCTGCCAGCAAAGTTGGTCAACTGTCCTAAAAATCCCTCGATTGGAATTGGCTCATTCATTTCCTTATTCCCAACTGTGGCTGACATCGAGTAGTGGCTCATGTCGCGGAGTTCCAAACGAAAACTCCTATTCATAACTTGATTTTGAACGTAGAATAACTCACTGTTGTTTTGCACCCACTCTATTCTGTCGTACATCTTAAAACAGAACCACGGGTTTGTTTGCTTTTCCATCCATTCGTCGAATCTCGCGTATTCACGCTTTTTCAATTCTTCATATACCCGCAGTTTCAAGTACGCTATGACTGGACTGTACTGAATGCGATAGCCCTTGGGCAAAACCTCCACGCACAATTCAGTTCTGTGGTTCAAAGATTTCATCAACAAATCGTGCGGTACCACTAACGACAACCTTGTGTTGATATCTGGGATTGATATGTAGAACCTGGGGTCTAATTTCTGCCCCAAACCCTGTTTGAGAATGTATAAAAATTTGATTGCGCCAATCTGGTTGGTGCATTTGAGAATGTATGCATATGTGTGTGTATCCTCTGTTAAACTGAGACAGATGGTTTTGTCATGCTCGCTGTACAAGTGTGCATCAACGTCAATAGACAAATCAACCAGAAAATCCGGTTTCTTCCGCTTCCCTGTCGGGTGCACAGGATCGTAATAAAGGTTGTAGAACTCTATAGAAATGGGGGTGGTGCTGCTATTTGTACGTCGGAGAACAACATTGTACTCCGTCCATCTCTCGCAGATTCGTGAGTCTGCGTTCTCGTTTTCAGTGAAGCTGCTGGGCAGCGACGAATTTAAAATCTCTTTGGTCAATACCAACATCTTAGTTGCACGCAATATCTCCCCTGCTTTAAAGTTCTTGACAATTACTTTGTTGACCTTGTTGATGATGTCTCTTCTAGAGTTGTGAGCGATGCCTCGTGAACTATGTGCGAGAGCCTTGATTTTCTTGACAAATTTGTGGTGGTCCTTCTGCACCCATTTAGCGTGCTTCATATCAATGCCTTCGGTAGGCACTGGCATCGCAATGCTGACTCTCGATCGTTTGCTTGATCTTGATTTCGCCTTTTCTAACTCAAACTGTACACGTGGTTTGAGGAGTGTTGAAGTGGTGCTGTACATGGACTCTTCCTCTTGAAGTGATCTCTCGATAGAGTTGATGCTTTCTTGGGTTTTCTTAGGTGATTCGGGGATCGACGGTGTGGATGAGTGTGAATGATGGTCCATGGGGTCGAAAGAATCTACTCTCGAGGAGTCATCTGTGCTTGTTTTCGAGGATTCAGAGTAAGAACTGGTTCTTTTAGACTGGTGTTCGGTTCTGGATTCAGTGGTGGGTTCGCTTGATACCACAATTGAAGGTGATATCGCTTCACCCGAAACCACTACTGGAGGCACCAATTCCTTATTCACTTTCTCAGGAATTGTCGCTTCAGGTATTGTTTCCTCAGACATAGCTTGCTCAAGATGCAATCCAGATTGAAGCAACGGTTTCGATAACCTGTTGCTGGATAAATTGCGTTCTCCAAAGTATGCTTGGCCAATGGGCGATTTGAGAAACTCATTTAGGCTTTCATCCTCGGACTTGGAGCTGTTGAGTTCTGATGTAATTATGCTATGGCCCTCTTCGTCATACTCTTCGTCATACTCTTCATCACCCTCATGGCGAGCCAATTCCACTGCTTCTAAAATCATAGAGGTGTCGATCTTCCGGTTGTTCTTCAGATACAAATTGAAAGTACCTTCTTCAAGCAAACCATTATCATCGGGCTGCATTCCACTTCCGCTGCGAATACTTCGACTCACCAATGAATGGGCCGTTTTGTACTGCTTCTTGATCTTCTTCTTTGCATATCGAGTGCTTGCAGAAAGGATCCCTGGAGTATAATCCTCGAGCCAAAGATCGGGGATGCCCCCCAATAGTAAGCACTGCGATGACCTCCAGATATGCTCGGGCGTCGAATACGTTAGCCGGAACGCCGTCAACGAGAACTTGGGAATATTAAATGTGTCAACACCAGACATGATTACTGGTTACCTCGAGCTGCTCTTCTTCGGAGTCATACCAATTCTTATTATCTTCCACATGGCGTTTAGCAACCACAAAAAAAGGTCGTTTAATTTTCGAGATCAAATCTAAATATACACTAGAGGAAGAGTGTTGGGAGTACACAGCCAGGAAGCAGCGTTGATAGTAGATGAGCAAGTGCTGGGGGTCAATTAGATGACGTCTCCATCGTTGATTCCGATTTCGCCTTCGAGGTTCATGTTTTCTGGGGGAGAGATACTCGAGACGTTGTCCAAGACTGCGTAGACGGAGCCAATGAGGAACAAGATGACACAGACGATTGTTCTGAACCAGCTTGTGGCGTCGATGATGGCACTGAGGAGGATGTAGAATACACCACGGCCGAGGAAGGAGAACAAGAAGGACCCGAAAACACGAGCTTCTGCTGGGATCTGGAATTCCAAGTATCCAATAACAGCTCCGAACAATATCACGAAGATGGCTCTGAAAAACTATGGGGTTAGTATGGGATGTTTGATTGTGGTGATGTTGGCTGTAGGAGAGAACTCATATTGGTATCAGTATGATTTCATCGTAGATCTTATGAAAGATGAAAATTCACGATGGGGCATTCAATAAAATGCAGCCAGATCATCGGAGTGTTATTCTGTGGGAATACTCGGACGCATAGTATCTTCAACAATAACGAATCACTGTAAACTTCTGCGTGTACATCTGTGTTTACATCTGTCATCTGTGGGTACGTTGGTGTGACATCTGTCCACCAAGGGTTCAAGGAACTCTGATTGTAAAACACTAGTGTGTCATGCCCATCACGCTGTGATGGGTACTCCCACCGAAAATCATTCATCAAGTACATACCGATTGGCTGTAAAGTTAGTATCCATCAATGATTGCGCTGATCTTCTTAAACATACATTCCTCCAAACAACTGAGATAAACCTGAAATCACCTAAACTGTTAGTATAGAACGGGAAGAATGTGGCATAAATACACACAGATAAGCCTGCCACGGTCAAGTTGGCGATTCTGAAGGCCCCATTAAGGTCCTGTCCACTGATCGAGTCTAAGCTAACCATGTTGAATAATGCTTTGATCTGTTGAGGGCGAAACAAAAAAGGATATTTGGCGGGTCACGTGGAAGCGGAAGTGAAAGTGGGAGGTTGAGAGGTAGACTCAACCAAAGATGTTTGGTT
This sequence comes from Kodamaea neixiangensis, assembly GCA_030565385.1. NCBI lineage: Eukaryota > Fungi > Ascomycota > Pichiomycetes > Serinales > Debaryomycetaceae > Kodamaea > Kodamaea neixiangensis. Next base: position 361,190 of record JAJMBT010000010.1, on the reverse strand, counting down.
GATGATGAAGCTAGAGGAGAGGTGCTTTTGGGGTGGTTCGCTACAGTATTGGTTTGAGTAGTATATCAGGCTCTTTATTTAATAGTAGTATTTAAACTTTGGCTGAGCAGAGTGACGCGTCGTGGCCACAGTATTCACAAGTATTGAAAAGATGATGATACAAATAGGTATCTTGTGTGTCAGGTCATTTTCTTAATCATGATAAAGCCAACTCCTACTCTCAGTTTGTTATCAATTTAACTTCAGTGGACACAAAATTTTGCACCCAATATAATACAAGTGAGATGGTAGGTTGCGAATGTTCTCATTGAAACTTGTTAGCATTAAGTTTCTGCAAAATAGGTGGTGACGAAGAGTTGGATTCATTCTAGTGATTCCAAGGTGAGGATGTTTGGGCTTTTTGAGTTGGTAGTTGTTTGTACTCTTTTAAACAGAGTACAGTGAAGGGAAGGAATAAACGAAGGGATATATACACGAAAGATCTCTTTCACAGTCTCCACTCTGCTTCCAATAGAACGTTAAGTAGTGTTTAGAATAATTTAAAAGCTAACATTCCAGAAGATTGTAGCCATTGCTTGTATTTTAGATTTGATAAGAGTGAGTTTCATAAAGAAGTTCTGAAACAACTGACATATTCAATTCTAGCTGATCTCCAAACAATTTGGAAACACCAATTCTTGCCATTCTGACCACCAGATAATCACTTAAATATGTGTTCCTCTCTCATTCACCCCAATCTGAAATGTCATTAAACTGTATACCCTCACACATTATGTTCCCATTAAACAACGACACTTCATCAGTGAACTCCTCCGTATTATCATTAAACAGATACACCGCCAGTCTGACCAACGAAAAAGTCCTGTTAATTAAAGAACCCATCAAGCAACTTCTCAGACACAAACCATCTTTTGGCTCCTTCAGTTCGCTCACCATTATCAAAACCACTTTCACCAAGATCAAAACGGTTTTTGCACCCAAAAAGAAGGCTCATGAGAAAGAAGCTACTCCAAAAGAAATGCACCCATATAACCTTTTACTTCCGTTTGCACACTACCGGAAACCTAGCACAGGCACCAATCCATTCCTCAAGACAATCTATAAGCAACCCTATAGTGATCCACCTGAAAACCGTGAGGCCGACACTTTCCTTGGTGTACAAGATGATTCGATTACAGGTGCCTTGATATACTTTATTAATAATTCTTCGTATTCTGTGCAGACTTCCAGTTCCTGTTGCCATCACAGTAACAACTCAGCTAAGTTGGAAACGAATAAATGTTCACATGGACTGTGCTCAATTAATATACCCAATGCGATCTGAGGTGTGTAATAGCATTTACCTCTACATGTCCATACTCATTACGAAACTCTAAGGATAAATATACTCAGTATCATCTTTATACCCTCCTCTGTATGCTCAACTTTGTAACTCCATACTAGTACACATAAGTGTACAGACTACATTTAGAATGCACGTTATCACGAACAAGTTTACTACGAATGAAATTCGATCAACTATAATTACTCACACTACACTAATACTTACCCATACAACAAACACGAGGTAGTATTCTCAAATTATACTGATAAACATTCCGTTATCTCCCATAATCTATTGTCATATAAACCATTAATATGGTGCACCCATAACCAGATAACGTTAATTTCTCACAGTACACTCAAGTACCACTTAAATCTTAGTCCACTAATTTCACTTAAGTCTCCCTGCATTACCATGACTCTCATCTCACGGCAACTCTCGGCAGCCAGTAAATTTCGGCTCCCCCAGTAACTCGCAGCACAACCAGCAACCTGCACTCACCACCTGACCACTAAAAAAACCAATAGGACCCTAGCAAAGAAAGCTACACAAACTCAAGCAAACCTCGCACTATCACATTCACTTGTAGATAACACACCCAAACCGAATGACTACGCCTGCTGAGCAGCTTGCCTACTTCATTGGCCCAATTTTTCTTGTCCAATTTAAACCTTATCACAAGGTATCGTTGAGGTGAATGCCTAAGAAAAAACCAAAAAAAAAAAAGGAAAGTACCGTAGGGCCTCGCAAAAAAGCTGAGAAATTGTGGAGGTGTAATTTAGCAAAACGAACTACTTGCGATGGCTTATTCTACAGGCAGAGGAGGGGCAGGCAACATCCACGAGTCCAAGCAAGAGGTAGCTAATGCTGACGACAAATCTGGTGTTCTTTCGCTGCAGACTTCCCCACAGCAGCATCCACATCCAACCGACGCAAACAAGAAGGTCTTTTATTCGACGGGCAGAGGCGGTGCTGGCAACATACAATCTCTGTCGTCCATTCCATCGCCCAAGTTGGTCCCTCAAGGGTCCAACACACCGCAGTTGAGTGGTACCAAGGTCACCACCGGTAGAGGAGGCTATGGAAACATGGTCAGCAACGACAACCCAGACTTGACTCGTAAACTACAAGACGTGGACCTCCCCAAGAACGACTTGCACGCAGTCACCTCCAACTCGTTCTCTGTGGGCAGAGGAGGTTTCGGCAATGTGATCTCCCAAACAAAATCATCCACCAGTCAGCGGTCTTCGGGCCTGGAAGCCAACAAGAACTTGTACTCAGTTAGCAGTCACGGAGACAAGTTGAAGAAAAAGAGAGGCTTCTTCGGCAAGATCAAAGAAGCGTTCAACTAGAAGGGCTATATCGTCTGTCCATAATCATTACACATGGATGACTTTTATGATTGTGTTGTTCGCACGGCTTTAATTTGTGGGGCAAGTAACTGAGTAGAGTGATGAAGTCTCATACTCGAGTAGACTGTAGTGATGTTTATGATATAGTTATACAAGGAGTGATGAATGTATCTGATCTTGATATTGAGTGACTGAAGAGTCAGAATAAGTTCATGTATAACTGTGAGACAAAGATCAAGTGTACGGCTCATGTCTAGAAGTTGAGGCCTAAAGTCTCGACTGTTTATGACTGACTCAACAAGAAGTCTCTCAACTTGTCTAAGGCTCTGAATCTATGAGAAATACCATTCTTTATAGTCTTGTCCATTTCAGCGTACGTTTCTTTGTACCCAATAGGTTCAAAAACCGAATCCCAACCAAAGTTGGTTGGGCCTCTGCTGTCCACGATATTACCCTCAGTAACACCCTGGAACAACTTCACTTCGGCGTCTGGACCTTCACAGTATCCAAACGTGCAAACTGCATTGGCGCTCTTGTCCTCAAACTTGTACAACATGTCCACCAAGCCAGTCAACCCGATTGACTTCACAAACCACTTGATGTATGGTCCAGGCAAGTTATTCATTGCGTTGAATCCCAAACATGTGTCTTCGACCAACACTGGGCCTCCGATCAACTGGGCTGCGCTCTTGGCCTTGTGAATAGTGACTTCTTCAATAGTTCCTTGAACTTCATCGAGATCCAAGGATTGGTTAACAATAGTGAACTTTCCAACCTTGGACTCACCGTTGGCGGAGCCTTGCGAGAGAATCGCGGTCACCTCTCTCAATTTATTGGCATTGCCTGTGACGAAAGTGATGGTAGACATGATGGGGTTTTTAATTTTCGATGAGTATCGTATGTGAAGACAAGTACTCGATGCTAGTGTCAGCGGATACTACTCGAGGATACTAGTACATAACACTAGTACTATGATGTTACTAGTACATAACACTAGTACTATGATGTTACTAGTACTATGACCCTGGTACTAACCATTCCAGCACCAAAGACTTATCAGAACTGAAACCTAAAATATTAAATTCACCAGAGGTAGTGCTACCAAGATCACCACCATTCTACACCATTTATCTTCTCATTTATTTACAAGTCTATAGCTCAACAAATATGAATGTCTTGTCAACTATCCCTAGATCACTTTATCTTACCCAATCTCTTCATTAACGACCGTTGTTCTCTTCTTCTCTTTCTCAACTTATGCTTCTTCATCTTCAATCTTCTCTTTCTGAGAACAGAGTCCGCATACATGGTGTTATCCACTTCTTCGCTTCCCTCAAACGATATCTTTATCTTGTTGAGTATGCTGTCTTCTTGGACTTTATCTTGGATACTGATGTCGACAATCTTCTTCATAGGGTTGACAATGGACGTGTATCCAGCCAACGGATTGATGATATTTCCAACAGGCATTCTGTTGAACGCATTCGCGTACATGCTGCTACTGCTCATGCACCTACTGCCGAGCCCTTGGAGCCCTCTGACTATGCTTTGTCTCAACATGTTGTGTAGTTCGATTCTATTTCTTAAAAAAAATTTCAGACTATATAAACATCCAAACCGCAACGTCAAGTTACAATTTGATCTCTATATTCATCACGAGGTCCTCAGTGGTATGGACAGTGAAGCCATGGATTCCGCAGACTCTGTTTGAGGAGCTCACGTTTCCTATTATTTCGCTGGGCCAATCTTCCACGTCGTACTTCATTCCGTTGGTGTTGAGAATCACTGGTCTTCCCATTGGTAACAATCCGCAAGTTGGAGTTTCTTTGACGTTTTTGAAGAAGATGGAACGGTCCTTGTACGCCACGTAATTTAGGCCCTTGTTCAAGAGGAAGATGACGTCGTCGCGTGTGATGAAGTAGAGGTCCAAGTATGGGGAAGTTTCATTGAGCTTGTACAATTGGCTGATCGAATGTACCGTCTGGTCAAATCTTCCTCCAACCCCGCTAAGAACATATACTTTTATAGGGTCTTCTGTCTCTGGGTCGATATTCTCCTGATTATGGATGTCCTGAAGGCCATTGTGAGGGTCCACGTTCTCCACGGTCAACTTGCTGCGTGTTTTCGGTGAATGGAAGTACAACTCGACAGCAGTAAGGGCTTTCATAAAGTCGGTCGCATATTGTGTGGCTTGTTCGATAACGGTAGTTCCCTTCAGACTATAATACTCTCTCGCAGTATCAGTAACAGAATCGAAATCACCAACAAGGAAGTCTGGAATGTGCCTGGCACGTTCGTCCTCACTGGCAAAGTAGTTGTACAATTGGTCTGCTCCTGCATCAGCACATACATGCAATTCAGTATTGGCCCAGATCAACCGCAAGTCTACCCCATGGTAAGGCTGGTTCAAAAGAACCAAAGCAGTTTTACTGGCCAGTTTCTCAAGGAACTCAAACGGCGTCACCAAATGATGCAGGTCACTCGGTCTCTCGACCAAATAGTCGTCTGGTCTCTCCACCACGCTTCCCATAAATGTTAGTGCAATTGATAAAGAAAAGCGAGAACAAAAAAAAACATCACCAGCACCAGATGTCTACAGTAAATGGATCGCCCAGCAAGGTCCCCAATGGGAATCCAGCAAGTGGGCTGACGCCTACGGCTAACACGCTGAATGGTCCAGACCCAAGTACACAAACGCAGCAGAATATCGTTCCTCGAGATGTGAGGTTGTTGCATTTGATATTTGCGACCCAAGGTATTCAGAACTACCAGGACCATGTGCCTTTGCAGTTGATGGACTTTGCTCATCGTAAGTAAAGAAGAAGAGGATTCTTAGAGAGGGAATACTAACAGATATAGGGTACACGAAATCAGTGTTGAGAGATGCACTTACTTATAATGATCATGCGAGAGCTGTGAACTCGTCGAATTCGAATACCAATGCTACAGTGAACACCGATGATATCAGATTGGCCATAGCAGCCAGAACAAACTACCAGTTCAAACCAACACCACCTAAGGAATTGCTATTGGAATTGGCAGAAGAACGTAATTCCAAAAGCTTGCCTCCAGTTATACCAAAATGGGGATTGAACTTGCCACCTGAAAAGTATTGTTTGACTGCTAGAGAGTGGGATAACTTGGATGATGAGCCTGATGAGAATGGTAAAGTGAATAAGAAGCAGAGAAGTTAGAGTGGGTCGGCATGTTGAGTATACTGGAACTGGATGAAATGTTTAAAGAATGGAAAGTATGAAGAGTATGAATGGTACAATATGATATGATTCAGTATGGTGTACAGTATGATACAGCATGGTGTACAGTATGATACAGTATGGTGTACAGTATGATACAGCATGGTGTACAGTATGAAACACCATTTCTAAAACGACTGGTACAATATTATTGTACATTAAAAAAGGAACTGTGCTACAGGACCTATGGTTAGAACAATGTAAGATTATAATGAACAAGGAATGATGGTGTAGCAATATGGTAGTATAGAATAACACTACGTGTTATTCTACTACTCGTATCTTGTATCATACAATTTATTCATTACCATGTTAACAGTACATTCAAGTAACCGATATAAAATAATACTACAGACTAACATATAAGATACAGAACAATTCAAAACACATAAACCTCACAATCTATGTAAGCTATTCTCCCCACCCAGATAGTTGTCCTGGCAAAATATCTCGATTATCTTGTCCCATGATCTCAACATACGAATGATAAAATGGCTGAGGCTCCCAATGAGTGATCAATTGGGTGCATGAACAACATAACCAAGTACACCTTAATATTCATACCCTTCACCTTAATATTCATATCCTTCACCTTAATATTCATACCCTTCACATTAACTTCAAACAAATCTATCTTGTCTCTCTTGTATCCATAATCATCTTAAGCATCTTTCATACGTATGCTTTATGACAAGATCATAACTACAATTCAAAACATATCATTCTACTCAACCTCTTCAAAATATGAGTATGTACAAAAGTGGCATACGTACTGTCTATCACACATCTCTGTCCTTTCCCTCTGCTATATATCCTTCCTCTCCTCTCTCAATTTTGCCCAGATCAGTCTATTCTTAAATCGTGGAGTGGCTAAGTAAAGATCACCTCGAAAAATTAAACCGAAAACAACACCGTATCATCGAAGATGCTACCCCCAACGTTATACTCAATTCCCGAAGCGAAAGAGGAGTATCCAGGCTCTTCGTTGCTCGAGCGGACTGGTCGGTTGCTGACGTTTGTTGATCTCGGTCCTGCCGATTTATGTACTTTCCGCAAGCTCGTTGTTGGGGCTAAGAAGGGTAGCGAAATTGGCACCTTTTTATATTTCACTGGTGTTGACACCTCCAATTCTGCGTCGATAGCAGCTCAGTTGCAGGGAATGGCTACTTTGATGACGTCAAAGTCCCAGTACTGGTTTGGTGAGAAGAAACACTGGAAAGTTCCAGAGTTGACTTACTGTACCTACAATGCTTTCTCCAAGGTCGACATGCGTGTCACGGTGCATATTCCCGGTACTTTCGAGAGCAGTGTGGTCAACAACGATGGAAAGTTGGTGAGTGACAAGATTTCCCCCGACGAGATGGAGCAATTGTGGGTCGAGACGTTTGTCAGTTCGCTCGTACGGTCGTTGTTGGACACTGACGATGACGACGTCAACAAGGCCGGTGGACTTGTTGAGGTGCGTAAGCTCAATCCGTTCAATGTTGCCAAGGTACCCAAGGTCAATGGCAAGGTCCCCAAGGCCTTGTTGGACTCGTTTATGGCTGGGTTCGAACGATTGTTCTACGATGGACCAAAGTTGGGGTGCGGTGTCGAGATCCCACAGCCAACACTCATCTCCAACTACTTAGTGGATGGGTTCTTAAGATGTGTCGAGTTCACGCAGAACTACGAGCAAGCTTTGGCGATCTTGAGAAGGTTGGAACAACATGAACCATCAGTGGTGACGCTCGTGGCACAGGTTTTGTTGATGATGGACGAAGAAATCAAATCTGTCAGGTTGATGAGCGAGGGGATTAACGCAGACAGACGTGATGCAGACTTGTTGTTGTTGCAGGCACAGTTCTGTAGCGACAAGAAGAGGTACGACTTGGCTCTCGATTTGGCCAAGCAGGCTGTCAAGTCGTCGCCGTCGGACTTCAAGACGTGGGCACTTTTGGTGCGCGTGTACACCAAGTTGGGCGACTTTGAAAATGCATTGCTCTGCTTGAACTCGTGTCCTATGAACTCACACAAGGAGAAGTACTCGTTGAAAAGGGTGGTGCCCTTGAAAGGTGGTAACGAAGACTTGCACTTGCCCTCGCCAGTGGACGTGACATTGGACGAAGTTACCAATCTTCAGAGCACTGACATCGCGTATGAGCAACGTAACTTGGACCCGCAGTTGAGCAACCTCCCTGCGGCGAACTTGAAATCGACTTTCGCCAAGGCATACGACCTCTTAACAGAGATTGTGAACAAGACAGGCTGGGAAGCGTTGTTGCGTTACCGTGCCAAGGTGTTTGTGATGGAGGAGGAGTACCGCAAGGACAGAAACACTACAAGGAACGGCAGCACGTCAGAACCCAAGACCTCAGAAGAGACCAATGGGTCTGCTGCGCACGCTGAAGACGATGCGTCCTCGACCATCGCCGTGAAGTCGCCCAAAAAAGACAAGGCAGTAACTGCCGATGCGTTACCTACTGATGAAGCCAGAGCACTGCAGAACGAATTCAAGATGAAGAGATTGTGTGAGAGATGGTTGGACAACTTGTTCATGCTCTTGTACGAAGACTTGAGAGCGTACACTATGTGGCAAGCCGAGTCGCTCCACTTCCAAGCACAGCAGATGGAGTACAAGAAGACGACGTTGGAGTGGGAGATTTTGGGCTCGATTGCGTACCGGTTGAAGCACTTCAAGGAAGGGTCTGTTGCGTTTTCGAACGCATTGGCTGGCCGTTTTTCGGCAAAATCGCAGAGAGAGATGTTGAGATACTACCAGATGGAAAAGAACAAGGTGATGTCAAAGAACCTGAACAGTATGCTGACAAGCTCGTCGTACACACACAACTATACCAAAATTGTGAACCAGTTGAACGAAAAGATCTTGGAGAGTGTGATCAAGTTGCTTGTGTGGAACCACAGATGGTACTGCGATTTCTCGCCGTTGTTGATGAACACCTTGCTGGACTTGGTCGCAAAGGAGGGGTTGATCAAGGTGCAGTCGCTCGTGCAGGTTCTCTATGCGCAGGGACCTGTACCAGCGTCTTCGGGTGCCAGCGCAGAGAACAACGGTATTGGCGAGTTGATGGAGGACCTTTTCCAGAACTTCAAGGCGTACGAAGTGACGGGAGCAGATAATTGAAAATATAGATACAAGGGAGAATGAAAATTGTAGATTATGTACACGTATTTATGAATATTGGTAGAAGTGAAGGGTGTGAGTATCATGAAGGTGATATTCGTGACAATGTCAGTATCAAAATGAAATGAGTCTCGTATCATTTTCATGACAAGAAGGTGATTGTCGATATTGCAAAAGATTTTATTTTCAGGCCGATCCTTACTCCTCTCTCTCTCTCTTGAAACCCTCCTTTGCTATTTGTCTCAACTCTTCTCTCGACTCCTCGGACCTTCTCTTTCTTTCCTGGATCAAAGCGTCTCTTCTCTCCAACTCCTCAATCCACAACTTCTCTCTCATCTTAGCCTTTTCACGCAACTCCTCCTCCTTGGTTTTCTTTTGCTGTTCTGATTCCTTTTGGAAGAGTAAACCACCAGCCACCAAGGCCACCAATGTGATCAGCTGGAATACGATTCTGTAGCGAAAGTACACTTGGGTTTTGATTTTCTCACCTCTTTTCAAGGACCTTGCTGCGAGGAGCACCGTGACTGCCGTAGCAAGCGTTCCAAGAGGAACAATAGGTTGTTCTTTACATTTCTGTTTGATTTGTTGTACGAGATTGAGTTCACTATTGGTTAGTATGCGCTTTTGGTGTCTGATAATGGAGTGTTGTTATGAAATGTTGATTGTTGAGACGTTCATTTGGATGGTATGGCTAAATGATATGGCAAGATGAATAATCATACGGTAGGATTCAAATCCAAATTGATGAAGCATTCAATACAACCTGGTACAATTCATTGATCAGAACACTCACACCACGATCTACTTACGGCTCATCAGAACCAGTGTCAAATGACGATGGAAGTCTGTCGGTCATTCTTGCTACTGGTTAATTTTTAGCAGATCAAAACTTTTTCATGTGGTCAGTAGGTTAAAAGTCATTCATAGATCCAGAGTTAATTTTATGTTCAGAGTCAACTTAGCATAAAATAAGCCAGAGGAATAGAGATTGAATAGAAGTAGTAGGTGTACCTACATTCACAAAGTCATGTGTCTATGCATCATTAAGAATAAACTCCTTGAACTCAGCATATGCTCTTTCCAAATCATCGTTGACGATGATTTTATCATGAGCACCAGTCTTGGCGTAGTCCATTTCAGCTGCTGCTGCCGCGATTCTCTTCTCCAACGACTCTTCAGTCTCGGTGCCTCTGCCACTCAATCTCTGTCTCAAGATTTCGATCGAAGGAGGACTCAAGAACAAGTATCTGGCATTCAAGTCGGTCTTTTTCACGGACTTGACACCTTGCATATCAATGTCCAACAAGCACTGTTGGCCCTGGTCAGCGACGTCCTTGACGGCCTTGATGGACGTACCGTAGTAGTTACCGGAGAATTGTGCCCACTCGATAAACTTGTTTTCCTCGATGGCCTTTTTGAAGTCCTCCACCGCAGTGAAGTGGTAGTCCTTGCCATGCACCTCGCCCTCTCTAGGCTTTCTTGTGGTGTTGGACACAGAAAACCCAAACCGTCCGGGATAGTCTGCGAACAACTTCTTCAATAAAGTCGACTTCCCGGACCCTGAAGGGCCCGAAATAACAATAGGTCTACTCATGGATAGCGTGGTTTATGTTTTGACACGAGCTCATTTTGTTTTTTTTCACGTCTATGGTTTTTTGGTTTTTTTTTGGTGTTTGGTTGGGAGCGTCGGTGAGACACGGTAGGAATGAAGAGAAATGGGGGATAAAAGAGAGGTAACTGGGAGTCAAGTGAAGGAAGTGTCAGATAATGGATAATATGGGCGATAGGAATCTTTGGGTCAGATTTGGTTTAGTTTGCAGAAGGTTTACATGAGTTGTATGAGATGTTATGGTAAATGTGTGGAGTGCATGCACGAAACGATGCCGTGTGGACTTACGTAATCTCCTCACGTGATTAGATGGAATCACTGGAGTGACATGAGTGGCTGCAACTGAACTAATGAGATTTCATATGGAAGATAAGTATATGATACATGCACTTGATACATGTTTACATGAGACATAAACCTCGTAAGCAGCTTAGAGACATATAATTGTATGTATCATGTAGTATTCAAAATCAACGTCTGGTTCTCTTATTCATTCCATTTTCCTACATTTTCGCTAGTTTTCTACAATAATTAATGGACAGGAAAGAAATAGAACTACTATTGTCATAAGTCTTCACAAATATACGTTTCTCTTTTATTCTCATCACTTCTATTCTGTTCTCACCTCCTTTCCTATGAACTCTCACATCTTTCCTATTTCCGACTCTCTCCATCTTTAATCATCTCATTACATCTCCTTCTCTCCGTGCACCAACCAAAATATCATATACCTGAAAAAAAAAAAACCAGAAAACACCAAGCAGCATGTCGGAATCCATCGTGGAACTAAAGAATGCGTTGGAGACGATGTACTCCAGCACTTCGCGTGACCAGAAGATGACGGCAAACCAGTTTTTGGAAAACTTCCAGAAGTCGCAGCAGGCGTGGGAGTCCGTCCATGCCATCTTGAGTGATTCGACTGATTTGCAGTTCCAGTTATTTGCTGCGCAGACGTTACGATCCAAGGTGACGTACGATTTGAACCAGCTATCGGAGCCCAATTACGCGCAGTTAAAGGATTCCATTATTGGCTTTCTTGTTCGGTATTCCTCGAAGCAGGACCGTTTGATCAGGACTCAATTGTGCGTGGCATTGTCGCAACTACTGCTACAATACTTGAGCTGGCAGGGGGCTATTGAGGAGATCATAGTCAAACTCTCGGGCCTGCCCACAATCGTAGCATCCAGCTTGCTCGACTTCTTGCGCATTTTGCCGGAAGAGTTGTCGGACGCGAAGAAATCGCTGCTCACAGACCAGGAGTTCAACGCCAGAACCCAACACCTAATAACCGATAATGTGGAGAAGGTGTTGGTGATATTGAAGGACTTGACTGAATCAAACTCTTTGAACGATGAGTACCTCACGTCGCAGATCCTCAATTGCTTGAACAACTGGATCAAAGAGTGCCCGATCGAAAGTATCTTGCAGATCAACTCACTCACGTCACTTATTTTCCAATCATTGAACAAGGACGAAACGTTCGACAAGTCTATTGAATGTCTCTGTACTATCATCAGAGAAACCAGGGATATTGACAACTACGAACTTATAAATGCATTGTACACGCAGTTGGTTGAGCTCAACCAGTTTATTGTGTCTACACACCCGGAGAAGCTTCAGGACCCGGAAACTTTTCATGGGTTGGCCAGAATGTATGTTGAGGCCGGAGAAGCCTGGCATGTGCTTATTGCCAAAAACCCCAAGCACTTCAAGCCGTTGGTGCTGATTTTATTGGACGTTGTGCGCTATGAAGACGACTTGGATGTGGTGAAATATACCTTTTACTTTTGGGACTTGTTGAAGCAGTTGCTTACGATTAGTAAGTTTGCTGACAGTCGTGCTGAGCTTGCGGATGTATACTGCGAGTTGATTCGTATTGTGATCAAGCACTTGACGTATCCAGTCCGTGCAACGGAAAATGAAGAGTTGTTTGACGACAAAGAACAAGAAGATAAGTTTAAGGACTTCAGATACGAGATGGGTGATGTATTAAAGGACTGCTGTGCGGTTGTGGGAGCCACCAAAGCGTTGGGTATTCCGTTTGCTCAGATCCAACATGTCATTGACAACCCCAGCACCTCGAGCTGGCAGCAGTTGGAGGCACCACTCTTTTCGATGAGAACGATGGCTAAAGAGGTGTCGTTGCAAGAAAGAACCATCTTGCCCAGCATAATGCAATACTTGGTGCAATTGCCCGAGCATCCTAAAATCAGATACGCAGCTACATTGGTGTTGGGAAGATACTCGCAGTGGACGTTCAAGAACCCGCAGTTCTTGGAACCACAGATGAATTATATCATCAAGGGATTTGAGATTGTGAAGAGCAGCACGACGGCGGAGTCGAAAAAGGCCAACTTGGACATTATCATGGCCACATCACGCGCACTCATGTACTTTTGCCAGGACTGTTCCAGTCTTCTTGTGAACTACTTGGAGCAGTTGTACATGCTTTATGGGGAGATCCGCGAGTCGCTCGACGCCGAGTCACACTTTGAGCTCGTGGACGGGTTGGCGCATGTGATCACACAGCTTCCAGCGGAGAACTTGTACAAGTCGACGGATATGTTTATTGAACCCACGCTCAATGCGCTTGTGGCAGGCCCCAAGTTGGAGGAGGAGGAGTTGGTGAACCACATCGAGGTGTTGACGACGTTTGTCAAGGTGTTGCGGTGCCACGACTTTGAGAACCCACTGAACCCGATTGCCACGTTATACAAGGAGAAGGTGTGGAGGGTGTGCGTTGAGATTTTGAACAAGTACGGGGCATCGCTTCCAGTGAGCGAGCGTGTGTGCAAGTTGATCAAGACGGGTATTCAGAGCTTCAGCACGTACTTGAACGATATCTTGGGGGAGATGGCGAGTGTGTTGCATGAGGGCTACAAGGGTTACAACTACGGGTGCTACTTGTGGGTGAGTGGGCACCTCATCCGCGAGTACGGCGACGAGTACACGAGCGAGGACATCAAGGAGTCTGTGTATCAGTTTGCGATGACGCAGTGCGCGACCTTCTTTGAGAAGACGTGCCACGGCGAGGACATCCGCCAGTCGCCCGACGTGGTGGGCGACTTTTTCCGCATGCTCGGGGACTTGATGATGTTCTACCCCCTCAAGTTCGCGAGCGACACGCACTTCATGAAGAATGTGTTGGGGGTCAGTGTGTTGACGTTGAAGTTGGTCAACGAGGTCGACACGTTGATCACGTGCGTGCACTTTTTGATCGACTTGGTTAGCTGGGGGATGCCTACCCCACCTGTGCTGCTTTTCGATGCTGATCCTGTGCCTATTCAAGGTGCGGTGAAGCGCTTTTTGAGCGAGAACGACAACTGGGGCCAGCTCACATCGGAAGTGTTGAACGGGGTGATCTTCAAGTTCCCGAACGACGTACAGCAGGACGCCAACGACTTGATCTTGAAACTTTTGGTTGTGCTTGCGGAACAAAGCGAGACTGCCGTGGCGATGCTCAGACAAATAGTGGCCGCACTCCCAAACGTTGACGAAAAGGAGATTGACAAGTTGGTGGGCGTGGTCAGCGTAGCCCTTCCCAACAAGGATAATAGAAGAGTAGGAAGAAGCTTAAAAGACTTTGTCACCTGGTACTCGAGAAAGAACATCAGTCCAAGATCGGAGTTCTGATCAAAAGAGCTTATATTACATACCGATAATAGATAAGAATCATAACCCGTCAAGTAGATGGCACCTAGGTTGCAGAAATAGTGTCCAGTTGTTTGGCCACGGCAAAACTGCGATTTGTTAGATTGTTTGTGACATATTCCTATTCGCGTTCTCGTGTGAGGGTGCGATTAGACGGTTCTATTGTTGCACATTTTCTTTACTTTCTGCCCTCTACAGACTTTAGTGTTACTTATAGAAGTATCACCTAACAGTACTGAATGTCTTTATCCCAAGGAGCACCGTACAGTAAGAACCGTACTACGAACCGCACTACGAACCGTACTACGATGCGTACTCTCAAGTCTCGATCAAAATTTTCGCCTGTATTGTGCATGAATCTTGCATAAACCGCACCAGTGCCCAAAAAGGACGCATATTGATAGCTTGACTCTCCCCTCCGCTTCCAGTAACTCATTACGAAAACATAAACAAAATGGCCCGTTCGAACCTCCAACCTCGGCCACAAAACCGCAGTTGCGGTGTGCACATTTTCAACTTGACGCACCAGCCAAATCGGTTGACGGTAGTTCTGATTGCATTTCTTTTGGACAGAATTTTTTTTGCACCTCTTGTTATAGTGGCCTTGTGAAGTGGACAAAGACAAATATTACTCCTTTTCGTGACGAATTGCACACAGGAGTGGGTGCATCGGGAGGGCATTTGGAAGCACACTGCCCAGGCCAAAAACTATATAACTGGGTGATCTGCTGCTAGTTCTGAATTTTTTTCTCTATCCAACAGATCTCCAACTATTTTACTTTCGCTCATTACAATGCAATTCTCCACTGTCGCTATCGTCGCCGCTGTCGCCGCTTCTGCTTCTGCTACCACCCTCACCGAGACTGACGTCTCCTCGACCTTGGTTACCATCACTTCTTGTGCTGCTACCGTCACCGACTGCCCAGCCAGACACAACAACGCCACCTCTTCTTGGTCTTACAACTCCACCGCCGCTGTCTCCAGCTTCTCCGGTGCTGCTGCTGGCAAGAACTACGCCGTTGGTTTCGCTGCTTTGGCTGCCGGTGCTTTGTTGGCTTTGTAAGCAGCTCACCCTGCCTAAGTTCCAACTTTCTGGATTCCCATTTAATTCGTCATCATTGATTTACACTGGTTTGTTTGGCTGGCCGTTGGTATTTAGTTGAATTTTGAACAATTGAGGTGCGCACCCAATAATAACTTAAATACCGGTGGTTTCGTCGAACTTGTATAGATTTAATGTATTAATTATGTTCCAGATACTATTCGTTACCATTGGAATGAAAATTTGTAGCTGCATTGTTTGGGGGACTCGCAGTGTCCATCGTCTCTCTGACTCTTTTATCTCATGTACATAATTTGGGCGTTACGAACGTCGACACTTTAGTCTTTTGGCACTTATTTTTAACCGCAATGCAGATGACCACGGCACGCTTTTACAGAAGAGGAATAGTGGCTACTGTTTACAATCCATTCTTGTTTGTGGTGGCTTATCTGGCCTGGAGCGGAGGCTCATTCGCAGAAGCTGCACACACACTGTACAGCATGAGTCTGGCCAATCCTGAAACTTTAAACGATCGAAACTAGTATAACGTGGATGGTCTAAACTCCACGGCAAGATAAAGTTCAGATAACGATAGCAGTAGAGGTCAGTGGGATGCTGCTGAGTAGTGTAAGGGAAATGACTCTGGCTACGTCCTGATAAAGCACTGATAACGTGTTCCAATGTAAGATATCCCTAGCCTCGAAGTTCATCTCAGCCTCTCACAAGGGATATCCCAAGCACAAATCAAAACAAACACAAGGCACCCACTACATTTCCTACACAATACTCTTTCCAGTTCAAGTATCCAGAGCGATAGATACGCTGGTGCATTGACTCACTTGTGTATTGTTATGCTGGCTCCTTCAGCTCAAGCCTGCTCCTATATCTGAGCCACCCCTCCTTCACCTTGAGCCCTGGAATGTTCCTGAGCTAAGTAACATCGCCCCAGACTCGCATCGAGTCGATAAAAATCTGTGCGGGTGTTAGTAGGATTGATGATATGCACATGGGTCACATCATAAGAGCATACATTCACTCTCATTAGGCGACACCATAATGCTGTACAATTTGAACCGAGTTCTGGAAAGAATGAACTGACTGTCGCAACCACAAAAGCTGTCAATCAATCTCGAAAAAAATCGGAAAAAAAAAACTTAAAAAAAGGCTCAAAACAAAAAAATGGTAAAAAATGGCTCAACTCCGTAAGCATCCATCACATTGTATTACACTATTGTATTATACCATTGTGATACGGTCCGATTACTGTATTGATGGTGATACCCATAAAGAGCTATAAATATACCAACTACGAGTTTGATCAGCCTCCTCGATGATTATTGCATCACCTTACATACTTCTATTGTCCAGTCGTGCGACATCATTAATTAAGAATTCCCACCCTTAACGTCACTAAACCAATCATCACCAATTCATTCGCATCCATCAGCTCACAAACATTCTCACCCAAGCAACCTTTCCCATAGCTACACTCCACGAATCAACATATCATCACAAAACATCTCATTGAACTACCCTATCGGCAAAGTCTGCACGACTCCATATATACAAATAAACAAAACCCAAAAGAGGGAAACCTCACTAACCATCTCGTGCGTCTTGTTCTGCAAATGGTACACATGAGTGGATGTTGTAGCGGCAACCTCCGTCGGACCGTCTCGTTGACGCCTAAACACTTGTGGCACTACTGTCGTGCGCGTCCGATGGAATTCCCATGAATGAGACAAGTGGGGGGGATTGTCTCAAGTACCTGTCATAAATACCCAGAGGGAAACAAATAGCGACGCCAATGTTACAAGTAGTGGGTAAGCTGGCCTGTCGCCAGCTGGAATGTAATGATCTCCTCCACATAGATACTACTATCTACCCCAACCAACCGCCCATGTAGATGTATTTAGTAGAAAGTTTGAGAGCGCTGCAATTTATACTTCCCAATTGAGAATGGGTGCAAATTTGTATTTGTGGTTCTGCTATATAAGATTATTTTTAGTGGAGTTGATGATTGGAAAGGCAAAGGTAGTGGATGCAGGGAGCATCAAGTTGGGTGAGTTTACCTTGGGTTCTTTTAGTATAGGAAGAGATGGGGTGGTGAGCGATGTGGTTGGTGGGGTTGTCGTAGGGGATGGTGTGAAAGATGAAACAGACGGAGTTGCATGAGTAGTAGATGATGCAACAGCTGATATACTCACAACTGGAGTGCTCACACCTGACTGTGAAGCTATAACCGTCGGGTGAACTGTTCTACCTCTTGTGTACAAATCATACAACTCCCTTATAAAATCTGCCAAATCCTTGTTTGAAATAGGTGGAGTGGTTATGGAAGGTGGAGTATCAATTTTTGTAGGATGTTCAATTTTTGGTTCACTCACAACAGTCAGAACAATCGTAACTGTCCTGGTGGCTACCAATGTCTTCGTCACCGTCTTGACCTTCGTGTACTCTTTAATAATCGACTTGAAATCTGGCTGCGGAACAGTATACTTCTCCTCATCAAAAGGAGGCAATAGCTTTTTGATATCATCAAAAGTGGGAATCAGCGGCTTGGGCAAACTCTCCAAAAGCTGCTTCAAAAGACCCTCAAAATCAATAATCCCACAGTGGATCATCTGCTGGATCGTCTCCGTCACCAAATCAACAATTCCCTGCCTGGTTTCCATATTCGTGACTCCCTCCTTAATCACATCAACTGCCAAACCAGAATCCTTCAATGCTTCGAAAATCTCCTGGTACGGAATCACATCAGCCTTGATCAACTCAATTAACACCTTCACAACCATAGGCCGCACTTCGTCGTCAGTGAGCGACATCTTGATAATATCATTCACCAAATCAGAATCCTTCAATGCAAAGAAAACCTTTACCAATATCTGCTGTGCCAACTCCTTCTTCTTACTGGAAAACTTCTCTCCTTGTACCCTGGCCTCTTCCTTAATTTCCAGAAGATCTGTTAACCAGAGAGCAAGCTCTTTAGCTTTGACTTTCGTTCCAGTCACTTTATCCTTACCTTTTCTAATCAAGTCTTTTATACTGGCTGCTTCAAATGTCAAGTCCTCGGTGCCATTCAATTGAAGCTCTCCATCTTGAACCTTGTTTTCCAAACTTGCTGCAAGTGCAATATTAACAAAAACGAAACTCGTGAAAATCTTCATGGTTGATGCTTCTCAGATTCATAGTCCTCGAAGTGGCTTTTATACTTGTCTCGACATCTCCTTGCTATGCTTAGCATACCTTTCGAACTCCACCTTCCAATGTATAGCATACAAAAAATCCCAAAACTCAATCATTAGTATATACATTACATCATATTATGGTGATCCCACAGGGATCATTTCGTACTGGGCTTCTGGTACTGATGCTCTACCTTTGTAGACCCTCGTGGCAAGCGTCTTCAAGTTTCTTCCCAGCGTACGCGTCCTCTTCACCATCTCAAACTCGGCGATGCTTCCATTCTTCAAATCAAACGCATTTGTAACCGCAAAATCACGTTCAAAGTCATTCTCAAAGAAACTCTTACGGGCATTCATCCTGGGTGGTGTCCATCTCTTCAACATCAACGACGAAAGAATCACACTGACAGAACTCATCGCCATCGCACCGGCAGCCGCAACAGGTGGTAGCATGAGGTTCAAGGGCAAGAAACATCCCATCGCAAAAGGCAACATAAGCACATTGTATATAGCAGCCCAGATAAAGTTCATCTTGACTCTGCTAAACGTAGCATTTGAAATCTTCAATGCGTTGATGACTCCGTGCAAGTCGCAAGTACCCTTGATGGAGCTGTTGCCAATCAAAACAATGTCAGCAGACTCAATCGCAATGTCTGTACCCGTGCTGATCGCCATACCAATGTCTGCCTTTGCCAAAGCTGGCGCATCGTTGATACCATCTCCGACAAAAGCTACACCAACTTCTCCTGGCCCCCCCAACCGGTTTCTCAAGTCCACAATGACCTTGTCCTTGTTCACAGGCGAAACCTCGCTGAAAATGTTGCACTCAGGAATGCCCAACTCGTTACCGATCTTGAGAGCAGCACGCCTGGTGTCTCCTGTAACTATACCAACTTGGTAGCCAGCCACGTTCTTTATGTAGTCAATCACTTCCCTTGCTTTCTCCTTCAATCCGTCCGTCAACTCCAAGTAACCCAGGTACACGTCATCAATAATTACATGCGCCAACGTATTTGTAGACTCCCGCAACTTGACTAACAAGTTCTGGTCTTGCAATATGTTTGGGTAGTACTCGGTGATCATTCTTTCGTTTCCAATGGTGATCCTGTGGACCTTGCCATTGGACAATTTTACATCTCCCTTGACTCCTAATCCTGTCAAGACTTGGAAATTGCTGATCTCGGTGTCAAAAGTATCCTTCTCAAACAGCAATCCCAATTCCGTTTTTGCTGCTTTCGTGATGGCCTTACCTATTGGGTGTTCAGAGTTGAACTCGGCAGAACCAACCAAGCTCCAGAACGATGCTGGGTTCAAGCCAGTAACTTGAACGGAGTTCACCAACTTCATTTGTCCCGTTGTCAATGTTCCTGTTTTGTCAAACAAGACAATGTTGATGGAGTTGGCTGCCTCCAAGACATCTCCTCCCTTGATTAACACTCCGTGCGAAGCTCCAACACCAGTGCCCACCATCACAGCAGTGGGTGCGGCAAGCCCAAGAGCACATGGACACGCAACAACCACAACAGAAATTGCCAACTTTAAACACACAAACAATTTTCCATTATCGTCATTACTGAAAGCCATGGGTAAGGCGTCCTGGTGGAGGAGGTAGCATAAGGATGTCCAGAGCGTAAAGGTGAAGATAGAAAGCACAACGACACTAGGCACAAACCTAGCAGCAACGTAGTCGGCAAATCTCTGCACTGGTGCCTTGTTAACCTGCGACTCCTTCACCAAGTTAATAATTTGTTGCAATTGCGATTTTTTACCAGACCTCAACACCTTGATGTGGAGAAGGTTGGGTCCGTTGATAGAGCCACCAATAACCTTGTCGTCCAATTTCTTGTATACCGGTAACGATTCACCGGTGATCAAGGATTCGTCCACCTCGGACTCTCCATAGACTACAGCACCGTCTGCAGGAACTTTCCCTCCAGGAAGCACAACAGCAATATCATCAGTTTGGATCAAGTCAATGCTGATGTTTCTCGTGGAAAATTCAATCATGTCAGCCTTCTGATGGTCTGGGCTCGCGGCAAACTCCTCATACTTCTTCAAGTCCGTAATTATAGTACAGTTAGTTGGAGTCAAAGAGAGAAGTTTGGATAAGGCAGTCGATGTGGCACCCTTGGCCTTGTTCTCAAGCCATTTTCCAAACGAGACAAACACAACAAGCATGGTGACCGTTTCAAATAACACTTTTGGTGGTTTCTCCAGCTTGCCGTACCAAACGGCCAAAAATATCAGTAAAATCGAAAATATAAAGGACACCAGGGTGGAAATACACACCAAGACGTCCATAGTGGCGTTCTTGCCTCTGTTCCTCACAAATATTCCAAACTTACGCAAGAACAGAGAGCCTAATACCAAGTACACGTACAAGGTAAGCACAAACTGGAGAAGAGTGACCAAGTACAATCCCGGAATAATGACAAGACCCAGCCAGAACTTCATGTCTTGTGTGTATGTCAACAAGAGAATCGGAACTCCCACAATAATAGTTTTTGCAAAGTTGTTTCTCCAGTATTCCACTTCCTTTACTCTCGAAAGTAACTTGAGTTGAGCCAGCAGCGCTTGGTCTACCGAGTTGATGATCTGGAACGAAACGTGTGGGTAGAGGCCGTTCAACTGGTCGACCAAGTCTCTGATCCCCACCAATGCCGAGTTGTACTGGATCGAGAGCTCGTCAATAAAGTTTTCTTCCTCCTCACGGACAGCATCGCCCAGGATTCTCAACGACCGGATGCCAAACGTGTTCAAGTCTTGAGGGAGCTGTGTTTCGTTCACCACAGGCTGGTCCTTGAATGCTAGTTGGAAGTCCACCACTCCTCCCATGCTGTTGAGAAGCGCTTCCACATTGTACTGCACGGCCGCCAAATCAGATTCCTCCGCCAATCCTATAATCTGCAAGCTCACGTTGTCGATATCGTCTTCCTGTGTAGCGTCCTCTTGTTCTGACCTGATGAGTGTGGCTGTGAACCCGCATCCTTCGATCGAGTCTAGAATAGTTGCTGCGGTTAAAAGGGTTGAGTGCGTAATCAATGCTTCTTCAGTTATGAGTGACACCAGCACCTTATCCACACCCTCCAATGCTTCTAATGTTTCTGTTATCGAGGCTGTACAGCTCCCACATGTCATTCCCAGTATAGCCACTGTAGTACTGATATGTCCGGGAATGCCGATTACTGCCGATGATCCTTTGGACAACGTCACTTGAGCTTCAAAACCGCATCCTTCGATCGCCTCAATCAACTCTTGTGTCAGTACGTCCAGTCTGTGGCGAATCTTACCCACTTCGGTGATCGCAGACACCGATGCCTTCTCGACCCCCTCCAAGTCCTCCAATGCTTCAGTGATTGACGCAGAACAAGACCCGCATGTCATTCCCTGTATAGCAACTGTCGTCTCTATCACATCCACATCAGTCACCCGTATCACAACAACATCAAATCCGCAATCCTCTATTGTCTGCTTGATCTTGGGCACATCAACCTTGCCGCTGTCATACAATACCTTGGCCTCCTCAGTAATAAGAGAAACGGAGACACTGCTCACACCATCGACCGCACCGACTGCTTCACTTATCGAAGCTGTGCAAGCTCCACATGTCATGCCACTAACCTGTAGCAATACCTCACTCATATCGTAGTCTTCTCTTCTTTAACGATATCTTTAATAATTCAAAAAATGAGGCTGGTCTTTTTCTTTTATGAGCGATTCCAAATGTGTCACTAAGCGGAATAATTTGCGAAGCAAATTTTTATCTTTTTGATCTGAGGGTGTAGACTATTGCGGTACGGGTTTCAAATCGTCTCATTCAGGCCGATTCGGATGAGCTGTGGGTTGCCATGCAAGAGTAGTGAAGAAGAGAGAGGTATGATGAGTAAGAAGTGATTGGAGTTTGCTTTGATTGTGGGTTAGCTCACTTTTAGTGTCATTGTTTCTTTCTATCATGTCTTACTATAGTAGTACTAGTCACTGCGTTCATGCTTCAATCATTTAGTACTGTTCTTTAAGTTCTTTGTATTATTAGCTATTCTTGATTATCATGATGATCATTATGATAAATCATCATAATGACCTATGTTTATGTTGATATTATGTCTTACAGTCACGATAGTACTACAATTGTTAGTCTATTATACACATTCTTCATTATACTCAATATGGTCGCTTCAATCTGTCAAATTGTTTCACAATATGCTCTCCTCCAATGATTTGGAGTCATTTTTCTTCCTCTTTATTTTAGTGTCTACTTTGTTATTTCCAGGGCCTACTCCATGGAACTGGTGCGAAAGATACTTGAATGCTTCCTTGGTGTTGAGTTCAGCTCCAGTGTCATCTCTATACGAAAGCTTCACCAGAGGATTGTACTGTTTGATTGGTGCAACAGGCTTCTGCTTGGCAAGTCCTCGATGCTGGAGTTTCTGCTCAAGTGCTCTTTGAAAGTAAACGTCCTTTTCTGCTTTGGGGAGTGCAGCATATTGCTTGTTGTTCGATAATTCGTCTTTCAAAAGACGCTCTTCTATCCCGATTTTGAGTTTGAGTAGCTCGCTCTGTTTCGCAAGGTCCCGTCTTGTTTTGGCTTGCTCCATGCTTTCTGTCGTCGGTTTGTTGATGATTTGGCGGGACTGGAGGAATTTGAGTGTGGATGCGAGGTTGTTGAATGTGGGTTGAGTTTCTAGAGCTTGATCCTTTTCGTCTTGATCTTCCCTTTCTTTTTCATGCTCTCCATCACGAACCTTCTCTTCGTCAGATTCTTTGTACTTAACCTTCACTGCATCAGGTTCTCCACTGTTAAACTTCTTAATTATCTCTTCATTAACCTCATTCCCATCATCAAGTATATTTCCACTAAGTGAATTGAGAAAATCACTAGTACCATCGTATACTACCGCACTCTTGATTTCATCCTCCTCCATCCTATCAACCAGCAAAACCTCATTTGCAAGCTGCTCCGGTGTTAAATATTTCCTTTGTTTCTGCTTGCTTCTTCTCTTGACTGCAATAAGGTGCTCCAAGTCCTCTTCCTCCTCCCCTTCAATCGCTTTCAACTCTACAGATTGCAAATCTCCAGCAATCTCCCGAACTCTAGCAGTCTTCTCCTTTTTCTTTATCTTCTTCATTTTAATAGGCTTGGAAAAGTCACTCTTGACTTCCAACTCATCATCATCACTGAAAAGATTGGCAACTTGAACATGTCCCTTCTTCTCCACCTTTTTCGGCTCTTCGTTTTTAAGTGTGATTGTGGTTCCAGTCATCACAACTCCTTCTTCATCTTCCTCCTCATCTATTTCTCTTTCGTACTTTCTACCGTTAAACTTGATTCCATCTGCTTCCGCCTTTTCAGCCAACTCTGCTTTTAGTTTTCTCTGTCGTATCAACTTGTCATTGTACAACTCGTCCTCTGTATCCAGTTCCCCAATGCCATTATCTTTAAGTGTCAATACATCTCCATCTGCCATTCCTCCAAGTTGTTTGGAAGAATGTCCAATCTTGATTCCTTCTAGCGAGCTAGTAGAACTTTCCAGCTTCAGCTTTTGCTTTTTGGCCTTGGGTTTACCCAAGTTCTCCAACCAACTATCTGTATCAACATCTTCAAGATCAATCAAGGTCTTCCCACTTTCTAGTTTGCGCTTTTCTGATTTAGTCTTTGCAGTTTCGATTCTCTGTCTAAGCTGTAGATCTTTCAATTCTCTGGCTGCTGCTGCCTTATGTTGAGTGTAATTTTCAACTTCTTTTTCTACTTTATGGCCATCTGTTGGTATCAACTTCAATCCTATCGATGCCCTAAGCTTGTTCGTTTCTTCAATAGAAAGCTCACTAACATGATTGACATGATCTTCGTTAGCCTTCTCACTGCTTTCAGAAATGGGAATCGGACGTAACCCTATACTAACACGTAGCTTATTGGTCTCCTCCACAGATAAAGAGATTTCATCAGCCATCTTTAACAATGCACTTTACGAATTTTCTTGCCTCGAAATTGTTTATTAAAAGACATTGATGGACACAAGTATTGTGATTAACGATGTCGTTGGAACGTCGGCAAAAACACCACAGCATGTTCATGTTCAGGATAATCTAATTGCATATACTGCTAGTGGTGGTGTCGTTGTTGGGGCTGTACGTGATGGAATAATAATAAACAAGAGGTTCTTTTGTGCCAACTCACATTTAAATGGAGGTGCCAACACAGCTGGGCCGCTAGTTCTGCCGTCTTCAGCCAATGCTTACTTGGATATGGCACTTGGAGTGGGAATAGGCGTTGGAAGACCCGAATCGAAAGAGATACTTAAAGATCTGTATGGTTGTCCCATACTAGACGAGCCAATGGTGGTCAGTGGTGGAGGTATCGAGCTTGAAAGTAGTTCGCTTGATGAGTCTCCGTCGTCGCCGTCCAAGTTAAAGGACCGCGTCAGAAGCGTCAATTGCGTTTGTATATCTCCCAACAAGCAGTATTTGCTTGTTGGCGAAATTGGGTACCAACCTAGAATACTTGTCTTCTCGTTGGCACCAGAACTGAACTTAAAACCAGTGGTCGCAATACATGAGCATTCATTTGGGATCATGGAGATTGCATTTTCTCCTGACCTGAAAGCGTTTTGCTCACTTGGTTTGATCAACGACGGGTGTATCAATGTCTGGAGAATACTGAATGCTAATAATAATTTGGTCTCACTACAAGCCGCTAATAGATGCTCATCTGTGATACATAAATTATTATGGCATGAGGATATGATTGTGACTATAGGTCTACGCATTATAAAAGTATGGAAGCAACCACAAGACAGCTCAACTGGAAAGCCAGTTGTTTTGAAAGGAAAGAACGTAGTCTTGGGACAGCTTCTTAATATGAGTTTTACCGATGCTAGTGTGTTAAACAGCGATGAGATGCTTATAATTACAAGCACCTCCCAGTTGCTCTTGCTTAAATTATGTGATCCTTTCAAATTAATTTCTTTGGAGCTGCTGCACATACAATTTGCATTCAACCTGCTCACAATAAACCACACAAACGATTGCGTTTGGTTTGGATCTGAGAACTTGTTGATTCCAGTTCCTCTTTCAAGCTTGAAACCTACTGAGAAAGTGCCTGCTAGTATCCAGGGTGAAGACAAAGATTCAATAATCAAGATAATGTCTTGTAGTGAGGGTTTAATCTACCTACATGTTGAAACAATAAACCTCCAATCCAGAGAGAATATAAAAAGTGTTCTAGCTAGTTCGTTAATCAAGGAACTAGCTGGAGTGAAGAAAACGTACAATGATGAGCTTGTGGCATTTTCAAGAAATGGAACTGTGCAACGCTTAAAAGATCTGACACCATTCTTGCATTTTAAGTTACCATCGAATGACTTAATTGGAAACTCTCTCACCTGTATCGATTACACGGGAAAGGAGATTGTGTTAGGAGATAGGTACGGCAATGTGTACGTGCTAGACAACGATTTTAAGATTAATTTCCAAATCAAAGGGCACTCATCTGGTACCAACGATGTGGTTTACTTTGAAATCAACAATTCTTCTGTCATTGCTAGCATCGGAAGAGACCGAATGATACAGATTTTCCATAAAACCTCCGCTGGCTGGGATCTTCTGCAAACCATCCCTGTTCACAGTGGTAACTTGTCACAGATAAAGTATGAAAACCAGAGAATATACGTCAGTTCTAGTGACCGCACTGTGTCAGTTCATAAGCTAGCTTTGGAAGAAGAGACTATAAAGGTGTATCAAGAGAAGATAATCACACACAAGTCTACTCCTATAAGCATTGGCTTCTATGAAGGCGACTTGATTGTCTCATACAATGATAAAAGCGTACTCGTTTACGACACAGAGAAGTTTGAACCCAAGCGCAACCTTAAACTTGTTAATGATAAGCAAGAACGTTTACTCGTGGAAAACTTCGTAATCAGCAACGGAAAGATTATTGCAGGGTGCTCAGATAAATCTTTACGTAGTTTTGAGTATACAACTGGAGCCGGAGAAAGTGTTGTCTGGGGACATCTGGATAGTATTGCAAGTTTAGAATTGAAGTCACCCACGGAATTGTTATCGATAGGAACTGAAGGATGTTTATTCGTTTGGTACATACGGTCACACACACCATCAAGAAGAGGATCAATAATCGAACTGACCCCAACCAAGCCAGAGATTGAAGAACCCAACTTATACTCTAAGGTGGCCAGAAAGATCATTCCCACTTATAAGGAACCACCAAAAAGCGCTTCTACAGAAAAGAGTGAGATGGACCTGGAGAAGCCTGCAACTAAACTCACTGCGGCCACTTTAAAACGTATGGAGAGCAGAAAAAGTGTATCACCGCCCAAAAGCCCAGTTAGAGCGACGCCAACATTGGTTAGACAAACATCGAAAACTACGTTACTGCCATTAAAAACAGGCACGTTACTGCCTCTGAGATCGAGGTCCCCAGTCAGAAATGATATACCCAGTACACGGAGCAGTAAACCACACGTTCTGATAGAAAGACTGCCCGATAGAGTAGCTGAGAAGCCAACGACGCCATTTGAAAAATCAATCCGGATGCTCAACAGCGTTGAGGATATGATAACCCAAAATAAACTCTCTACAGCAGAAAAGACTCGAGTGCAGTTGAAAATGAAGAGTCTAATGAACCTTTTTGGTGACGATTTAACCTCCAAAATGAACAAGCTATCAATAAGCGATTCGAACGAAAAGCTCTTGGAGGACTACAGTGATAAGTTGGTAGCATTAGTTGAGAAGAAGATGTCTCAAATTACACCTACATTGTTTAGCAATGTATCATATGAAAGTGAGGGAGAATCTGGGTGATAATCAGCCTCTCTTCATACACCTCTAATATGCTAATGATTCGTCGCCTCCACCAATTAAATATCTATTAATATATACAGACAGTTATTTTCTTGGTTTAAGGGTAGCTTCTTGGATAGGATTGGATTTCTCTTCTGCTTGTTTCCATGGATCATCATTGTCTATTGGTTTTGAATCTTCATTAGCTTTATGCATTTCTTTGAATTGCTGAGCTTCATTCTTTGCTCTCTGTAACTCTGTCTCCAATTTGTATTGTTGCTCTTCCTCAAGACGTAACTTTTCGTTGTGCCATCTAGCGTCAGCCTGCTGAGCCAACACCTTTAGTTTGACTTGTCTCACTTGGTCATTAATAAGCTCTTCCAAAGTAGGTGGTTCGTTTCTGGTACGTCTCAACCATTGTATCCATTGTGGAGGCACAGTATCAAAGTAGTCTGCTTTGAATAACAAGGGTTTGTAGGGATCCATCTTCCTTCTCAACCTCTGCATGTTGCCATCGATGGTGAACTCCCAGTAGGTGTTTCCATGCAAATCGTAGCCGACAAAGAACTTGCGACGGAAGGGAATATCACGGCGACCCTGGAACTGGTGCTTGAGTCGCTGCACGTACGTGTACTTGTTCTTGAGTGGATCCATGAGGGTGATGAGATTCTCTGACCTGGATATTTTCTCACGTGAGCCATTTCAAATTAGAAATTCGAGTCTTGCAAATTGAAGTGACCTTAGAAGGAGATAGAATCTAAGCCAGAGCAATTACAAAAGGCTGAAGTGTAACTAAGCAGCAATTCTCGATGGTACGGAAGAGACATGATTCTGTTGCTCAGCTCAACAAGATTCTACCCATACCCATACAACTAGATGGACCTGAAGAAAGCCATGGTTCGGAGGATAGTGAATTGTACCGGAGGTTGGGAAGCATAACGAATGTGATCGTTGGAGAACACCATGTGATATCAGGGGAGGCTGGGACTTCGTTTGTGGTGTGGTCCATTAAAATCATCATCAACGACTTAAATTATGGGTCGATCCAGGTTTACAAGAGGTATACCGAGTTGGAGAATCTCCACACCCAACTTCGAAGCAATTTTCCTACGGTACCCATCCCGGATCTTCCTGCAAAAGACAATTTCAATCTTACGCGATGGTTTGGTAACAATGAATGGCTTGAGAAACGAAGAAAAGGGTTTCAATGGTTCTTGAGCAATGTATTGTTGAATCCTCGGTTGCAGCAATCTGATTTGGTGAAGCAGTTTATTTTTGACTGACTATGAGTTGGAGGAGGGTGTGGTTGACGAGGAAGTAGTGGTTATTGCATTAATTAAGAACTAATATGGAAGAAGAGGGATGGGGCAGAGGAAAAGACACACCCGAACATTGAGGATATCATTATGCAGTGAGGTATATGAATACCTTGTATGCGAATGTTGGACATGGAGTATTTGAATTTTGGCTGAAAAATTGCAAGTACTTGGAGATAGAAAGAGTCAGTAGACAAGTGAGAGATAGTGAAACAACTAATACACCATCAGGTAGTCACGAAATTAGCAGGAGATGAGATAGATTAGATAACGCTATGAAAGATCTGAAGGGTTAGTATACATTTTCAAACACCAAGCTTCAACATCACTAGTTAATAGTTTAATCAAGGTATATTAGGCAAGGATATACAGTAGGATGCTTCTTGTACATTCTAAGAAAGTTGAACTTTCACAACAAGATACAAGGATACTACTTCAGATCGACAATAGAAACTTGAAAAGCAACCTAGTAATAACCCAATACTGACATCCATATCCATTGAATACCCAGGAAATGGCTCGGAAAATCACATCTATTACCCTAGCATCAGGATCTAGAACTCGTAATCGTTCCAAAATATGTCAAAACGGAACACAAACGGGTTTAAAAATCTGCAGCTTACGAGATGCCAACGGTCCAGCAATTTGTAGTTCTGGCTGCTGGTAGTGATTATGAGCGCTAACGAATGCGAAGGACTGGGTTAAGAGAGCTGAGATTGAAGGCGAAGTTAATGAAGAGTGTGGTTACATCAAGTCCATACTGAAGATGCAAGTGATTTAGATAACTATACCACATACCATGCGAAGGTAACATACTGACAGATGTCACGTTCTAGGAATACTCTTCCTTAGGAATATAGTGTGATGATCAATCATCAGTCTATCTGTATTGTATTGTCAGATAAGTCTGGAAAAACGACCTCACTCAGTGTCTATTGATTACACAAGACAACAAATCATCACACACCACAGACAAGAAGCACTAGAATCGTCTAGCACCATCATCATCACACCATCTATTACACAGCAGTCACCCACCAACAGCCGTGCCTTCCAGTTCTTCTATTTGTAACGTGCTTAATAACCCTCGGCCCCAAAAAAGGATCCGCTGAATTCTGAAAAATCTAGACCGATATCTGTTAATAATCGAAATCGTATATAAGCCGCGAAAAACCTGGCACTCTGTAAAATTTTGGAATGGTGCATAGATCTTATAGACTATTACTTAGACACACACAACTACAATTACACAGGATGGTTCATCACAAGGTTACTATTGTTGGCTCTGGCCCAGCTGCGCACACTGCTGCGATCTATCTTTCTCGTGCTGAGATCAAGCCTACGTTATACGAGGGGATGTTGGCCAACGGTGTTGCTGCCGGTGGCCAGTTGACCACCACGACTGACATCGAGAACTTCCCTGGTTTCCCACAGGGCATCAACGGGTCTGTTTTGATGGATCAGATGCGCGAACAGAGTGTCAGATTCGGCACAGACATCATCACCGAGACGATTTCCAAGGTCGACTTGTCGTCGAGACCATTCAAGTTGTGGACCGAGTGGAACGAAGACGATGAGCCAATCACCACCGACGCTGTCATCATCGCCACAGGTGCCTCTGCTAAGAGAATGCACTTGCCTGGTGAAGACACCTACTGGCAACAAGGTATCTCTGCATGTGCCGTTTGTGACGGTGCCGTTCCTATTTTCAGAAACAAGCCATTGGCCGTTGTGGGAGGAGGTGACTCCGCATGTGAAGAGGCTTTGTTCTTGACCAAGTACGCCTCCAAGGTGTACTTGCTCGTCAGAAGAGGCGAATTGAGAGCATCCACGATTATGCAGAAGAGAGCTCAGAACAACGAAAAGTTGGAGATCTTGTGGAACACAGAAGCCAAGGAAGCCAAGGGTGACGGTAAGTTGTTGCAATCCTTGTCGATCTTCAACAACAAGACCAACGAAACCAAGGACTTGCCTGTTAACGGGTTGTTCTACGCCATCGGCCACACTCCAGCTACCAAGATCTTCTCCTCTTTCCTTGAAACCGATGAAACTGGATACATCATCACAAAGCCAGACTCGGCTGAAACTTCTATCCCAGGTGTCTTTGCTGCTGGTGACGTGCAAGACAAGAAATACAGACAAGCCATCACCTCTGCTGGTACCGGTTGCATGGCTGCTCTCGATGCTGAGAAGTTCATCTCCGAGAACGAATAGATTTAGATACTTAATATACATAAATTATAGGAAAATTAAAAGTGTAGATTGTGCTATGGGTTCTGAATCAGAGTACAAGAGGTTCAGCAGGCTTCTCCATGTGATCCAGGGAAGAATTACTGGCATTTGATGAACGTCTCCGATCTCGAAAAAGGTGAAATATAACTGTGGCTCTTTAATCCAAATTACATAATAAATTACCAAGCAAAGTCTCACGACATCACCAATATTAGATTTCGTGTACGACATCCAACTCACAGCCACTATCACTACATAATGTCATTCAACAACTGGGATGATCTAGAAAGAACAGCTACAAACAACTCCAACAGGTACACTGACTACCCTGAGTTTGACTCCACCACAAAAGCCATTGAGAAACAGCTTTTACACATCAATGATGAGCTCTTGCCACTGTTGAAAGAGGCGTACGACGCTAGCAAGCAGAATGCAGCAACGGAAGCGTTCAAAAGGTTGAACAGCTCCATCAGCTCGTTGAACAAGTACATTTCTGAGATCGAAACTGAGCACGAAGATGTGGAAATCATAACGTATTTTAAGCAGAAGGAGGCTATATTGATTAAAATGACGAAGGATAGCTTGCTGAAATACAAACGGTACCAGAAGCAGCAAAGCGATATTGCACAGGAAGACATAGACAGTAAGGCTCCACAACAAACTCCTCAACTGTCACAAATACAGGTCGACCAGGTGCAGATCGAGTACGAGCCAATAAACTCGGAAGAGTTGGAACAGCAAACGCTTCTTATACAAGAGAGAGAACGAGAAATACATAGGATCCAACAAGACACACAAGAAATCAATGATATCTTTTCGAACTTGCTGTCCATTGTGAACGAGCAGCAGTTCCAAATTGACCTGATCGAGAACAATATCTTCAACTATAGCAGCAACGTTGCTGGTGCGCTGCTGGAATTGAGAAGAGCAGAGAGGTACCAAAAACGGTCTGGTGCAAGAATGTTCTGCTGTTTAATGATCTTGGTGGGTGTCGTTGGGTTTATAATTTTGGTTGGAGTATTGTTTTAGCAAATTAGATAGCAGTAGATGAATTTGTCTTTCTAATAATATCATACTAAGTCTATAACGTAAATTGAGTAGTCGTCTGTTAACTCTAGATAGTGTACGTTCTATGGCTTCCAAACATTTACACACCCATCTTCTCCACCAGTAACCAACACCTCACCAAACTCCAATTCAGCCCATATCACACAGTTGATTTCATACACCCCATGGGCCAGTTCAAATACACTTTCAATCTCCCATTTGTTAGTATACTTGTACACCACTATTCTGCCGTCGGAACCTGCCGTTGCAATACGTCCGGATTTCTTCGACCATGCCACAGAGTAGATCGAGTACTTGTGTGCTTCTGGCAATACGCTCTCCTGTTCCCAAGTCATCTCAACCAGGTTCAGTTTGATCGAGCTGGGCAAGGAGTCTTTCTTTTCCTCAGCTTCAGCTTCCACGCTGGACCATATTCTAACTGTTAAATCGTCACTAACAGATACCAATCTGGTTTTGTTAGCTGTAGCCAATGGGGACTTGGGGTCTTCAAACTTAGAACACCATACAGTGCCATCATGGCCATTCAAAACTCCCACACTCGTCCAATCATCATCATAAGGATCTTGCTTGTACAATCTAATGGTATCGTCATACGACGATGATGCTAACAAGTTCTGCGAAGGGTGCCACGCAACATGTTTAACGTCATGCTGGTGGTCATTCAATACTGAAATACACTCAAACTCCTCCAATGTTTCGGGGTCAGTTTCCCAGATCCATACTGTCTTATCTCTCAGACAAGAAGCAAGTAAATTACCTGTGAAGTTCCAGTCAACGCACTTGATCTCGTTTTCGTGACCTTCAATAATGGCCATTAAGTTCCATTCATTGCCAGGGTTACTTAAGATTTCAGCCTGATTGGCAAGCAATTCGTCTTCGTCGTATTGATCACTAGGCTCATCGATTCCCCAAACAGAGATTGTTGAGTCGAAAGATCCACTTGCCAACGTTGGCAAATCCAAAAACCCTTCATCCACAGGGCCATCTGTGCCCCCTAATGGAGGCTTGAATGCAACTGTGCGCACAGACCTCTTGTGTGTGCCCTCTAGCGTAGTTACTAATGGGAAGTTCAGGGTAGGCGAAAGCTTGTACACCTTGGAAGTAAGATCCGTCGAGGCGGTAACAAGTAACGGCAATGTTGGATGTACACTGACACTCCAGATCTTATCTGAATGAGCAGGAATGCTCTGGATTAATGTTATCATTGTGCCAGTATGGTATTGAATCTGAAAACTGAATTTTTTCATTTGATTTTGTTGAAGACCACCAAGATGATCCGGGGAGCATCGTTACAGCGGCTGTCGATGGCACGATTTGTGCGTTTTCAGTCTAACAAATCCAACAATGAGGTCAGCAAGAGAGATGATTCTACCCCTGGAGAGTTCAAGGTGAAAAGAGCGACGCTGAACTCTGCTCCAGCTCCAATTTACAATTCCAATGGAATAGCCAAGATGATGAAACAGAACAACAAACCATACATACCAAGGGTCAAACATGAGCGTGTATCGTATGAGTACCCTGGTTTGCCCAACCAGGACGAATTTAACAAGCAAAACGAGGCCCCCAAGACAGTTAATCGGTGGCTGAGGTACGTGCCAAAGATCTTGACAGTACTTGCAGTTGTTTGGGGAGGATACACGATAAAGGTGTGGTACTTTGACTCACTGGAAGATTCAGGTGTGGATTCACAGAACATGTTGGACCCCCATCATTTTCATAAGTTCATGGTTACCCATAAGGAACAAGTAGACGATGACCATTGGTTGATTGAGTTACACCCGAAAAGCACACACTGGCAGTACAGTTACTACAACAACTACTCAGAAAAGTCAATCTGGAACGGAGACAAACTATGGTCCGTTGAAGTGAAGCAACCTGAGATCATGGTGGTCCGCCTGTACACACCACTTCCTCTCTACTTTATGAAATCTGAGTACACGAGATCTGGAGAACGTAAACCATTATTGCGTGTCGTTAACAATGACCAGAATGACTACGATAAACAGGGAGCGATGTGTCTTTATGTGAAGAGATATGGTGACGGAGAAGTATCCAGATACATTACCAACAAGCAGGTTGGTGACATTATCGAATTGAGAGGTCCAACTGTAGACTACAAATTCCCACACCATCCACTTAAAGAAGTGCACGAAAGACCAATCTTTAGAGACTTGCCTTCCAAGGTGGAAGCTGAGAATTTGTTGGAGAAGGTTAAACTGGTCAACAATTTGCCAGACTTTGACAACCTAGTATTCTTCACTGCAGGTACAGGAATAGCGCCTGCATTACAATTGGCATTATCACGTAACCCATACAGAGGGTTTGTGACGATTCACTACTCTGCACAGAAAAAGGGCGAATTGCAGCATCTTGAAAGATTCCTCTTCTTTTTAGAAAAGTTAGACAGGGTCAGGTTGGTTCCTCATTATGGTGATCAGATGTTGTCTTCTAAAGACATACCAAAAGCAGCGGAAGCACACTACCTCAGTCCTATACGATTCGACAATAAACTTGCAGACTTATCACCAGAGGAATCACTCAAGTTAAGAATGAAATTGCTTCAAGAAGACTCTAATGAGACCACCCTGGAGACGGAAGGCGCGTCCTATGGCACCAGGTTTCAAAATGCTTTAGAACAAGCGCAAGAAACAAGTAGACTCAAGAAGAACCCTGCTTCCTTAGCTATAGTTTGCGGTCCAGACGGATACGTCGACCACGTAGCAGGTCCAAAAGACAGAAGTCGCAACGAACAAGGACCTGTGGGTGGATTGTTACTGGGAAAAGACTGGGACAACAACAATGTATACAAAATGTAAATAGGCATCAATCAGATGATAACGAATTGAGTAGCTACAAACTTGTATATTTAATGATTTTATTGACTATCCAGTCCTACTCTACAACAGCCCCTTACCTGAATTCATCCTCAACAATTCCAATCTTCTTTCCAAAATGTAATAACACCCTTTGAACATCCCTATGCTTAGCACATATTAAGATAACTTCTTTGAGTAACTTATGTTTATCCAAACCACAAATCTTTGGCTCCCATTCCTTTTGGTCTTCAACGTCAGATTCATCATCCAGTTCGTCAAATTTCGGTCCCAATAATTCATCGCAAACTTCGTACAATTTCGACTTGAACCCTAACTCACAAATTCTTTGCACATACGTTACAAAAAATTTATGGAAGTCCTGATCTTCGCCTAACAATTCACAACAGAGAAGCCTGTTCTCCAAGTGTGAAAGAGAAATAGTGTTTTCAAGGTTTTCAAATCCCTCCTTCATTATCATGTTCTTTGAAATCTTGTTGAAGTACTTGCCTCTACCAGTCCTCGTTTTCCTGATAATCTCATCGTTGGTTCTGCGTTCGAGTAATTCGATAATAGATGATTCATTGCCAAACAAGGATGACGATTGAGGCTTGTTTTCGGCGTTTCCGTTCCAGTAGTGGGATCCAAAAGACCACCACGATTCAGTGATTGTCTGCCAAGAACCCATATCTTTATTGTACAAGTACCCTGATCCATTGGAAAGTGTGATGAGTGGAATCCCAATCGAGGTAATAGCGCACATAGTGATGTTCTCAGACTTGGCCAATCCATCTTCCTGGAATTTACTGTTCAAATCAAGCAAGGGTGACAAGTTTGCTGTGAGTTCCAGTTTCCTGAGTAATATGTCCCACACAAACAATTCCCCAATGGAGGTCACTGCCATCAAATACTTGCCGTGACTTTCCAAGAAAGATATTGGCGATCCCAAAACTAAGGGAGGTAGTATCCGCTTACCTGAATCACGAGAGTAGGTCAAGATTTGTCCATCAGAGGTACTGAGAGCCCAGAAAATCTGTCCACCCTCGGTGGCTAACTGAATATACCTTGGGACAAAGTCATTCCACAACAACTTGTCTTTTTTGAAGTATGTTATTCTCGATGGTTTCGTTTCATTACCCAGACCATTTCTAATATCCAACACAAGAACTTCATCTTGCACCAGTTTTCCGACGATTTCATAATGTAATCGTGTTTTGGGGACGGCAAGTCTGATTTTGGCAAATGCAGTCAGTGGATTAACGATGGTGGAACCAATGAACTTGACAGGTTCCAATTCTCGTTTCAACTTCTTATTGGTAGGGTTGGCGTTTTCTTCCAGGGCAGCCTTGTGGCGTTTGTTTTGTTTATGAAATTCGTCAGACACAGAATATGATGGTTTGTCGAATTCCATGAGTGATTTTGCAGACGACGTGCTGGTGTTGGTGTTAAGATTGGAACTAGTAGTTCCGTTAGTGCTTTCTGTAGAGCCATTGTTATTTGAAATAAGCATTGGTTGGATTCTTCTCTTCCCATTTTTGGTAGTGACCTTTTGTTTCTCATACGTGCTTTCTTGTGGTTTACTTGTAGAGTTTGCTGGAGCAGATTTTTTGGGCTTCGAGGCTCTCGTGGTCATTGCCGAGTGCAAGATATCTGTGCTTGAAGTTTTGGAGACGTCTGGACCGTCTACCAATTCAGGGACTATGCTACCCTTTTTCACAGGTGCACCGTCAGTTTCGATTGTCTTAGCCGTCTTCTCTTCTTCCACTTCCGCCACCACGGGTGTCGCTTTAGCGACTTTATTAAGCGAAGCTATGC
This sequence comes from Kodamaea neixiangensis, assembly GCA_030565385.1. NCBI lineage: Eukaryota > Fungi > Ascomycota > Pichiomycetes > Serinales > Debaryomycetaceae > Kodamaea > Kodamaea neixiangensis. Next base: position 324,609 of record JAJMBT010000010.1, on the reverse strand, counting down.
TCGAAGCATCTTTTTGGTCGATTATGTGCAAATTGTTGCCCTTTTTTGCAGTCGCAATGGCTGCTGCGCCCGAGATCTCAGAGTCGTGCTTATAGTTGAGTGGTTTTACATAGGCATTGCCTAATTTCAACAACTCAGCTAACGTTTCCTTGCTGATGTTGTATCCAAGTTCACCCTTTGCAAACGTGAAAATGCCAATATGCCCATCGAGTGATGCGAAGAAAAGAGCGTTTCCATGTGTATCCCATTTCAAATCTGCGACGGGCTTAGAAACCATGTCCTGGAGGATGCAAATGGGGGTGTCTTTGGTTGTGTTCCAGACGCACAAAGTTTTATCTGAGCCTGCTGTGGCCACTACGTTGTACATTCTTCTGTTATCTTGTGGTGCGCTGTTGAAGATTTGTGGGTTGAACTTGATCACCTCGCATGCAAGGCCGTGTCCGACTATGCTTTCTTTGTTTTGCCAGCCTTTCAGCTTTGCTATGAGCGAGATGAGTGTGTTTTGGTTTTTGTTAGCGGTCGGAACAGACACAAGTTCACCGTCAGGCGACCAGTCGATTCTTTTGTAGCGCACATTTAGTGTGCTTTTGTTGATTAACTTGGAGATCTTGTGTGTGAGACGGAACTGATAGTTAGCGTCAGTGCCTGTGTATTTGTACTGGTACACATACACCACGGTGTCATCATCCAATGCCACCAAGAAGTTGTTGGTGGGATCGAAGGCTATACTCCGATATATGGGCTGTTTATCTGAGTTGGCTCCGGTGCTCAGGGTTATTTCCTGGTACGTGTCTCTAATAATATCGATGAGGTGGATTTTCGAGTCTGAGGTTGTCCACAGAATCAATTTTCCATCGCTCGACCATGATAAGTCGATCACCAACGTTTTGGTTGTCAGTGAATTGAAAGGAAATAGTTGTCTGTGTGTGCTGTCTAAGTCGTTGAAGAAAATGTTCCCTCCGTTGTCGGTAGACACAAACTGTCTTGCATTTTGTGGGGACCAACGAATCGTGTTCACAACGTGCGAATGGTACAGAAATGTCTGTAGTGGTGAGATATCCGACGCTAGTTTGATAATGCATTGTTTGTTCTCGATAGCTTCGATCTCTTCAGTAGACTTTTTGGTCGACTCCACTTCTTTGGCATTCACAGTGCCAGCATCTTCAATCTTCACAGCATCAGTTTCAGCATCTTTCTTCTCGTCGTTCATTCCATTGTTTTTCTTACCAGTACCATCTTCAGTCTCTTTAACCTCTTGTATCTGAACATCAGAAGTAGGACCAGCATCGCTCTTGACGACTTTTGCGGCTGCCACCTCATTACCCCGGTTCGACTCACCAGTGTCACTGGCCTTGCCAGCCGCATCACATACACCAATCAACTCCTTCACATCCCACACCAATATCGTGCCATCCTTACCCCCACTTAACAAACGGCTGTTGTCCATGTTGATATCAAGCGTGTGTACCTCCCCCCCGTGCAAAACATTTGGAAACTTGAAGAATCGCATGCTCTGTGCCAAGATACAATCACAAACTAACGATTGGCTAACAACCCGACAATATACTAGTCAACTGACTGCCTTGAGGCTGAAGGTCTTGGTTTGATGAGTTTTTTCCACTAGGGTTCAAAAAATCAACAAGAAAAAAAAATACAAGAATACGATCATCTCAGCGAGAGCAGGGGATAACTGTTGATAGAGGGCCGGTAACTGTTAATCTAGTAGGCTACCACTTGAGTGTTGAATATAGCAGCATTGCCAACGATTTGTCGAGTAATAGGGATATCTGAACGGAATATACGAAGATGGCGAATGAGGAGTACGTGACAGACTCCAGCTCAGACTTCACGGAGTATTGGATAGATTTATTCTTGGGAATCAAGGGAAATGAGTACTTCTGTGACATCGACGACGACTACATACGTGACCGGTTCAATTTGACTGGATTGAATCAGGAGGTGAGCAAGTTGCCCACCTTGATAGACATAATAACGGATTTGGTTGATATCGAGCAACAGCCCGAGCTGATGAGGGACAATCTAGAGCATAATGCAAGGGTACTTTACGGGTTGATCCATGCGCGGTACATTTTGACGTCGCGTGGGTTGAACAAGATGTTTGAGAAGTATAGAAATGGGGACTTTGGGTACTGTCCCCGTGTGCACTGCCAGTTACACCCCTTGTTGCCGATTGGAATGAACGACCAGCCTAGGTTGACGCTGGTGAAGTTGTACTGCGCCAAGTGCGAGGACTTGTTCAACCCCAAGCTGGGAAGACACGCCGTCGTGGACGGTGCGTACTTTGGAACGTCGTTCCCAGCCATGTTCTTCCAGAACTTCCCACAAACAATCCCAGTACACTCGAAAGAAACATACATACCCCGCGTATTTGGATTCAAGTTGCACGAGTACTCGAAATTGAACAGATGGAGAGAACTACAGAGAATGAAGTTGGAGAGGCGGTTGGTCAAGAATGGTATTGAGATTAATAATGTGGTTGGGGGGTTCAAGGAGGATGAAGACGAGCAGCAGTCTTTGCCGTCGTCGACGCAATCGTAGATGGGTAGTGTTAATGTCATGAATAAAGAGAGCACTTGAGGTGGATGTAGACAAGAAGATGTTGGAAAGACAGTTGAGACAGAATCAAGGGAGAGAAGGTTTCTTGATATAATAGAATTTAGGAGTTTCAACCTCAGGACATACTTCTTTCATTCAGAGTTGGTCGCAACGGTGGTGGGTGTAACTACTAAGTACCATAAACTTGTTGAAAAACATTCCAAGTGAGTAATCGTTCATAAGAATTCACTTATTAATAATAAATACTTATTCTCAAAGAATGAGAGTATCGTTAAACCATTCTCTCAATTCTTTCTTATGGAATTGAACATTCTTCAACTCTTCAATTGGAGAGACTACTTCATTGGTATCAAAATCCATAACTCATCACATGACTCAGAACTGAAAAACTATCACCATGTTACGATTAAGCAGACACTATTCGAAGGCTATACCTCGAGCCAAGACCGTACAAACCACAGCCCTGTTTGCCGAGTCTATTCCTGACAACTCGACTGTTTTTTCACTCGTTCAACCCACTGGTAGAATCCACTTGGGTAACTTTCTAGGAGCACTTCAGTCATGGAAGAAGTTGACTGATTCCAAGACCAACAACACCCAGTTCATATTTGGAGTTGCAGACTTGCACTCGCTCACGATCCCTCACGATCCGGTACAGTTACACAAGTATCGGTACGAGGCCATTGCGTCCTTATTGGCTAGTGGTTTAAATCCTGAGAAATGTATCTTGTACCACCAATCGGCTGTTCCAGAACACACTGAATTGAGCTGGTTCTTGACGTGCGTGACACTGATGGGAGGGCTCTACCGTATGACGCAGTGGAAACTGAAAACAGCTCAACATGGAATTGACGATGAGTCGGATATCCAGAAGTTCTTTGAGAACACCAAGGCAGGGCTACTCTGCTACCCAGTTTTGCAAGCTGCAGATATTCTTCTTTACAAGTCCACGCATGTTCCTGTAGGAGACGACCAGATGCAACATATGGAGTTGTGTCGTTCGATAGCCTCGAGCTTCAACCACACTCACAAAACTGACATCTTCCCACTCCCCAAAACATTGTACCAAGCTACCACCAACAAGGTTTTGAGCTTGCGTAACCCCACCAAAAAAATGTCCAAGTCTGATGTGGACCAGAACTCATGCATCTTCATCAGTGACACTCCAGATGAGATTGCCAAAAAAATAAAGAAGCTGGTGACGGACTCGGTGCAGGGACCCATCTCCTACGACCCTGAAAACAGACCTGGCGTGGCCAATTTGGTCCACATCGTAGCTGGAGTCACAGAGTCCAGTGTTGAGGACGTAGCCAAGACTGTCAGCCAGTTTGAAAACCACAAGCAGTTGAAGGACTACGTAAGCGAGGTCATCATAGAGGGACTTGCTGAAACGCGTGACAACTACAACAGATTGGTGGAGGATATGGGATATGTCAAAAGCATCTGCAATAAGGGAAATGATGCAGCGAGAGAAATTGCTGCGAAAAACATGGTGGAGATCCGTACACTTATGGGGTTGAACTAACGACGACGAAGAACAAATGAGTTGTTTAAGAACGAGTAGCGAAATACAGTTGAGAAAATGAGGGAATCTACTAATAGTTTTGGGGTCCTGTCAAGTCTACATGTATCACATTACTACCAAACACCGCCTCAACTCACTCAGAATCGTATCATACAGCAACTCATGCCTCTACAAATCCATTCCACCAGAAGATATCATCTCTAGATTTTATAGCTTAACTTTGTACATACTCAAGACATTTAACCTAGATATTACTACAGCATCAGTAATACTCCTCCCACTTAGATTCTGATCACCTATAACAATCATATGACCTACAAACTAAAACAACCTTCACACCCTAACCCAAACACCCAAGAGTTACCCTACCATCCAACACAATGGACGCATTCTAGACGGTGATCTCACGACTGTACATAGATCTACAAAACACGTCCTGAGATTTTTCAAACGTGAAATAAAAACAACGCGACACGGTCAAGCAATATTTAAAATTCAAGTACGACTAGGTCTCTAACACAAAGTAAGGCAGTGTAGGTCTTTTTTCGTGGTGGAGCTTGTCAGATTGCAAGCAATTGGGTTGTTATAAATTCAGAACAGTTTTTTTGTTTTGCTACTGCTTCTTTTCTTGAAAGAACTTGACCTACGACCATGAGTGACGACCAGGAGACCAGACGAATGCAGGTCAAGGTCTTGTATTCCTTCAACAACAACCCGACTGTTTTTCTTTCACGGTCCAAAAACCAGTATGCCGTCAAGATAGCAGAGATACCTCTTGCGAACGCCACTGAGGAGGGAGAAACCATCACTTTGGGTGCATTTGACTTGAAGAGTTGTGTGCAGCAGATTACTAGGTCGCTGCCTGAGAACTTCAAGCTCAGTCTGGAGGACTATATCGTTTACTACAAAGATATTACAGAACAGCCTGACGAGCCGTTTGTTTCCAATGGGAATTTAACAAGCATAGTGACCCTGAATAAGCCATACCTTGTTCCAGGGAGAATATGCCAAAATTTGTCAACGAGCTACTTGTTTGGAGACAAGTCGAATGTTTCGCCCTTGACGTTGGAAATCAGATTGAAGCTTCATATTACAGACTTGGCCGAAGGTACCAGTGTTCATCAACAATTGCAGCAACCACAATCCGTGCAACCTAGGCAACAACAACAACAACAACAACAACAACAACAACAACAGCATCAGCCTATGAGGCAACAAATTAAAGAACCCATTAAAAGAGCATATGAGTCATCCAACTACAACCCAAAACGGCAAAGAGTGTCGAACGTTGCAGCTGCGAAGGCAACCAGAACAAAGTCATTACCCATTTTCACGAACGTGCCCAGTCAAGCCATGTATAATATCATGAACCATGACAAAATGAACTCGGCATCAAAACATGACGACAAGAGTATCCAAGATCGCTTCAAGCTGGCACCTTTCTTGATGGAGAAAATCGTAGACAAGCCAGCCAAGAGAAACAGAAAGACCATCCCGGTTACCAGTGCATACCAACAGCATTCAGAAAGAGCAGTTCGTACTAGATCCATGGTGAACGCACCCATTTTCTCGTCACCAATCAACGAGGAACTGTCCGAGGCAGAGGACGCAGAATATCGCGACAACAAGAGAAGGTCTGACGAGGAGGAAGACGAAGAGGATGATGAGGACTTTGAAGAGTACTCGCCTTATACTCCACAACAACCACCATACCCTGAACAAACGAAACCAGTAAAGAAGCAAGAAAACTTCCAGGCTTTACCTGACATGGAGGAATTGGATAGTAAGAAAATACACACCATCCCAAGCACCAAGTTGCAACATGGACACGGATTGGTATGTGTGAACAACAACTGTGCCACCCAGTTCTCGATCAACTGGCGCTACTTTGAGTTGGAGTTCAATCCAAATTATTTCAGCTTACTGAACGCAAAGGAGTTCAACAAGAAGAACTATGAGGGAATGTTTGGACCGTTGTGTAACGCATGTTATTTATTCTTGAGATCCAAGGGTTTCATGAGACCCGAAAACGTTGTCAAGAAGTACGTACAACAACAACGCTACAAGAAGGAGCTGAAGATCAGAGAGGAAATTGAGGAGACAAGTAGTAGCATGAACAGCTTGTATGCCATTGCTATGAAGAAATCGACCCAGTTTGCATCGCTGCCTTTGGTACCACAACAAGGTAAATTCTTAACACCATCTCACACTCCTTCAGCAATTAACCAGGTTATCCAGAACAACAATAACCAAAGTCAATATCAAACAAGCGAGAGTAAGAAAACCCCCAACTACAACGATATTAATGACTTCATGAACCAAATCAATAATTATGGTGGGCCTTTGACTGACATTGACCCTTTACCAAGTGACCAACAGGGAGTTACGCCACCCATGATTGCCACCAAGAGCAACACAAGGGTCATCAATTTTTATGAAGATGACGAGGAACTGTCGCAACAACAAAGAAACAGGGCTGGCACCAGCGAGATTGCAGAAGACGATGAAGACAAAGAAAACTGCCCTCCATTAGACGTTCCTGTATTAGATGACTTCGAAAGCATGATAGAATCGTTCAAGGCAGGGTCATCGTCGCCTTCAGCGCAAAACGAGTGGATGAACCATTTATTCACCAACCCCTCGCCAACAGGACAAACACCAAAGGATTCCAAAACTCCTGTTGATGAAAAAGATTCAGTGGTCCCTGTAAGCGTAAGAAAGTCCTCATCTCCTTCCAAACTCAACAACAAAAAGGCTGCAGTCATCAACATGCCTTCGTCGCCATTCCTCACTATCAACCAAACGTCAGATGATATGAAAACTTTCTTGGATACCCAAGGAAGCGCAAACTACGCTGACATGAGTGATGAAATCGATGGACTAGTTTCGAAAGATGACATCGCTACATCCTCACCTAAAATTGCATCCAGAAATGATACATTAATGACATGGAACACACTGCATAATCACCTGAAGGTTGCCGGATCAACTCCAAATTCTGACATCTACTCCAGTGAAGAAAAACCTCATCGTATAGATAAATCTGGCATCACCGATGCTCAGATTTCTTAATCGTCATATAGATTAGTGCATTTAGAACAAATACAGCTACTTCTTAAGCGCATTTGCCTGTGAATTTAGAAAGATGGTTTAACCTAATGCCCTGTGATTTAGGTGCTGATGTTAGAGATGACTTCGCACCCACTAACCCTTTTGAAGACTTTACCGGTTAACATTGCACAAGCGTTTTTGACATACCGAAATGATACCGAAAAGTTGGGGTAAGCTCTGAGAATATAAAGGTGTGGACTCAGAACCAAAAAGCTACGTTAGGCAACTGATATGTCACTTGACGAGATCTGGGAAGCTTCCAGAATAAACAAGACAGAAACCAAAACAACTGTCAGAGAAATTCCAATTGACCATCCCAACATCCTAAAGTATGAAAGTCTTTATCCTTTGCAAGGATACAAAGAAAACATTAAGCTGGGATTCGGAGGAGACTCAGTAGCACATGCACTTCGTGCGGCTTGGGAATCAGTTGATCCCACATGGCTGCCCCACTCACTTCACTCATACTTTACGCGTCCTAGTGTGGCCAACCAAACTGCTACGTGGGAAGTAACCAAAGTGAGCAATGGCAGGAATTTTGCTGTTCGGTTGGTTCAAGGGTTTCAGAATGGGAAGCAGTTCTTCATTCTACAGGCATCGTTCACAAGAAACCAAGGGATATCGTCTACATTGGAACCAAAAAGTCAGATTTCCTTTCAAACGAAGCCTCTGGACTTGTTTGAGAAATACAAACACGACTTGGCCGACCTCCCACAAACCATATTTGCAAAAGACTTGTTTCTTCATGTTTACCCGCCAGAGACAATGAATGCAGTTGACCATCCGCTTAACTCAGCCAGTGTCAATCCTGGTGCTTTCAGCTTCGATACAACTGGGAACAGACTACTTGCTTACTTTTTCAGGATTAGCGACCCTTTAAAGTACGCTAAGGATGAGTTCAAGACCAAAATTATACAATTATGTTTCATATCTGATGCTGCATTCTTGCTGTCTGTGGTGTCAGCATTGGGATTGGAATACTTGGACTGGCCCTTAGTGAATAAAAAGCTACATTACTTTCAAACAAGCTTAGACCACAATGTTTACATCCACAGCACTGATTTCAGACCTGACGAGTACATGTATATGGAGTACCGGTTTCCGCGTATGAACAACGAGCGGATGCTCTGCTACTGCTCGATTTATAACTTAGATGGTGTATTAATATGCACTGTTGTTCAAGAAGCATTGGTGAAGTTCAACTCAGCAGTGAAGGAGAAAATTTATAGCAGGATCTAGATTTTACAGAGAGAAAGAAGCCTGGAGATACCACTCATCAAGGTTTAAGATTATTTATTACACTGATACTAGTACTCTCGTATTTTATGCATCGAATGGAAATTTGCAGCCACATTTTGCGCACGAAACTGAGCAGGGCTTTTAATCTTTGGTTAATACAAGGATTGCGTAGTCATAACATGCGAGAGCTATTCGGCTAACAATAGACTCTTATATCATTTAGCATCACAACTCTACTGGAGCATTGGTGCACGGGGATTCTGGACCTCTGGTGTAAGTTTAAGCAGAATGGTATCGAACAGAGACAATACTTGATATGTAGATTTTAACTACGCGAAAGATACCTCGACACTCAGCCTGTGAAATCACACAGTTACGAGGTCGAAACAAAGTACCTCACTCCAAAATTCGGTATGTTGAAATTTTGGTACCCCACAAATTACTCCCGATTGCCGATTCTAATAGAAACCCGTTTTTCAGCCGAAATCAAGCAAATAAAATTTAGAGTTAGAGGGTCCAATTTGACTGAGATGTCCCTCAAAAAGCTATGGGAAACTCCATGTGTGAACAGAATCGAAGCAAAAACAGCAGTCAATGAGATCGCCAGTGATGTACCTAAAGTTCTCAAGTACACTAGCAGGTATCCTTTGCAGTCTTACAAAGAGGACCATCCTATAGTGTATGGTGGAGACACGGTAACGCACGCTTTGCGTACAGCCTGGGAGTCAGTTGACAGTAAATGGCTGCCGCATTCACTCCACTCATACTTTATACGTCCAGGCATTGCCAACCAGACTGTTGACTGGGAAGTCACAAAGGTGAGCAATGGCAAGAACTTTGCTGTACGGTTGGTTCAAGGATTTCAGAATGCAAAAGTATTTTTCATATTGCAAGCCTCGTTCACAGTCAACAATGCAGTTTCCAGTGCCCTGAAAGCACCAGGTCAAGCTGGTGCTATTTCGTTTCAGACAAAGCCCCTGCGCTTGTTTGACGAGTATAAACCTCAGTTGGATGATTTACCTCAAACAATTTACGCCCAAGAGTTGTTCCTCCATGTTTACACTATTGAAACCCTCAATGGGGCCAACCATCCCATGAATATACAAGGGATAGACAGCAACGTTTACAGCTATGACACCACTGGTAATAGGCTTCTTGGGTTCTTTTTCAAAATAAACGATCCAATAAGGTATGCGAAGGACGAATTCAAGACCAAGATATTGCAGTTGTGTTTTCTCTCAGACGCAGCCTTCTTACTGTCAGCAGTATCAGCACTAGGATTGAATTACTTGGACTGGCCGTTCGTGAATGAAAACTTGCAGTACTTTCATGCAAGCTTGGATCACAACGTATACTTCCATAGTGCTGACTTCAATCCAGGTGAACGAATGTATATGGAGTATCGATTCCCAAGAATGAACCAAGGCAGAATGCTTTGTTTATGTTCAGTATACAATTTAGAAGGAGTTTTGATTTGTACGATTGTACAAGAGGGTTTAGCCAAATTCACTGAGAAAGTGAAGGAGAAGGTGCAAAGTATGTTGTGAAGAAAGAAGTCTTCATAAGCAATAAGCAGAGAATTTGTATTTAACTTTGAATTAGGCTTTGGCAAATCTTTTCAGCGAAGTTATATTCAGAAGCTTTCCAAAAGAAATCTGAGTGGCTAGGAATATCGAAGAAGATGATTCAATGTCGATGAGTTTGCTATTGTATGATTTGGTGGGTACTTGCAGCCAAAAAAAAGAAAAAGCTCAATTTTAATATCTCGGACTTCCACCGAGAAAAGGCTTTGAAATCTAGAGCTTGAAGTCTTCGCTTGCTTCAGGAATGTCGTTTCTTTTGACATCTACCAGTCTTTTACCATCACTATCATAATTAACTTCGAAACCCAGAAGAAAAGCTAATATTCCGGAAGTAACACAACTCCAAGCCGAGGTGCTTGTACCAAAAGTATATACCACAGTGCATGCGACGATAGAAGCGATAGTGACCTTGGTGTCCATTCTCCAGTTTAAGCTCCACGTACCCTTGCTTCGAGAGAACAAAGGAAATTGATGGTATTTATCGTAGGCATAGAGTAGTAACATTATGGAGCCTAAAATAACAAGTACTTGCATTTCTCGATAAAATTTAATGGGTGAAAAATTGTCGACACATTCGGTGGAATCGCTGGTTTATATTATGAGTGCTTGGCTCATACCTATTCGAAGAACTGAGGTGACAATTCTAGTACCTTCCTCGAACTGCCATCCATCTCACTTTTTTTTTTCTTTTTTCTTACTAGCCAGAATGTAATTTACCAGGTGTATTTTACTACATAGAATTGCCTGGTTAGCTCAATCGGTAGAGCATTTGACTCTTAATTAGGATATCAAAAGGTTACGGGTTCGAGCCCCGTATCGGGCTTCTTTTTTCACCTTTCTTTTAAGTATTAGGTCTTTGCATGTGATGGCCCATGTGGTGAATCTCCTGCCGTTTCATTTGCGGCAGGAGACTCCTATCTATTTTTGTGTAGCACATTCAGGTCACCCGCAATAAAAAAAAATAGCAATCGCAGTGGCTGCAAACGTACTACATGCAGTTTTTATTATGAGTGTCAGAAGATGTCATTGACGAGTGAGGAGCACGCAACGCTAAAATCGTGGCTATAAAACCCCCGTGTTGGCAAAATCTTATCTCTTATCTTCTTATCTATTATCAACTAAGATACCTTATCATAATGTGTTTACCACCAAATCCGTCGACTATTCCAAGATCTGAACGGCGCAAGTCGGTCGTGAGCCACGAAGCGGCCCACAAGAAGTCAGAGTACAGCTTGGACCCTATTGAAAAGTGCCACAACGGCGAAACCATTCACTTCAGTGAGAAGTGTGAGTTATGGACCACTGACAACCAGTGTGAGTGCTGCTACACCCCAGAGTTCAAGGGCCGCATAGAAGAGCGCATCGCAGAAATCACCGCTTTCCCAGTGAATAAGGGCTGGAAGCGTGTCAACAGCATCGATGGCAAGTGTTTTGCCATCGTCAGAGTTTGGAGAGATGATTAAAAAAGTAATGAGTAACGGAATAATAGCATATGTATAGTAATGACATGAAGGGCCTATGAGGGTCTACACTTTGAAGGCTACTAGTAGGCACGGTGGAGATGGATCCATGGGGATTCCACTGGGGATTGTTGTGGCATCGCATCTCGAGCAAAAAAATGTGGGGAGAAGATCCAAGAGGGGTGCAATTTTGAAAAATTCAGCCCTGATAGGAGATTTGTGGGGTACATCGAATCATATGATCTGTCAACAAAAAAATAGTACGTTGTATCATTCATGGGAGAATGTAGCCAGCCTTCTAAATAGTGACCTTATTATAATTCGAATTGTCTTAGAGAGGCATTTTCTCTATCGGGTATATTTGTAACTAGAGGCTTTTGGCTTGGTTGTTGAGTCCCCGCTAGCCACTATGCAGAGGATCGAATATTGATATTAGCTCGCAAATAGGCCTGTACATATATCGGTTTATTGACTTCTCTACTTTGTTCGACAACTTTTCATATACATACATCTTCAGCCTGATTCAAAATTATGTGTCGGAAGAATACCTTCGATCTCCAGTATAATAGCAGCTAGGGTTGACTCCAACATCATAGGTTCACTCACAGTCAACAAATTCTAGGTCCTTCAGACTTGACTAATGGCTTAATAAGTACTTCACCACATCTTTTGCTGCCGTTTTCTTCATCTTGGCATAATTCGTCGCATAATACATGTTTAGTTGGAGATCAACACTTCTTCCCAGTCTATCTTCTGGACTGTCAAACTCTGAACGGTTCGCCTTGGTTTATTCGTATTGTGCCCCATAGTGATCAAGGTCAGGCACTTTTGCCGTTTCGCATATATGCTCTTTTTCGTCATCTGAAGTCTTTACTGATTGCTGCTTTCCGTAGACTTAGCAGGCGAACTGCAAGTTTTACAATTTCGGAGACGTGAGTCTCCCATTCATTGCTACATGTTCTTAATTTACTTTGCATTCATGACCTTCGACTAGTTCAATACAGTTACCAAGGATATAACCTTTAGGTTCTTATCTCTCACCTCAACGATTTCTCTAGGTTTAATGCTTTCAAGGTAGTATAACTCACAGGCATCAAGTGCACAGTTTTTCAATTTGGACTCTTCTTGACAATAATCCAACTCAATTATTTCAACAATACCGATGTATTTCTCAACGTCCTTGTTTGTCATTTTAACATAATAGGTCGCGTGGATCTTGTACCCGTAGACGACTTTGTAGGAGATTAATTTAGTATTTTCTTCTGGCTTGTCCAATTCCGAAAGCTTGGTGATAACTCGATTGGTCTTGTGCTTCTCAATGGTGACGTTCTCGGGATCAAGGTCAGCCACATCTTTCGTCGCAACCACCATCACACCAATACCATCATCAAATTTCATGTTGCTTAAGCAGTCAGTAGACAGTGATGAGACAAGTGTTGTCACTCAAACTCACGTTTTGACTAGTTCTTATATATTTTGGAATAGGGGTGAGATTTGCAATTGGAAGTTAATATTAGCTTTCTCTAGAGAGCCGCATGACCGAACGGCTCAATGATAGGCTAGGTGCGATATAATTTATTGCATGTGTGGGTTCATAGCACCAGTCTTGATTCGATCCTGAAAGTTTTTGAGGCTGTTTCAATTGGTACTATAAACCAAGGAGCTGCCACCCCATTTCTTACAATAGAATGTCATTCAAGAACTCTGGCTAGGGAAATTTCATCTCAAAAATCGTTGTATAAGTTGAGAGAATGAACGGCGTCGATTCATACCAACAAAATATAAGCTAACTCAGAAGTCAGTTAAACTCTCTAGAAATTAAAGTGCTTATTAAAAATAGTAGCATGAATAATGTTATTCGATAGCAGCTATGCACTTACAGGTAGTCAACTAGAATGGTGTAGCTGAGAGTTGCAATTCAAGTTAAGACACGAAACGGATATGGTGCAAGCTTATTTAGGAACCACCGCCCTGGAATTTGAAAACCGAGGGTCCATTACAGTGCTAATCATTTCCATGCCAGGTTTGAGCACAAATCGTATCAAACATACTTCTTTGCTCAATGCATGCAAAAAATCGAGCTTCTGCACATGAGATTTGCATATTTGGAGCTAAAAAAATACGTCTTTTTTGACACATGTCAATAGTACGCTTTGCGTAACATTGATAAGGTGTACTTCAATCGTGTTCAACAAGATCAATGTAGCTTAACACATGCCACGATGAAAATGAGAAGTTTTTTCAATTACTCCTGCCACCAAGTAACTCAACTTTTTTAGCAGCATTTGTTTTGGAAGATTTTCAAGTGTTGGGTTGTAAACACAACTTCTCGTACTGCTATTGATGACTTCACGGGAAGAGCTATACAACTGAAAACAAAGCAATCTGAATCACCTTGGAGTCTAGAAATTTGCTTTTCAGAAACTACTTTTTGCCTTGATATTCATATGACTATCACTGGTTTAGCCGTTACAGGGATCGTTCAAACTTTTGAATTCTAGTCCTGAGTTATGGTACATGATTCTCAAATCTACCAACTAGGCTTAAAAATGCGGTATACTGCCAGGACTTGGACCCTTGATGTGTGGTCTCAATGATGTGGACCCTTGATCACCTAATTCCCAACTCGACTCTTGGAACTGATTAAACCATTGGATATAACTAGATTTGTTTTAAGTGTGCTCACTGTTCTTGAAAGTCTGTTTAAAAAGTATATAGTCTAAAGATACTCAGCGACTTGATCATCTAAGTACTTCCAAATCCTGAGGTTGTTTTCCTCGTTCTTAAGGTCTGGTCTCAAAGAACCCACAACACCAAACGACTCGATGTGTTGACCTGTCTTCACATCTGGAGATAAGGCAGCATACAACTCAGTGTACGCACCTAACCTCACTGGGTAAAGCAAATAGTTTGCCAAAAACTTCTCAAAAGTGCTGGAGTCTCTTTGCAACTCACTTTTCAAGTAACCAGGGCATAAGGATACACTGACAATGTTTTCAGATTCTTTTGCATGGACCTTGGGCCAGGTTAATGCTTGGATAGCGTTCAATGCCTTCGATTGACCGTACTGATGCATCTGAGGTTTGTCGAAAAGCTCTGGGTCGTCAAAGTTGAACCCACCACGAGGAGAAAAGAGCTGGCCAGTTGACGAAACCCAAACCACTCTCGATTCCTTTGGCTGGTTCTGAGCCGCTGTCTTGAAGAAGATTGGATCGAGCAACTTCTGGAGTAAGTGGTGGCCGATAACATTTGTTCCCAACTGCAACTCGTGTCCTTGCATGGTCTTGCTTCCCTTCTTAGGCTGCATCACACCAGCATTGTGAATAATAATGTCCAAACGGTCTACCAACTTAGTAAACTGTTCGACAGCAGGTTTAATAGTAGTAAGGTCAGAAAGGTCTGTTTGGATGAAATGGACCCTATCAACGACAGACTTCTTGTATTCTTCAGCGACTTCTTGCTCTAACTGCTTGATGGCAGCCAAGGTTTTGTCTTTGCTTCTTGAGAAGATGTATATCTGAGCGTTCGTCGAGCCGGCGAGCGACTTCGCGGTTTGATACCCCACACCCGTGTTCCCACCAGTGATCAAAACGACTTTTCCATCCAAGGAAGGATACTGGTCTTCGAGGTAGGTGGGCTTGCCTGGCCAAAACCCTCTAAGAATTTGGCCGTACTGAGAAAAGGATAAGCTTGGAGCGTCGTAGTTGCTCATTTTTAGTCTGATTCGTGAATATTTGGAAAACCTGTCGTCACCTTATATACTATTTGCTTTACGGGGTTTAACTAAATTGACTGATTGCGCTGCAGACATTTTAAGGCTCGGACCAAAGAAGTTACTGGAACTTATTTGCAAGGCTTAAGTCTCGCCTCATTTCTCCACTAATAATTATTCTGATGAAATGGTTCAATGCATCATAATAAGGGCTTTGAGAGTTGGTGATTACAGACAGGGCTGAGACCATACTAAGGTCTAACAGAAGGTGAAGAATTCGACGTTCGTTGCGTTCGATGGCACAAAACACTACAACAGAAACAACAAACCAAGAGGCTTGTTAAGCATTCAATAATTATGATGTCTTCGTTTCTCAGTTCAGAGCGGAGGCTCTGTCTCATTTCAGATATACAAACCAATTCGATTGTGGGTTCATCTACTTTTGGATGGCTGTGCAAGAGCGGACTTAACATTTGACCGGTTTGATTTAGTTCGGCAAGTTCTCACTTGCACAAGATTGTTCCGATTCCGGTTTTCGCCCGATGTGATTTGAAAGTATTGCCATCATGATGCAGCAAGACAGTTGTATGGTGACTAGTGCAGTTTGGTTGCCACCGCCACATCTAAGCTCACAATTTGGTTCTTCGCAGACGATACCGGCAATCCTTCAAATTTGAAGGGGCTGACAAGTTTGCAAATTGCCGTTTTCTTGCGTCTGCCAATAAACAGGTTAGCAAATCACAACTGTCGAGCTAGATGTACTCGACTCTTTGAATCCATCCTATCACTATTATCCCTCGCAAATACCTTCTTCTTACCAATAAAGATATTACGAACAGGTTGGGTGCATTGAACATATGGAGTTGAAAATTGATTTAGGCTTGAATTTTTTTTTTTACTAATTCATTTTGTATTAAGTTATATAGGAATATAAATGGTTGGAACTGAATGGCTACACGTGATTTCCTTCGAATTGGTATAATGTTCTTCGAACATTTTCTGACAATTAATTGCCTGGTTAGCTCAATCGGTAGAGCATTTGACTCTTAATTAGGATATCAAAAGGTTACGGGTTCGAGCCCCGTATCGGGCTATCTTTTTGGTCAATTTTTTTTTTCTTTATTTTTGCAGCCGTTCTTGAAGGCTCTCGTATAGGCTCCAGGTTACAAACAATTAAACCAAATCTATTAATTCATTTATGATACACATCTAACACCAGAAATTATACCACCTATAGTAGAATGGTTTTTCCGCAATGCGGGCTTTCTCCTCCGCGATTTCCTGCTGCAAAAGATCCAAGTCGATATTTGCTCTACCAGAATCCACATCGATATCCTTTGCTCTAATGAACAATCTCCACTCTCTCTTCCCTATCTTGTAACCCAACCACGAGATTAAGACCACAGGCAATCCCAAGAATACCAAAAAGAAGGATTCTACGTTTGGTTTTTCTCCAAGAGGGAAGAGGGCAATCCAGAACTGGGCGACCAACACCAACGAGTTCAAAAGCACGCCATAGTATGATCCCCAAACACCGCATTGAGAGATGTATGGCAACTCGGCCAAAGATCTTTTCTGTACGCTCATTGCTTTCCTGAAACGGATGTGACTGACATTTATAGAGAGCCAGGTGAAGATCGAACTGAGACCTGACAACGCCAACAACCAGTTGAATGCGTCGGTTTGCTTGTCACTAGCAGCGATCAACGCAAACAATCCAAAGATATCGGTAATTGCAATTGCAACCAAAGGTCTTCCGGCTCTGTCGATGTAACCTGTCCATTTAGGCGCCATGTTCTGTTCTGCCAAGGAGTTCAAAGATCTCGACGTAGCATACACCGAAGCATTTCCAACAGACAACACAGCAATCAAGATCACAGCGTTAATCACACTTGGTAATCCCTTGATACCACCATTTACAATAGCAATCACGAATGGCGAAGACGAAGCATAACTAGAAGAACCCATCAATCTGTCATCGTTATAAGGAACCAAACATCCAATCATCACCAACGATCCCAAGTAGAAGATGCAAATTCTCCAAAACACTTGCTTCACAGCCTTAGGTAAGGTTTTTCTAGGGTCTTTCGTTTCAGCTGCGGTCAATCCAATCATTTCAGTTCCTCCGAAACTGAAAGCAGCAGTAACAAAGACTGAGCACACACCTTTGAAGCCGTTTGCAAAAGGACCCGGATGCCTCCAGTTCCTTCCACCGACATAATCATGACTGGGCCCACCTCCTGCTATCAAAACAATACTCAAGATAATAAAACCAATAACAGCAACAACTTTGATGAGCGAAAACACGAACTCAGCTTCTCCGTATCCTTTGACTCCAAGCATTGTTATGAACACAATTAAGAGCCATAATATTATGACAAACACATCCGAATTGATTGACAGATTCCAATATTTGATTGTAATAGCGCCTGCAACCAATTCCAAAGGTAATAAAACGAAGAATTGCATAAAGTAGTTCCAACCTACTGCGAAACCCACTGCAGGTTCGATGAATCTGGATGCAAACAAGTTAAAACTTCCACTCACTGGGAAAGTAATCGACAATTCACCTAAGCCTTGCATGGTTGCAAAAACACCAGTGGCTGTTAATACCCACCCAATCATTATACCAGCAGGGCCTCCGGTTCTCAAAGCAGAACCTGTGCCCACAAACAACCCAGACCCAATACTCGAACCAATAGCGATCATTTGTAAGTGTCTGCTCTTCAATTTCCTCGACAAGTTCGAGTTTGCAGAATTAGCATTGATCTTTTCCAAATCTGTCATCTCACCTCTGCCTTTCACATTGACACTAGTCATAGATTGTGATTCAACAGCAGGCTTGAAAGAGTCTTTGAACGAAGTCCAAATTCCAGTTGCATCTGGCGCACTGGAGACCGCTTGCTGAGAGCTCGAGGAGCCACTCCTTATATTATTAAACTCATTCAAAGAAGAGTCGTCTTTGAATTCCTTCGCCATGTTTAGTTTCCTACAGTACAGAAATACAAGCAGATGGCCTCATTATAAAGCTCCGAGAGAGGGTGAAATGGGTAATGTACATCTTATGTGCCACTACTTCTAAAAAGAAAGAGAAAGCATTGCAAGTATTGCGAAGAAAAAAACGGCTGCCAACTTGTATAAATACAAAAGGCAATCTGACGTGCTATGACTCATCGAACCAGTATGATTCATACCTGGACGGCGGATGCAAAACGAAGTGCCGGTTTCTGTGTAGGTTCATGCCTTGGGCTCATCTTAAGGGAAACCGAAAGCGTTGCGTTCTGGAAATGGAAAGGTTGCAGAGAAAAATACATCTCAAAGCAGTTTCACGCATCTTCTGATGAACGATGTAACATTTTCAGTGGTGTTTCGGTTATGCTGTAACTGTCACAAGTGTTCTGATGATGGTATGCTTCCTGGTCTAGTCTTGATACTTCTTGGACATCTTCTTCTTTTGACGTGATCACTTGCCTTAATTGCTTTCGTAACATAAAAGTGGAATGTTTTGATGTGCACCCTATACTCACCCATCACTTCATTCTTCTTCTCTTCTTTCCCGCCGTAGAACGATAGAATTGACTTTCTTTCGAAGGCCCGTCCAACAGTTCTTTCGGTGCTTCACTTGCTTGTATCTGGCCCATTTTTGTGCTTAATTTTGCAACTGATTCTTGAGTCTTCACGACTTGGGGGAGCATTAGTCTTAAGTACTCTTTGATACCTTCAAGTTGATTTTGATGGTTGTTTTGTTGTTTCTCTAATATGCTTGTATCTGAACTTGAACTTGTAGCTGGAAATTCACGGCCTGCAACAGTTTTCATGCTGGTTTGCAACATTTTCATTTTCTCATTCAACTTGTCAATGGTTTTGGAAGAAGATCTTTGAAGCTGACCGAGTTTTGAAGTCACAGATGAGATTTGTTGTTCTGTTCTCTTGTTGTTAGCTTCAATACCATCTAATTTGTTGTTCAATGCCTCAAGTTTAATCTCTAAAGTTGACTCCGATGCCAGCATCAGGTCCAACTTTTCCTGCAACTCAACAAACTTAACGCCAAGAGCAGATAGTTTGTGCTGAGTGTAGTTGTGGTACATCAGCATTGACTCAAGCAAGTTTTCAGCAAGAGTTTCCTTCAAAGTAATTGACTCCAACTCTAATCTTGTGGCCCAGCTAACAAGACTCTGCCTTTCATTACTCTTTTGATGTGATTTTACCAAGTTTTTTGAAGCTAACGAAGTGGGAGCAATTTTAGGGATCTGAGTACCCAACATCACCTCTCCATCACTTGAATAGTCTGTTTCGTCGCCAGCTTCCTTCATGTTTAGGATGGATTTGCAACAAAAAAAAGTATGGAAATCTCATCTAAAAAATCAATTGGTTTTCACTACCACACAACATATAAATACCATGTATGATCTCCATCCATTATTGGAAAGTAAGTTTTGGAATAGGATATAGTTGTTATAACAGGTTACTAACAGTCAATTATAGAGAAAGTACGAATTATAACTACAGATGGTAGGCTATTTGAAGGGATATTGCAAGGCTATGATAAGTCCACCAATGTTATTGTCAGTGATTGTATCGAGAGGATAATAGAACTGGAGGTGGATGAGGAGAATCAGGATATACCTATGGGACTATATGTTATGCGTGGAGGTACTGTTGTTTGTATTGGAGAGGTTGATGAGGAAAAGGATCTGCAAGTTGACTGGCTGAAAGTTCGTGGGAGTCAATTGAAGGATACGAAAAATCCATTATAGACTAGACAGAGGATAGAGGAATCAATTAGAGTTGGCATGAGATAGAAGAATGTTCTTCTATTAGTATTTCAACAATCTTCCTCACTCATATTAGCACATTCGAGTGTTTACACTCACATCTACAGAATCGAGTCACGAATCGCATATCAGATATTCCCTACTTAAAAGCCATCGCACATCATATGGCACCATACAAGCGCCCACTAAAGCATTTAACGAATAATGAACGTATTTATAATATTAATAAAGAAATCTAATGTTTACTTTATCACTTGGATCCAATTTCCCTTACGGTAGGTATTTTAGCCTGGATCATCTTAACTCCCAATTCCAACAAATAATCAATGGCTTCGTTGTAGACCTTTGCCTTCCAGATTGTTTCTCCCCATACGTAAATTCCATGTCTTCTTACCAAGACAGCAGACGTACCTGGGTAATCGATGATGGCCTTTTCAAGAGTTTCGACTAGATCTTCCTCATGAGGGGTGTTTTCAATGATTGGGATGACCAACTCCTCGTAGTTCTCCAAGCTCCCCACCTTTTCGATCTTTCCGGTCGTTTTATTGTACTCGAGCTTGGGTAAAGCCTTGATTTGTTCGATACCACTGATCCGGAACTCGTCTGGGTTTTCCAGCTGTTCTTGTAATAATGTTATCATGACTGCAGCCTGTGAGTGAGTGTGAATACACGCACCTGCATCTCTCAAAGTGTAACAACTGACAAATAACGGCGTACAAGCTGACTGCTTGTACTTGTACTTCTTTGTCAACTCCTCTGGGCAATCATTGGGACTGCGCAAGATCTTTTCATCTGGCAACTCCACAACAAACATTTCCCATGGCTGTATGCGCTCCTTCTGAACACCACTGGGAGCTATATAAATGGTGTTTGGGTTGCCATTTTCAACATCACGGATCGAGATCCCTCCACCAGTGCCTGTCACCCAGTTGTTGTCGTAAAAAAGTCTGCACAATTCGCAGATCACATTGGCTGGATGCAATGAGTCTTTGAATTCCTCCTGAAGCTCGGGGCTTAAATGTTCATGAGAATACGCCATACTCACAATGCAATTGCAATCAGTCAACCTATACTCTTAATCTTGAATCCAAAAACGTTTTTAATATACCCATTTTGTGTATTTTTCAGAACGTGTTTTATCATGTGCTGATTAACTCGTCATGTGAGTAATCACATGACGCCAGCATTCCGATTATGGTCATGTGCCATCGTGAATTAAAGATGAAAGGCAAAGACAGCGATCCAGACATCCCAAGAGAGATAACCATGGCCGGCTTAGAACAATCGTTATTTCAGTTGAAATTCACTGCCAAGCAGCTCAACAGACAGGCTCTGAAGGCTGCCAAAGAAGAGCTCCAAGAGAAGGCCAAAATCAAGAAGGCCTTGACTCAAGGAAACAACGATATCGCCCAGTTGTACGCACAGAACGCAATCCGCAAGTCTAACGAAAGGATAAACTTACTTAGATTGGGGTCGAGAATTGATGCTGTAGCTCTGCGTGTCCAGACTGCCGTGACCATGCGCTCCGTCACCGGAAACATGACCCAAGTGATACGGGGAATGGATAAGGCTTTACTGACCATGAACTTGGAACACATTTCCTTGGTGATGGACAAATTCGAGAACCAGTTCGAGGACTTGGACGCATCCACAAATTACTATGAAACCACTACAAACAACGTCAACGCCTTGACCACGCCACAGGAGGACGTGGACGAGTTGTTGAACCAGGTCGCCGACGAGGCTGGTATTGAAATGAAACAAGGCTTGAACGAAACTAAGGTTGAGATTTCCGCTCCTCCTGTCTCCGTTATGACTGAGGAGAAGGAGGACAAGTTGGCCGAACGTTTGAGAGCATTGAGAAGTTAGCAAAACAAGTGTAAACCATATAATGTTTAATAAGATAGATCTAAAACTCCAATAAGTGATCATGTATTATCTATATCATTACAAAGCAATTAAGTGTATGATCGTATAAGAGATGCAAAGTGTATATAATCCACTCTACATATCCTACTTCGACGAGTAAGACTTCTTATACCCCAGCACAGTATACTTTCTGTTGTTGGAGGCATCCTCCTCTTGCTTGATAATAAACACAACAATATCAGTCAAGCTCTTGAACCCCTTGTCGTTTCCCTTCACCTTCATTAAATGCAATGACGAAGTGTTAATCAAGTCAATAATTTCCATCTTGAACTTCAACTTCTTGCCGTGTGCGTATTTCGATGGAATCGTTCCGCTCATCAACCCAAACTCTTCATCAATGTCGACTTGTGTGATAGATCCTTCGATCTTCTTCAATTCCAAGTGTGCTTTGATAACACGGATCATCTCGGTTGACGTCAATGAAGAGTCAACCGTACATGAATTCTTTGACGACTTTTCATCTTTAGTTTTGGTTCCTGGAGACGAAATTGCCTGGAAGAACTTCTTGAACCAATTGCTCTTGCGTGTGCCATCTTCAGATACCTTCGACTGCGTCGAAATGTGTGAAAATCTGTTCTGGTTGGTAGTGGTCTTTTCCGGTACCTTGGCTGGCAAAGGCTTTGTCTCCAATGGCGCTTTAGGCGCAGTTCTCTTAGGTTTCAAGCTGAATCTTCTGAAAAGCGAATCTTCAACAGCATCGTGGTCCTCAATATCTTCAAACCCATCGCCAGGTGCTCCTCCCTCTGAGATTTTAGGGTGGTTGTTGATTGTAACGGTCTTTGGTTCTTTCCGTTTGGCCTTACGCATTGGAGGCTCGTTCATGATCGACAGTGTGTCAAACACTTCAAAGTTCTTGGACACCATCGTGTTGTCTTTATCGTTGATGCTTCCACGAGTACGTGTTGGTGCGTGGCGCTTCGTAGTTCCAGAGCTCAGGAAACTCTTCTGGCTGCGTGGGCTGTGAGGGTTGTGTGCAGATTGTGGTTGAGGCAAAAGGCTACGTACTGTCTGGCTATTCTTCTCATCCTTCTGTTCTTGTTTGCCAGCAGGCTTCAAGATTGGCTTATTAACTTCAATTGGTGCCTTTACAGTTGATTTCTTCATCTCAGTCACCAAAGATTCGTTCGACAGCGTTTCCACAATACTTGGCTTGATGGTATTGACTTTTCCAACATCAGCAATGCGTGTGCTGATGAGATCGAAGTTTGAGTAATCCTCCTCAAAAGTGGCATTTGGAGACTTCCCGTCAAATGTTTCGTCCAACATCGTTTCATCTGTGTCTACATAATTGTCAACGTCAACAAATTCATCTCGGAGGAACTGCTCATCACCGCTATCAATACCAACAGTGGTGCTCTCAGATGGGTATCTGGTACTGTGTGTATTTTTTGATGATGTCCTTGTTGATTTAGACGAGTGCCTGCTTGGGTCTTGCATCGCCAATCCAAGCAAATTGGTAGTTGACGATTTCTTCATTTGGCTCTTCTTTGGTTTGTTCTGTTCAGTTTTCCTGATCACCGTTCCGGAACTTGTTGCCAATGAGTTCTTGATGTCTCTGTCACCTTGTTCATTGGTTGCAGCTGCTTGCGAGAGTATACCACCAAAGGAGAAACGAGAAAATGTTGGGTTTGGAATCATATCTCTTTGGGATCCGAACGTAGTGCTTGCATCCTCGTAGTCCTCGTGGTTCTCCTCAACAAGAAGTTGTGACAAGTTCGAGCCTCTAGCGTATGCGATGGTTTTGTATCCAAACGAACTTTGGTTTGAAGTATCTGCGTCTCCGTTTTCAGCGAGCATTTGCGACGACTTGATACGCTTACTGGTCGTGTCGTCGCGTTTCTGTTCTTTTTTGTTGAAGTCTTGTAAGGTTGTCACTTCAGCTTCGTCGGTTTCTTCTGGAACCAACTGTGTGCTCAACTTGGATGTAACCGTATCTCTAGCCAAATAGCTCGCCAAGTTCTTGGAGCTCGAGGTCTTCAAATTGTCGCTTAATTTACGTGGAGATCCGCTCTGTGGTCTTGTGAAGTCGTCTTGGAACTTGCTGATTCCCTTCTTTCTAGGCAGTGCCAAACTCTTTGCTCTGAGTAATGGGGAACTCACACGACTGTTGCTCAGTCTGGGGTCTAACGACGACAATGGATCGGTCGCGAATCGGCGATTGGAACCGTATATGGATGATGCAAGCGATGCAATGTCGGCGAAATCGTTCGAGGACTCGTGTTTACGCAACTTCTCCAACGCCTGGCGTTGCCTCTCTTGGAGAATGACAGACTGTCTCTTACGCTCGATGTCCTTCTTCGCGTCCTCTTGTTTTTTACGCAAGTTGTCGAGTTCCTGTGCTTTCTGGAGTCTGGCCCGTTCTTCATTTTTAGCTTTAACTTTAGCGGCCAACTGTCTTTCGTGTGCTCTCATGTCGTGTGGAGAGTTTATTCTACCATTTTCCTTAGGAGTATCGCTGCTCGATAAGAGTTGGTCTTCGCTGAACTTTTCGTCGATGATCTTTTCAAAGTTGATCAAGGACTTGCCCTTCTTGCCATCCAAGTGTGTGTCAGGGTGTACTTTCCTTTGTATACTTTCCTTGTGGTTTAATTTATGGGGCTCTTCTTTGACTGGGCTGTGTTTCGAGGAGCGGGTTGTTCTTCTCGAAGGAGTGTTTGAAGCAGAGTTACTTGTGTTCTCCCACAGCGAAGATCCCGAAACTTGTGAATATTTGCGCATCAGCAATGACTTTTGCGAGCTGGTCTTCAGGCCCGCGTACATCTTCTTTCTGTTGAACGACGTCAGTGCTTTGAAGTTCTTCACAGACAGGTTCGGCAGCGAGACGGTGTTTGTGATGTTGGCTAGAACCTTGTTGCTGTGTAGTTTCTTGAGCGATTTGTTGGAGTATATTGAGGTGGATTTGGGTATGTCTGTCGGCACTTCTTGGATAGTGGTGTGTTGTTCTCCTGTTACTTCGTCGTACACTGTTGTTTTCACAATGGATGTCGAGCGTGGCATTTGAGGAGCTGGGTTCGAAGACGGCGAGGTGGCTGCCGCGTGCTCGTTTCTGTACTTCATCAATAAGTAGTAGAACATCTTCTCTGGACAGTTTTCCAGCGAACACAACTTCTTGATGATCGTGGACTCCTTGCAGTTGTGGAACAACACAGATAAGTTCTTCAAGATCTCCTTGTCGATTTTGTCCACCAGGTCGATGGGGTGGATGGACAAGTTGCGGAAGTTCATTGTGTCTTCGAGTTCTCCCGTGCCGTTGGGGTTGGGGTATTTGGTTAAGAGCGGGTGGGTCAAGATCAGGTCGATTGTGATTCTTTCGTCTGGGTCCACAATCAACATTTTGCTGATCAAGTCTTTGGCTTCCCATGACAAGTCTTGTGGCATGGTGAAGGTTCCGCTTTGCACTTTGAGCAATAGTTTGCGGATGTTCTCGTCGTCGAACGGTAAGTGTCCTGTGAGCAATGCAAAGAGGATGATTCCGCAGGACCAGATGTCGGACGGTGCTCCGTGGTAGTTCTTACCAGCTACAATCTCTGGGCTTGCGTAGTGGGGCGACCCACACGAGGTCTCCAACAACTTTTCTCTGATTTCAAGCGCAGCCATGCCAAAGTCTGCAATCTTGATGTTACGGTTGAAGTCGAGCAACAAGTTTTCAGGCTTCAAGTCACGGTGGCATATGTTGAACTGGTGCAAGTAGCTGATTCCGTGGATGATTTGCTTGAAGTAGTTGATGGCTTCGAATTCCTGGAGCTTCCCTCTTTTGATCAAGTAGTCAAACAACTCGCCTCCCTCGATGTACTCCAAGATCAAGTACAAGTCGTTTTTATTCTCCCACACGTCGTACAATGCCATTATATTTGTGTGGGACATCAACTTCATGATGATGATTTCTCTTTCGATCCCGTAGGGCAACCTGTCTTTGTTTTCTGATGTCAGTGGGTACTTGTATTTGGGGTTTTCGAGCTGCTTGAAGTTCAGCTTGGGGACGATTTTGACCGCGGCCAACTTGCCCGTGTTGATGTTCTTGGCCAAACGAACACGTCCAGTGGACCCTCTGCCCAAGGTCCTGCCCAACTTCCACGGACCTATCTTGTTCTGCGACTTGCGCTTCTTGTTCGAATTGTTCGTATTGGTGGAGATCTGTGATAAACGCTTGGTCGCATTGGTAACCAGCTGAACCACCTTATCGACATTCACCGAAGAAGAATACTCAGACGCAAACTCATACAGCGACGTGTGTGACTGTTGTTGTACAAGCGTGGTCATGGCTCTCACAACATCTATCTCTTCAAATCAACAAGTATCTCGTAAACAAAATTCAATTCGCTCTGTTAAAATCTCACTCTTTCCCCTAACAAAAATTTGGCTTTCCCTAGCACGATTTGTGTTTTGTTGTGATTTGCACGAGCTTTGTGGCCCTAACCTCTCCAATAGTCGAAGCTTAATGGTCCTGCACTCTTGAAAAGGGATAACAGAGACTGGAGTTACGCCTTAATTTTTTTTTTGTATTCAATTGTTTTGTTTTGAAATGTTTCGCGTTTGCGTCGTTCATTGTGGGAAGGCCAGTGTGCAATTTGGGTGCTGCATGTGCGACAGCTTACAATGCCACGTTTGGCGTGGATTGTACTACGACTGGCTGGTTTGTGTAGCTGTTGAGGTGCTGGTGTAGGTGTCTCCAAACTCTATTTCTGCGTTGTCCCCCTGGTCTTTGCTCTGAAATTTTTGATCTAGATACTGAATTTCTTTGTGGTATTGTTTGTTTTTGGTGATGAATGGCGAAAGAATTGGTGAGGAATTGGGGGTCGTGGTGTTTGTGGACTCCGGGACGTGGATGGGGCCGTTGGGGTAGCCACTTGGTATGTTGTGCAGTGTTGGTGGGGGCTGGGTGGAGGTTTTAGTGGACTGGTTAGTTTCTATGCACATGGATGATGAAATGGCTGGAAAGAGTAGGAAAACGCCTGTTTTTGGATGAAACGAAGGGGTGGATGGGCAAGTTTAAGAGGTTAGGATTTGCAGCCACCAGACCCGACCACGTACCGAGCACACTGTAAGGTGTTCGGTACGTGGTCGGGTGGTCTCGTGGTCAGTCATATTTTTGACAGGTACACCAAAGAGAGGAACAGTAAGTGTGGTGAGCAGAAAAGTAATTGTGGAATAGAAGGGTATCAGGTGAATGTAAACGGAATGGCAGAAATGTACATTGAGAATGAATAGGGCGGGCATCCATACTAATAGCCTCAAGAATTTGCATCCTTATACCTTTAATGGCATATGGTATATGAAACAACTGAAGAAATAAGGTACGACCCAACTCCGATACACTGGAGTCTTTTGTCTGGTGTTGTGTGATGAAGTGGTTGGTGATGTGGGCGGTTTATGTGATGGGGTGAAGAGATTTCTGGGGTCAATATTGGGGTAGCTGTCAATGTGTGTCAAAAGAGACAGGTGCAAAAGATGATATTTTGGTTGCAAATGATTTGCAAGTGCACTTTGATACATCAAGATACGTCGTATCTACTATCATTATCTCATATGGAGAGATACTCATTTACCATATCCAGTTAAAATATCAATACACATAGGATGCCTCAGAAGAACAATACTCTGAAACTCCCCTTGACACTGGTCTGGCAAGCGGAGTGCCTTATTTCAGGCAGCAGCCTGCTTCACCCAAGCGTAAAATAAGATAATTCAAAAGCATACATCTCGTATTATGTACCAACGACTCCAGATTTGGTTTCTGTAACTGAAGACAATATGCCATGGGTCTATTGTCTGGTGGTTGTTCTTTCGTTTATATAGAGGATAGTATAACCTGGTTTGACAAACAGACCAACTCGCTTGCTCGTTCAATTGTTGTTTAATCGTTACTTCTATCGTTATTTACTTCGCTACCGATATCGCTGCTCCCAACCACAACTACACACCTCAATCGTCATGACCACACTCGCTTAAGCACCTCTTCAGAGTGAAGCTTTCGGTACCCGTCTTTATATGCAGTCGGCCGTATGGGTGCAAATTACCATCACCTTCAACAGGCAGTTTTCACCAAACCAAAGTCAATGATACAACCCAGTTCACCCAACCACCCACTCAACAGCCTCCTTCCTTTGCATACCTCTCAAGACCTCTCCAATCTCCCCACACGTGCCTCGTTCACCTCTCCCTGACCCCCAACCAATCAAATTTTGAACAGCGCACACTAAAAATTTTCACCATCCCCACTATAAATAAAACTTGCCGAGTCCAAATTTTTTCAGACTCTATAACATAACCAACAATGTCTACCGAAAGAACCTTTATTGCTATTAAGCCCGATGGAGTCCAAAGAGGATTGATCGCCTCGATCCTCTCCAGATTCGAGAACAGAGGCTACAAGTTGGTTGCCATTAAGTTGACCCACCCAACCGAAGCTTTGTTGAGAGAGCACTACGATGACTTGCAATCCAAGCCATTCTTCCCATCGTTGTTGTCCTACATGTTGTCTGGTCCAGTCTTGGCCACCGTCTGGGAAGGTAAGGACGTTGTCAAGCAAGGTAGAGCTATCTTGGGTGCCACCAACCCATTGCAGTCTGCCCCTGGTACCATCAGAGGTGACTTCGCCGTCGACATGGGTAGAAACGTCTGCCACGGCTCCGACTCTGTTGAATCCGCCAACAAGGAGATTGGCTTGTGGTTCAAGAAGGAGGAGTTGGCTGACTACAAGCCTGCTTTGCACGGATGGATCTACGAGTAAGTTAGTTGTTTAGTATATAATAATTTATGACTCGCCATTGAATAAGGGGACCTACCCAATTGACTGTAGGAGACGACTGTGAGACGACTGTTCTTGCTTGATCATAAAGATCACAGGTCTTTACGACTGCCATGTACGGGTAGTCTGTCCACGACATTTCGACTTTTCACTCAAAAGTCGCGACATGTAAACTCCAAAACACCACTTTGAATCTCCACTGTATTATAAACACCGCTGGATCTAGTCAATTCACAAGCTGAATCCAACGGACACTTCCTATCTCAACTGTATTATAGAATGGCATCGATAGAACAAGATGATTTGTTCAATGTTCCCGACAATGACGACGAAATCATGGATGAAATACCAGAGGACGATATGATGCAACTGCAGCAGGAAACCCAGCAGCTGGAACAACCTGAGCAAGACGATGATGAAATCATGGACGAAAATGAAGAAAACGAAAATGAAGAAAACGAAGAGGATGAAGAAGAGGACGAAGAAGAAGATGAGGATGAGGATGGTGAAGACGACGACGACGATGAAGAGGAAGAAACCCAAAACGAAAAGAAGGAGGCCTCGGGCGATATAAACATGGTAGACGACGCACCCGAAGCTACGGCTGATAACGAACGTAAAGCTGCTGCAGATTCTACCGACAAAACCGAAGACACCCAAAACGATGAACAAACCGAGCCAGAGATGTCTCCAGTGACATTTCGAGAACAAACAATCAACAAAGCACGTATTGCAACAGGATTCGACATCATTCCTTCGGTGGCTATCCCATACCTGGGTCAATGCCATGCGTTTGCATTCACAGAAGGGCCCAAATGGATATTGACGGGAGGTGAGGACGGGTTTATCCGCAAATACGACTTCATCTCGTCCATCCAAGGGAAGTCGCCCTTGACGATGGCACAGAAACATAACTTGGTGGACTCGGTGACAAAGGCTGGTGTGATAGTCTCTTACTGGGAAAACGAACAGCCGTTGACGCAATCAGAGTTGATGAACACCAACTCCAAGCTAAAACCAAGCGATTTTATCACTGGTTCAGTCAGTTACGAGCCAAAAACAAACCCAGTGTACGCGCTTGACGTAGAAAAGAAGGGATTGTGGTGTCTATCCGGCCTTCAAAGCGGTGGAATCTCGCTATATACAATGAGGTACAATGAAGGTGCGATCCACCACTACTTCAAAGATGCAAGAACTCTGAAATCAGGACACTCGGACACAGTCTCGGTCATCAAATTAAACAGCGACCAGGACAAGTTCATATCCGGTTCTTGGGACAAGACGATTCGCATGTGGGATCTCCAAACAGGTAAACTCACACAACTTTTCGAAAAGTGTACTGGGCAAATCTCCAACATTCAGTATAGGCCCCAGGGCCTCACCGATTTGGTAGTAGAAGAAGGCGAACCAAAAGAAGAAAGCGACGTGGATTCCTTGTTTGGAGATAGCGATGACGAGACCAAGCAGCTGCAAAAACAAAAGGCCTTGGAAGCTCAGGATTCACAGAAACCTAAACTTGGGGATACGCCTGCTCCAGGAAGCTCCAAAACGCTTCCAAATGACCAAGTATTTATGAGTTCCAGCATAGACGGAACGGTAAACATATGGGACGTACGCTCACAGACTCCAGTGATACGGTTTGGAGTGACGGAAGGAGTCCCACCATGGTGCATGACTCTGACATGGTCAAACTCTGGTGACATGATTTACGTAGGCAGAAGAAACAGCACAGTGGAAGAATTCTCGGTGCGCATGCCTCATAAACAACTGCGCTCACACATACAAATACCGAACGTATCGAAAACTCTCACGTTCCCAAAGATATCAGGACCTGTGAGTGCTATAGCCACTATGCCAAACGAGGACTTTATCTTGTGTGGGTCCAACGATAACATCAGACTTTACAATTTGAAGTTGTACGACGAATTGTCGTCCAACAATAAAACAATAAGCAACTCGTTGAAGAAGCAAGCAACTCCCTTCTTGATCATCCCAGGTCACCAGGGTGGTATTCTCAGCATGTTGCACGTTGACGAAACTGGACGATTCATGATCTCTGCAAGTGGAAATAGAGGCTGGGGCCAAGCAGCCTTTACAGATTCAGTTCTAGTTTATGAAATAGACTTTGAGAGTTGATCCACTAGCATATACAGAATTGAATAATATAATACAAAGTACGTAATTAAGAGGTTCGTTCCTCGCTACCTTCAAGTCAGCGGCCAAATTGCAAGACCGTGTTTCTCAAGTTCCCAATACCAATCTGTCCCAAGTGAACACCAGTGTTCAAGAAGTCAGACTCCGTGGCGTGCTTGTATGCATCGCTGATTCCAGTAGTCAACTCGCTCGCAAGATTGGCTCCTGTGTGCCTCAAGTCCCTCGTCAATCCAGGGATGTCGTGGCTCGCAAATTTCCACATCGGGTCAAACACTGTCCTAAAGACACCCTGGTTGTAGAAGTTTGGATAGTTCTTAGTGATGAGGAAGTGGAGGACGAAGCCCACAAATCCTACAGTGATACTAACCTTGAGAATGTTGGTTTCGATGCTGCGTTTGCTGACTTGCTTCTTCTCGTCGTCATCAGCAGCGTCCTCCTCGGTAGTGATGATGGTGTCGGAGCCAAAGATTTTCCTGAAGATCCTTGAGGAAGCAAGGCTGGCTATTGAGAGACTTGAGTTTGTGCTAAGGCTCATCGATGACGATAGCAGCGGGTTGGATGAATCGTATTCCGAGTAGTATTCTTGCTGCTGCATGAGTTTGTCCTGCAACTCTGCCTCGCGGGCCCTTTGTTTGGCAATCTCCTTCTCTTGGACCTCCATTATGCGCTCTAAGTCGTCTGCAACCGTGTCTCGCATCGTTGGACCATACATGTTGGACGTATTCATGAGCACCGACGTTTGGTTGTACTCTCCAAACCACGTTTCAAACGTAGATGCTGGAAGCTTGTCGATGGGAAAGTTTTCTATTAACAGCTTGGCTTTGTTTAAGATCTTCACCAAGTCTGCGTCAGAAAGTAGGTTGAAGAGCAGTGACGGCGACACCAAGGTGTGCACCATGTCTTTGTCTGCGTCCTTTACGTCCAGACCCAACTCGTCAAAAATGCGTGGCTTGAAATGCTCGAGTGCTGCTACGTACACATATATGTTGGCAAGCACTGAGTCATAACTCAAAACAAAGTCCCATATCACCAATACCTGCAGTAGCTGCAGAATATCATGGCTGAACTGCGTCAAGATTGACGATAACGCCTGGAAGAAGTTGTAATCGTACACGAACGAGTTACTCATCAGTTTGATCAACTCGAAAAGCTCCTGGTCGAGCTGCTCGAGCAATGCTGGGATGATACGCAAGTGGATCACCAGGAGGTTGATGTCTTTTATCATGAAGTCACGCAAGTGCAAAAGCGTAAGTCTTTCCAAGAGTTTGAAGGCTTGCAGGTCGTCCTCGCTTTCACGGCTCACTAGTAGCACCATGCTGGCGACGTCATGGTACCCTTGGTAGTAATTGAGCGACTGGTGTTTACGCAAAATGCGTGTCACCAAGAGCAACAACTTCTTCTTGAGATCCTCGACCTCGGCACGCAGGAACATGGTGGTGTACGAGTCCTTCTGGATTGGAGCCACTACAGTGAAGGACCGCTGGATATCCAATTTGACCTGATCCTCGTCTCTGTGGGCAGGCAAATCAGCGCACTCCAAGTCGCCCAAGAACAATTCGTGCAGTTGGAACTTGGTTGCGGCCTCTGCGGCCTCGAGCTTCTCGCCCAAGAGAATACGCCACACCTTCAGTCTGAGGGCGTTGTTCAAGAGGCCGTCGGTGGTTCTCAGGTACTCGCGGAACACCAGGATGTCCTCGGATTTCGACAACGCGGCCCAAAGCGCACGTTCCTTCAAGCTCTTGATGTGCTCATTGAGAGGCTGCTCGTCACTGTTGTAAAAGGACTTGCCAAACTTTTCAACGTCCATGGAGACCCAGTCGGGTTGGAAGGACAGCAGCTCGTTGGGGTTCAGGCTCAGTCCACGACGCAGGTCATCCAGATAACTCTGTACCTCGTACTGATGGCTTGCATCACTCGTGTTCGCTTCCGAGTGCGTGCTCTGGCACAGCAGACGCAGCGGCGGTGATTGCTCCGCTTTAAAGGATGGCAATATGTCTGTGGTCATCTGTGCAATTCTCAAAAACAGATGGGGAAACTATTGCAGTACATAAAACTATACGGCTTGAGTAGATTCCCGAAAGACCTATATGATCGGATGACGTTTAACTGGGGATTCTAGGGTTCAATAGTTGTGGTGGGGGGGAATAAAATTACCAGATGATTGAATGTCGCGCTGATATTTCAACAGCTGATGTCGCGAGATAAGAAACGACATTGGCTCTTACGTAATCCGGCATGTTCTTGGAAATTTTCTTGTGGGGAAAAAGAACAAATTGAAGTTGACTGTTCATTGAAGAAGACATGCCAGTTGTTAAAAGTGCTGAAGACTCGCTTACGGTTGAATGGGATGGAAAGACCACCAGTTTCCACCATATTTGGTTGAGAGACAATTGTCATTGTGACTTGTGCTACTATCCGTCCACCAAACAACGTCTTCTTAATTCTGCACTGATTGATTCAGGCATTTACCCTGCGCAGATTGACATTGAGGAGAAAGTGTTGAAGATTGTGTGGAGTCAGGATGCGCATGTTAGTGAGTATCCTTTCGATTGGTTGCACTTGCACTCGTACAACCCTAGACTTGTTCCATTGGAGCTCAAGCTCAAAGGTAATGCTAAATTGTTGAAGCAGGAATTATGGCAGACAAAGGACATGCCACTCGACAAGTTGCCTGCAGTAGACTTCAACAAGATCATCAATGCTACTGATCTTGAAGCGGTCAAGGATTGGTCGCTCAAGATCTGGAAGCATGGTTTCTGTTTGATCGACAACGTGCCTGTGACTCCAGAAGACACTGAGAAGTTGGTTGAGAAGTTGTCGTACATAAGACCTACCCACTATGGAGGGTTCTGGGACTTTACCAGCGACTTGTCCAAGGCAGATACTGCGTACACGAACATTGACATTCTGTCGCACACGGACGGAACGTACTGGTCAGACACGCCTGGCTTGCAGTTGTTCCATTTATTGCACCACGACGGTGAGGGAGGTACCACCTCATTGGTAGACGCGTTCAAGGCAGCACAGATCTTGAAGGAAACGCACCCTGAGAGCTACGAGATCTTCACAAGAATCAGAATTCCTGCGCACTCTGCTGGTGAAGAATTGGTGTGCATCCAGCCAGACATTGCACAGCCAGTGTTCAAGTTAGACCCCCAAGGCGAATTGATCCAGGTCAGATGGAACCAGAGCGACAGATCTACTATGGATCAATGGGACGACCCAGCAGACATCCCCAAGTTCTACGCTGCCATCAGACACTGGATCGAGATTATCACCAGTCCAGAGAATGAATTGTTCTACCAATTGAGACCTGGCCAGTGTCTCATCTTCGACAACTGGAGATGCTTCCACCTGAGAACCGAGTTCACAGGTAAGAGAAGAATGTGTGGAGCTTACGTTAACAGAGATGACTTTGTTTCGCAGTTGAAGATTATGGTGTTGGGAAGAGAGGCTGTTTTGGAGTCACTTTAATTACAATATTGCTATTCTAGTAATTGATATTTAAGATTGACAGTAGAAATCTAGTAGAAGATTGGGAAACCTTCACCCCATTCAATAGGGTCGTTAAATCTCAAGCCAATTTCCAACTTTGCAATTTGTGCGAGTTCATCAGAAGACAAATCAAAGTCGTTGACGTGCAAGTTGTCGTGCAATCTGTCTGGGTTGTTTGACTTTGGAATGATTGCGATGTTTCTTTGAGTGGCCCATCTAAGCAAGACCTGGGCAGTCGATTTTTTGTGGGTAGAGGCAATGCTCTTGATAGTGTCGTGGTCAAACAATGTTGGAGTGCTGATGGCAGTGCTGTGGTCCAACTCTATGAACGATTGGGGTCCAAAGGACGAGTATGCGGTGATGG
The DNA here is from genome assembly GCA_030565385.1 of Kodamaea neixiangensis. Classification (NCBI taxonomy): domain Eukaryota; kingdom Fungi; phylum Ascomycota; class Pichiomycetes; order Serinales; family Debaryomycetaceae; genus Kodamaea; species Kodamaea neixiangensis. The sequence goes on along the minus strand of JAJMBT010000010.1, from coordinate 289,937 downwards.
CAATGTTCTTTTTTTGCACGAAGTCAACCAAAACCTTCTGCTGCAAGTATGGGTGGTGTTCAATTTGCAATACGGAAGGGTTGATGGAAGCACCTCTCAACAAATCCTCGATCAATGCACCGTTGAAGTTGGAGATACCAATGGATCTGATCTTGCTCTTCTTGACCTCAGCCTCCAAGGCTCTCCATGTGTCCAAGAGTGGAATGTCTTCCGCGATCACCTTGTCTCCATCGCCCGTGTACAACCCAGCTGGGTATCTTTCTTCAAAGGGAACAAACTTGAAGGCCACAGGAAAGTGGATCAAGAACAAGTCCAAGTAGTCCAAGCCCAAGTCGCTCAATACACGGTCGACAGCCTTAGGGACGTTCTTCGGGTCGTGGTAGGAGTTCCACAACTTGGATGTAATGAACAATTCGTCACGGGAAACCAATCCCTCGTCGATGGCACGGCGCAACCCTTGGCCAACCTCTTTTTCGTTGCCGTAGTCCTGGGCACAGTCAAACAAACGGTAACCAACCTTGATGGCATTGTAGATCTGGTCGGCCGCAGTTGCGTTGTCGACCTTCCAGGTCCCAAAGCCAACGATTGGCATATCATATCCCGAGTTCAATTTAATAGACATTTTTTAATTGCTACTGGAATTGCTGACTTGCAGACTTTGCAGCCTTTTTATACTGGGAGCCCCACTTGGGCACTACCTTCCCCGAAAAAGTGCATTGAGACTGAAGGAAGGACATACCGTATAGTGATGTAATGGTACGGGGAGTTGTATGGGTGGCGAAAGCCATGGTTATGAAGGTTGTTCGAGGAGATTGACTGCTGTCGTGTTGGGTTAGACTAGGTGGAGTTGAATGAACGCTGCTTTCAGTTGCTCATGTTAGTTGAAGATCGTTGATTTTGGAAGTATGGAAGAGATACGAGAGGACTTCTAAGTCACCATGTACTAATGATTTGAGAATGGCTAGTGTACACTTAAGAATGAGATCTGAGTTATATGTAAATGATAAAATCAGAAATGGTGGAACCTTCCTTGGTTCTCAGTATTTTAATCATACTGAAAAGTTATCGCTATAGCAAAAAATCAGATTGATACAAAGAACTAAGTCCGGATCGGCACCGATATGAGTGATTAATAAAGCTGGGATGAGTATTGATGAGGTATGTGTTGATTGTGACGGTGTATGAGTAGCTTTTGATTTGACATGAAGTGAGAACGATACAGTTACAAAATAATGTACAGCATGGAGAGGTGCGTACACATGAGACTATTCAGTATATATGAGAATTGGTAGATTGATGCAACATGCCCAAAAGAGTAAAGCGGGGCACGGCTAGAGAAAAGATGGGGGAGTATGGAGGAAGGTGAACCCTAACACTGAATGAAGTAGGTTAAGAGTGATTTTCTTAGGGCATGCCATTTTATCGTAATACGTACTCGTTATTGTACTTGTGCTTTAATCTAGTTTTTGAGTATCGGAAGAATTGCACTGTAAGAGTATTAATACAACAGTAAGTATGAAATTAATACGCGCACGACTCTATGGCTTAGTATGAGCTTACCAGTATGATTTGGGCTCAACACGAAGGTGGAAGTTACAAGAATTGATGAACGAGAACGAGCAGTAACTTAAACTCGTGGGAAAGTACGCATTTTGGTAATTACGTCGCCGAGTTCATTTGCACAGTTATAGGGTGAGCATTTAAGCTAGCAGTCACATTATTAACGCAAGTCGATTACTAGTCGGAACGAGCCCGGAAATAATAAGGTTGGTGGTGGCTGTAATTATTAGAGCGAGAATGCCCCTCCTCATGTTTTTATCTGTGAAACAAGTCGTGTCTCTCTTACTTCACTGCTCTGACTATGTAAGGTATGTCTCACACTTCAATCATCGTATCCATCTCTCACCTCCAAGAATGTGGAATAATAATATGGGGTCCTATGCTGAACAGCTAAAATAGGAGCATAACGGAACGAAAGCACCACCGGGTACAAGAACAATAGGGTGGCACCCACAGAAGGCGTTGTAGCACTAACCAGAATAGGAGAAGCTACACTAAATTAGTGAGGGACATTTAGTGTGGGTGCTGAAAAGATGTTGAGTCGTGAATATCCTGGGTATTTGTGGTAGTGTTGAGGGTTGAGGATGCGTTCTACGTCAGGTATGATGTGCACTTTGTTTGATCTGTCTGCGTCCGTGCCCGTTGAGGTGGGGAAGACGCTTCACAAACAGGAAAGAATTGGATCAGCGATCCAAAAAACCAAGAGTGAGTTTACTTCATTCTTCGTGGAGTTTGTAGCTTGGTGTTGTGCTCTACAATGCAACATGTAGTGTACTTTGTTCTCGTATAAGTCTATCATCATCATATATCTATATCATCTATGTCATCAAATTCGACAAGTCCATCGACTTACTCGCCTGTGGACTCACCGACTCCCCCTTAGCTGCTCTCTTCACACTCGCCGAAGGGGTCATGAATGGCGGTGGGTAGTTTGAGAGCGATGTGAAACTGAGCACCAGCCTAATAGGAGGCAATTGGGTACCCGTAGTCGCAATACTGTCCGAGTGTTCTAATCTGTCTTGCTCCTCCTGCAAGTTCTTGGACGCGGCCGTGAGCAAGTGGAGTGCGTTTGTCTTGGTTTCTGGGTACGTTTGTGGGGGCAACTGCGGCGACTCGGACGGCGTCTGCAACGGGGTCTCGCTGGGCGAAATCACAAACTTCTGTTGAACCTGTCTTTGTGCGAGGGTGGGCGAGTTGGGTCTCGACTTCTTGCTGACCGGCTGCTGCTGGTTGTAGAATTCCAAGTTGAGCGAGGTCAGCAGGGGCTGCTTTGGGAACGAAAAGTACGACGTTTGTTGCTGTTGTACAAGCAGGTGTGGTGTGGCTGGATGTGCTTTATTGCTTGGAGGCAGGTGCTTGAGTGGAGTCATTCTCTGCAAGCCCAGGAGGCTTGACAAGTTGCCCGACAGCTTCACCTTCGCCATCAGCGAGAGCAGGCTGGACAGGGTCTTGTACTTTTGCTGGTTATGGAGAAAGTATTCGTTCAAGTTCGACAACAGGGAGACTGGGGGAACGTGGAAGCCGGAGGGTGGGTGTGCTCCGCTAAAGCCCTTGAGGTTGGTCAGCAGGCCATCCGGCAGTGTGGACACCAGTGTGATGGCCGAGTTGGCTGTGCTAACGGTGCCCTGGCGGCTGAACAAGTGTCCGTTGTTGCTGGAGATGCTCGTTGTGCTTTCTGATTTGGTGATTTCTGGGGGACTTGTGCCGACAGCGTAGAATCCTTGTGGTTGGCTCACCGGAGGTTGGCCAACTGCAGGTCTGTTTGTGGGTGACGATGGGAGTGAAAAGAGGGCTTTGCCTTGGAAGTCCTGTCGTATAGCGATGGGTGATACTTGTGATATAGACATTGGAGCAGTGGCTGAGTGTGCAGACGCTGCGTGAGCAGCTTGTGCTTGTGCCTGGGCAGCCTGGGCAGCCTGAACATGGGCAACCTGCGCTGCCTGAGCTTGTGCAGCCTGCACAAACTGCTGCTGCTGCTGTAACTGGTCCTGCAGCACGTAATACACCGAGTGGTACACATTCCCATTGGCGTCTTGTATAGGAATCGGAACGGCCGTTAAAGGCATCTGCATAGTCATATCTTTGTCGTCCCCCACCATATTATTCTTGCGCTTGCGGCTCAGTGGGTTGTTGTGGATTCTCAAATGACGAGTCAACTCGTCACTCCTGCTGAAGCGCTTCTGGCATCCTGGGAACGGACAAGCATGGGGCTTTTCCCCAGTATGGGTACGGATATGGCGTGTCTGGTGCTCCAACCGGTGGAATGCCTTGTCACAAAAGGTACATTTATAAGGTCTCTCCTCCTTGCTCCGCTTCTCTTTCAAAGGCATGGTGTAAGATGGGCGAAATTGCTAAAAGGCTTTTGGGCGCGGACTCCTGTCTTTATATTTGATTTTTTTTCTGCGTACAGGGATCCACCACCACAAAAAAAGTAAGACCTCGTACAGCGACACAAGCCTGGGGAACCGATGGGAAAAGGACGGGGTGGGGGGGCACTTGCCCAATGAGTGCGTACGGCAAAAGAAACGGGTAATTTCGTTCTCCAGAGGTAGTGTAGACAAAGGTGCATGTGAGAGGCAGCGCGAGGGATGGGAGGGATGGGCTGGTCTGGAAAGAGAAGGATTGTTATTTAGTGGTGTACTGGTCTGGGGTGGGTTAGTACTTCGCAACACTAGGGTAGGGCGTAGTGTTGTTGGGGTAGTGGTGGTGGTGGTGGTGGCCCACGGTGAGCGACTGATCTTGTGTGCAATAGCACGAAAAAGTTTTTCCGATGACCTGCAGACTTTTGTGTATGGAATGGTGAGTTGTTCCGCTGAGCTGTGCGTTTCTCATTGGCCAAAACGGCTCACGGGACGACAGATGATGGCACGTCGGGTGCCACGGGCCTGGTTGTGTCTGGTGTAAGCTTTCACAGCCTGCACGGTGCCAGCAGAGGAATGGGTGGTGCGTTTTAACTTTGGTGTTTCATTTGCATTTCACTCGGCACGCAGTGGCCTCGGCTCGCAGGAGCACCACGATGAAACCCCATGGGCAAAACGTGGAGCAACTAAACTTTGATTGTGTCCCTACAAAGCTTACTGGAGATTGGCACTTGAATCGTCCCGAGAGCGTCCTCCCCGCCTCGACAGCAAGAGGGAGCTGTGCCTAGTTAGGCATATTTTCCTACTTGGTATTGTGTGGCTCTCTTATCTCTTTTTCCCGGGCCTGGGAAGAGGGAAGTTTGTAGAGGCAAGCAGGGCAGGGCAGGCACAGGAGGAGCAACAGCAAGGCTGAGGAGAAGGATAGGCAGAGGTGTGGATTAGAGTTGTATATTACGAGCCTGGGGTGGGAAGGGTGAGAGAGCAAGGCAAGGCCAAGAGCAGGGATGGTGAGAGCTTATCACTGGAATGGCCAGATAGTGCGTTCCACAATAGCGAGTCCCCTATTTTGTCGCGCACGTTAAGTGTAGTGTTCAGTGAGCAGTGCCTAAAGAGGCACTGGCTCCTTCGCGCATACACGACTGTGGAGCTGTGGGGGATGGCTATGCCTGTGGGCTCTTTGACATCGCCCTAAGATTATGTTGGGGTACATATAGGGGAGCATAATAGACCCATTGGGCTCTTCTCCACCGTGTCCCCGCCGTTGCCCAGACTGTACACCGTTTGCAGCATTCTCCACGATTTTTCTTGAGATTCCACGCAGCATGCCACAGCGCATCGCAACTTTTTCCTCGGACAGATTCTCGGAAATCCCGTCGCAAGAATAGTGCGTCTTCTGCACAGCGAGATGTCGATGCCTGGAAGGCATCGACCTTTGCGAATGCTGTGGGGATTTACTCCACGGAGTCTACGGATGACGTTGGAATACGAGGGTTAGTAGATATAGTTGTGGGGAGATTCCGGGGGGGTCTGGGGTGACATCAGCATAAAGCCATTCTTATCTTCGCTTTTACCTTCACTCTGAACTCGTCTGTTTATTCTCCCGTTTCTCCTCTATTCTTCCATTTCAACATCTGTTCTCCCATATCTCGATTTCTACCCCACAACTTTCTTTATCTGCTCTACCTCCTGTGTACTCTCCTATCTACCCCCTATCTACTCTCCTATCTACTTTCCTATCTACTCTCTTCCATCTATTAGGTATCTTCTCTTTTTCTACTCTCCTATATCTATATCAAGTATCTTCTCTTTTTCCAATCACGTAAGGCTATTTCCATATCTGCTCATTCTCCTTTGGGAAGTTGTCTTCCTATGTATACTCCCTACATCACCTCTGTTCTTTACATCTCAACCTCTACTTCCTCCCTTACTTGCACTCTCCACATCTCTAATGTTGTATCCTTTATTATCCTAGTCTGGTCCTCCAGTACTCCTGTCAGCCTATCTAGTCAATAGATCCTATGACGTCTATCACCATTGTCATTCTCTATTGTTATTGTCTGCTTTGTTTTGCATTGTTTGCCATGGGTATCATCTACTCATCTCCATTGGTATCTCATTCCCATCTTGATACTATTGTTCATCTTCTCCACGTCTTCCAAATCCGTTCAAATTTTGCAGCACATCATGTGATCTATCAAGTGAGAAACTATCCAATCACTTCGAATTTCAAAAGACCCGTACCGCAATACTAGAAAGATCTTCACTCTTGATCTTCATCACCTTCAAGAACCCTCTGAACTCTCTCTAAACCTCATTGTACGCAACCTCACGGCTCCTCCACGCCAAATGGTTCAAGAAGAACAACAAGTTGGCTCCCAAAAAGATGGCTAAATGTATGTACGCCAGCACAGGGAAGTACTCCACAAAGTGTGCACTCGAGCACACCAACGCTACAAGCGTCACGATCGCACTGTCCTTCAACGACGACTTCCAGTTGAACAGCACGCTCTCGTACTCCTCGCTCACAGTCTCTTCGATTTGTTCGGCCTTCATTGCTCGCTCTTTTTCAAGCAGCTCCTTCTCTTTATATTGTTTACAAATACTACGGTACTGAATTCGAGGCGGACGCCTGATGAAGAAAATCCACACGCGTTAACCTTATTCCCAGCAGCCTCGTTAGAAGTCAAAATCAATGTCAATCCACTTGTCGAACCACTGCAAGTTGCCAAAGAGGTCGCTCACCGTGGTGTAGTCGCCGTCGTTCAACATGTCATTCTGGTTCTGCAAGAAGCTCTCAACGTCCTCGACATCCACAATAGGCGCCGCACTTGCTCCTTGCTTGATTGGGCCATCTTGCGACTGTTTGTGGGCGGGTCGCGCGCGCGCAGGCCCTGGCCCCTGCGTCACCGAAATCTCTGGAATCTCGCCTCCCTCAGCTCGGTTACGCTGTTCCTCAAAGAGCGTGCTGAACTTGTTGCTCGTGTTGTTGTAGTACCCGCCAATCTGCGCAAACGTCTGGTTGTTCACGTCGTTCGATCCGTGGTCGATCCCGACGCTCGTCAAGGCCTTGATGTCCTCCTCGAAACGCAAAATAAGCATACGGTTCGCCATCTTGAGCGCCCAGAGGCACTCCTTCGCCATCTTAAACCGCTCCTTGAAGATGATCTTGCCCTGGTCGTTTCGCACTGGCGCGTTCTTCAAGATGTTGATAAACCGGATCGTCTTCTGCAAAATCGTCCGGCTCTGCTCCACAAACACTCCACCATTGATCATCGCAATCGCGCATGTGCCTGTATTGAATAGAATTACCAACACCAAGTACCACGGTGTGTAGAAAACCCCTCTCTTGTTGCACTTGTCAATCACCTCAATCACCCCGTGACACGCCTCTAGCACCATCTCCAACCGGAGCCCGTTGCTCGACACACGGCGGCCAATGTAATTGAACAACAACTTGCCATGCACGCAGATGAGTAAGTCGTAGTAGTTCAATTTAACCTGCACTTTCACCAAGTCCCGCTGGTTCTCCACCTTCTTGTTGAAGATGTTGTCGTTGCTGAACCCGTTCTCGTTCATCCACGTCCGCATTTTCGTTGTTTCCATGTTGAGCTGCTGGTACTTGACGATGTTCGGGTTGTCATCTTTCATCAGGTGGATCAAGTTGCTGATTCGAGCCAAGTGGAGCATCGCAAACGATTCCAATGTGATCCAGTTATCCTTGCTCGACTCCTCCTTGAAGTCGAAGCTAGGAAACTCGCGGTCTCGGTCAGTATCAAGCCATCCGCAGTACCTTCCTGTCTGGAGTCCCAGCATCCGGTCGAGTGTGTACGTACACCAGTATATTCTTTTCGCCTTGAGACTCTCATACTTTGTAACAGCTGTCAACAGCGTGTTATCCTTGCCGAGTCCCATCGCTTTGGTCATAAGAATCGCCTGTCCAAGTGCATGGTACGACGAAATCTGCCTGTGGCTCACTCTCAAATAAATCGAAATCAAAAGCCACGCCTGAATCAACTCAAGCGACTCCCACTCAAACGACAAGATCGAAACGATCTTGTGTGCATACTTGAAACACTTTTCCTCAACCTTGAGCATCTCAAACGATGGTCCCCATGGCTTCGCCATTTCCGTGTATCTGATCGCAAGCGCAAACACCAAGTGGAGCAACGCACTGAACAACCGTGTCTGGTGGGTCTTCAGGTCCATTGGCAGCCCCTTGTTCTCGATATCCTCGGTGAGTAGCTGGTTGTACGCATTCACCTGCTCCCGGAAAACAGGCTCGTGCATGACCGCAAACAACGGGTTGATCTCATTAAAGAAGTAGTTAATTAAGAATGGAGAGTCCACTTCCACGTCTGGCGGTGCGGGCAACTCCTCGGGCTTCAAGTAGTTGCATCCACTCAAGTTCCACCCGAAAAACTGTCTTCGTGGGAGCTGCACCTGCTTCTGCAGGTCCGGCAGAAGGTTGGCATACATCAGCCGGCACAACTCCACGAGCAACAAGTTCTGTGTTCTGCGTGAAAACCTCCACTTGTCGCTCGGTGCAATGAGAAGGGTGTCCGCGACACTTACATCGGGCTCATTATTACGCACCTCACGAAACGTCTTGTTCGAACCTTCGGCAAGTAAGGCCTCCAAATACTGTACTCTGTTCTCCAAGTGCGTTACATACCCCACGTCCTTCAGCTTGTTGATCACAGGAAGCCCAAACGGCTCGACCGTACTCAATATCACCTTCTGCCGTTTCGCAGAAGGCTGGTTGTGGTCATAGCTAGACTCCGACAGCTGCGGCAGCTCCGGCTGTGGAATCACCTGGTTCAACGTCGTCGAGTACATACACTCCTTTTTATACCGCACGCAGTTGGCGCACGGGTGGGTGCCTGAGCACTTAACTTTTTGTGTTCTGCATCGGTCACAGGCTTTGGATACCCGCACCCTGGCCTTGCCATTGTGAGTTGATGTTTCCTGCGGTACTTGCTGCTTGAATGTGCTACCGTGAATTATCGACTGTCCTGTAGCTCCTGCTCCAACTCCAAGCACTCCTACACCCTGCATTGCCGACTGCGGTTGGCCGTAGGCGTACAACCCCAACTGCGACGGAACGTACTGCTGGTTGCTACCTGGCGTCTGTTGGCTCAACGGAGGCAACTGCACTTGGCCCCCGACATTGCTCGCCGTAGCTCCTGTGGCTGTATTTGCGCCCGCTCCGGCGCTTTTACTGCCTCTGCCGTTGCTTCGACCTTGCTCGTGATTTTGATTGTAGGACATGCTAATGTGATGTGGTCCTCCTTTTTCTTTTTGATACGACTTGAATGTCTACTCCGGTGGCGATACTTCAATTGCGATATCGCTTCACGCTGTTGTTGACGTCGATCTACTTGAATAGTAACTTGTGGGAAAGCCGATTCGATATTCTTTTTAGGACGGACGGATACGTTTGGAAAGTAAGCACGTGACACACAGATGGGCAACTTCGATGAGATGACAAGATAGAGATGTTGAGTTTGGGAGAGGATTGTTGAGCTGGAGATGGTAGATGCTTGAAGATCTCTTGGCTCTTATGATGATTAAGTGTCTTCTGGGTCACTTGATTCTTCTATGGGAATGTTAGAGTAAAAAAGATAAAAAAATTGCCTTCAGCCAGAGTCGAACTGACGATCTCCTCATTACTAGTGAGGTGCCTTACCAACTTGGCCATAAAGGCTAATTCCTTGGAGGAGTTTGTTGTGTGATTGTTTTGATGCGGCTTTTTGGATCGAAATAAGAATCGACGGTTCCTATTGAGGTTTCAGCTAATGCTAGTTTACCCATACGTAGATTTTCATTCACTAGCAGTTACATACTAGATTAATAGCATACACTGCTGACATTTTTTGCTCTTGAAATAGGTGCATAATGTACTTTTTGCAGCAATCGACTAAAAAATTCAATAAACTTTAAAATTCAATTTGAAAAAGCTCTTAAAAATCCATTCACACCATATAAACCTAATTTTACTCAGCCGAATCTATGCCAACCAACTTCAAATAAAGGTCAATCTGTCCACATATCAAATAATATCCCTAAAACTCAAAAACAACCTTGTTCACCTTACGCTTGTCAAAAAGCTCAAACGCATCCTTACTCTCATCTATTCCAACAGTATGATCAATAAACTGAGTAAACTCATCCTTGACATTCTCAAAAACCTCCAAGGCCTCACCAAAAAGCGACCAGGCATGACATCTTCCAAAAGAAATGTTGACACTCTTGACGTAACACTGCAAACCGTCGAAAGGTAATTCCCCGTGGGCCATTCCAAGGCACGAGATAAACCCATTGTGGCGGACATTGTCGTACGCAGACTTCAAGGACGATTGTGCACCCACCACTTCCAACACGGCGTCGAATCCGATCAGGTCAGTTTGCTCCTTGACGTAGGTCTTCACTCCGTCCGGATCAGTTTCAAAGTTGATCACCTTGTGTGCACCAAACTCGATGGCCTGTTCCAACCGGGAGGGCACGGAATCAACGACAACCACGTTGCTGAATCCAAAATGCTTGAGAACACGCAAAGCACACAAGCCAACTGGCCCCGCACCGATCTGCAATATCCTGATATCTTTGGCTGCCAACTTGGTGACCCCCTTGGCAGGTTCTTGGTTGAAGTAGTTGATAATCTTCTTCACCCCATAATACCCGGTGATGAAAATATCAGACAATAAGACGTAGGTAGGGTCATTGGGCTCGCTGATCTTGATCACGGTGTTCTCGGCATACGGAACTCGCACATATTCGGCCTGTCCACCGGGTAATCCCACCTTTCCAAAGGTGTTGGTGTGGACGCAAACCCCACTTAAGCCTTGCTTACAATAGAAGCATTCTCCACATTGAATCGTGAAGGAGGACACAACAACGTCCCCAACAGCCAACTTGGAAACAGCAGAACCCTTGGAAACAATAGTTCCAATGAACTCGTGCCCAATAATCTCTCCCTTGGGCCCAGGAATATGGCCTCGGTAGGTGTGCAAATCAGTTCCACAGAGCCCCAGATATTTGACTTTCAAGATAACATCAGTGGGCTCGGCAATCACTGGGGTGGGCCTGACCTCCGTGGACACGTCAAACGCCCCGTGGAACACCACAGCTTTCATCTCTTTAGGAATTGACATCTTATCTGTTTTACTTTTCAATAATTTTACCTGGACATTTTTCGTTATACATTTTTCATTATGTGGGGTTGACATCTGATTCCTATATAATATTACCCATGCTGTTCCGAATGATATCGCCGATGCCGGTGTAGAATGCGTCGAATCTCATGATTCTCTTGCCGATGCTGTAAGTAAAATACAAGGAGATATGGATTCCTATGAGCCACCCGAAAAGTGCATACGTCATGTAGATTGCCACGGTTATCAGAGTAAGCACCCCACCTTTGAAATGTGGGAAATGCTCCTCCACGACTCGCAGGAACTTGAACACAAGGCTACCGTCGTCTATAGTGCACGTATGGCCCGTGTCAGCCGATTTGCAGTTCGTCATCAAGTAGTATGCTAGGGTGTTGTAGGTGCCCCAGACTATGCTTTTCCATACTCCAACTTCGTCGTCTCCCGTAAAGTAAAAAACATCACCTTCGTGTCCTTGGATCTCAATGTGACGCTTGAGCAAGTTCTTGGAGTTGCGGAATATATATGTGAAGGTGTCTCTAGTGAAGCTCTCTGAAAAAGTGGCTAGGTTGGCAAACCAGAAGAGATATGTAAAGACGTGGTGGAATAACATGAGGAACACAAGTACTTCGCCTGCTACCCTTGCGTACCGTCCCAAAGCAGCTACCATGCGGTTGAAGTAGCCCACGAGATCAAAGTTGCGCGGTGTATGGTCGTTCCAGAACTGCTTATACTGGAAGGTGGGAAGTGGGACTGATCCAAACAAACGAACAATCCCAAAGTAATGGTAGAGCTTCCGACTTCGCCGAACACGCTCACGTTTGTAGCTCTCGAGAACCAGATGCATCATAAGAGCAGCATTGATCGTGTCCCAGTTATGATGCGAGCCTTCAGCTTGCATGCGATCATAGACCTCACGTAATTGCTCTCTAGTGAACATATCGAGAAGACGAACGTCCAAATAACTGAAGATGTCAACATCTTCGTCAGCAGGGTGGGGGGTACGTGCAAGCTCGGCCTCGAAAGACATGCTCTCCTCCTCTGTGTCTGTCTCCTGATGGTTCATACTCCTTACTAATTTAATTTCAGATTCGTGTGCACGTGAGTATGGATGCAAATTTCATTGGGAGTAATAGTGAAGATATAGACTTGGGAAGTGGGGCGATAAGTGTTGGCTGTTCAACAAATACTCCTAAGAGTATTTAGAGAAATTTGCTTTACCCAGAGTATGAATATTGCGATGTAATTGAAAGCAATTTGTTAGGGCATTCCGAGGTAAGTTTCTATCACAGACCTTAACGTTTTAGGGTCCATGTCCCTGAAATCTTCCAGTTTTCGGGTAGTAATAAATATCACCTTCAGAAAAATCATAATTGATGTCTAACTTGTCTTCTAATTATGTCTATTTGTCTTTATATTTCTTGGTTTGTTGAGCTCGTCACTCAATTCTCCATCCATTCTTTCTGCATTCAGTTCTTTCTCCATTCATTTCTCTCAATTCACTTCCACTTCTCAATCTTCAACTAGATAATTACCAGCCAACAACCGAAAACCACACATACCCTCAATGGAGATCATTATGTTGAACTACCTGCTCTTACTCTCTAGTCAACGCTCTCTTCGCTCAAAAGTTTTATTCATCCAATCTTTAAATGCTGCAAATTTACTTTTCGCAGCCAAATAACTCAATTGTATCAATTGCCTTCACCCTACAAATCACAGCTATTCAATTTAAGCTCACAGTTCAGTACTACTCACACACTGTTAATGCTCATTTCAATACTAAACAAAATGTATAAGTGTTGTGGCCTAATGTTCTTGGTCACCCTTCATGCAATCTTCCAAGCATCCTTCGACAATTTGAGGAACCCGTCCATGCTTCTCCTTATACGACGTCAACCAAAGACACACCAACTCACGACTCAAGCTGAGGCTGTCTACAATCACTTCGTCACTCAACTTCCTGGGCTCTTTTTTTAAAGACGATTTACGCCTAGGCCGTACCTGGTGCTTTTCCACAAAAATATACTCCTCGGTCTCCTCTTCCTCCTCCCCAACAAGAATAACCAACTTGTGAATATCGCCTTGTTGGATAAAAATGACAGGAACCATGAGATCGAGAACCTTGTCTTCGTCCCAGAACTCACTCCCGCCTCCCATTCGCAAGTTCTTGCACATTTCATATGTCTTGTCAACAATATCCCAGCCGTTTTCAAGCTGCGCCAACGTCTCGTTCTCAAGGAAAAGACGGTAGTCATGGGCATTTGTCAAGTGCAATGGTCCAAAGTCAACTTCAATGAAAAAGTGGTCCTTGATTACCATGAAAAACCACAATGTGTACAAGTGTATTCCTCCGTACAACATCAACCCCCAGATTATTTTGTCGTATACATAAGCAACAGCAGGGTTGTCCGGCGACATGGTGGTCGTGGCCAAAACGTACTTGGTGAGCATTTCGTGCAAGTGGGACCTGTTCAAGCGAAGTAAGGTTTCTGTGCCACCAGTAGTATTTTCGGCCCTGCATTCCTTAGCTTCGTCCAGAGCCAATCGCTCAAAAAACTGCCCACTTGCAATCATGACAGTGCTTTCTAATGAGCTTGGAATACCTTCACTCAGTGCGTCAATCATCTCACTGAAACTCTTGGTCAATTCTTTCCGCGTTGCATTCCCGTACAGATGGGACTGAAACAAGTAAATTGAGACAACAGCTTTGACGTGTGTACATAAGACGTCATTCGTGGACTTACCCAATCTCAACTTATGCGATAGATACTGCATAAAGCGAAGACACCAAGCAAACACCTTGGACGCTTCCTGGTACTCCTTCTTGAAAAAGTACAAATACCCTAAAACCACCTTATGTTTGACAATCAAACAGCTGATAGAGATAACAGAGTTATTTTTGCGAGAACCCCACACTTTCAAATGCTTGACCATTTCTTTGGGTGTGGTAGTATTGTAGTTGATTTCAGGGTATAAAGCTTCTTCAAACGATAAGTATTCACGGATAACTGACTCCGAGTCCCAGATTAATTCCTTGAAACAGTAGTGTGGTCCTAGAAGCAAGATTGCTCGGAAGAGCTTGCCCATTGGGTCTTGTCCTGGCTTTGAAACTTTTCGACTGTTGTGCCATGCAACCAAGTCTTCTTTAACCCCTTCGACCATTTCACTAATATAGATACAGTCCATTGAGAGTGAAGCTGATGGGAGCTTTCCACCAGCCTCAAGGTACTTTTGAGCTTGTACATGGAGTGAATCAACTGCTGGTGTTGTCTTGTTGGTTTTTCTGAGAAGTGCATCCAACTGAAGTTCATACTTTTCAATCTTGTTCTTCAAAGCATCAGTTTCTTGTTCAGACAAAAAGGCATCAGATTTAGCCATGAATATGACCTCACCAAAGCACGAGATGATTTCATCCGTCATGCCTAACGCAGCCAAGTACTCTGTCAAATGTAGAATGTACTGCTCGCGTTTGTGCAAGTCCATTTGCAATTCAATAGCAAGAGACGCTTCTCGAAGAGCTCCGCCAACCCGACCCAACCTGAATAACACGCACCCCAACAAGTAATGAATGAATGCTGGAGTGATTGGTGAATCCTGAAAACTGGGAATCATGGCTAGAACATGGTAGTCGCTACCATTAAAACAGCTCTGAATGAACTCCTTGTAAAGATGATACAGACTCTTGTCCATAAGGGGATCCGACCAGTCAGTTTCTGGAGACATACGACCAAGCTCGCACTCCGACTCACTGCTGAACTCCGTCAGCGTGTCTGACTGGTTCGACCTTCTGTTGCTTGACATCTCTACCATCTTGTTTTGGGTGCAAAATTTATCTTTTTGTAAAGCCGCCAAAGCCTGGTTAGAAAAATTATATTACAGACAGTGATAGTACATAATTAGGGTGATTCGTTTGCGATGGCAAGGAACTCATCCTCTTCTATAACTTGCAACCTTCTTGTTGCTGATTTGTTACTGATCACCTGCAGATCTTGTTCTGCGTACTTGAGCAATTTCATGATATACTTGTAGAATGCAAAGCAGAGGCTGGCCAGTGTGTCCAAGTTGATCCGCAAGTAGTTTTCAGGTAGGGTCACCTCTTTGTTGAACTTTGACTTTGCTTCGTGCAAAATGACCACTAGCACAGCACCAAAGAGTGTTGGGGTGTCGTATGCCACCATCACGGGCAACGAGCTTAAGACTTCGATGAAGGAGATGGTGTTTTTCAATATGTCCTCCTTCTTCTCTGCAAAGAAGCCTGCCAGAGGGGGTGTTATCTGTTCCTCGAGCCGTTCCTTGATGGCGTATGGAAGTTCGATGTTCAAGTCGAAATTTAAGGTCTTTAGTATGAGCTCTTCTCTGTACAAGAGCTGGTCACGCCATCTCCAGAACATATCGCTCTGCTCATCTATGGGTGTAGATGGGTTTGGATTCTTCAAGTTGCATGCCTGAAGGGCGATTTTATCGGGCTGTCTGTATGTGTCGTTCAACTTGGTCAGTATGGCCACTGCAGCACTGGCAACGTAGTATTTCGACAGCGAGATGGGCATCCGCATGTAGTATCTGTTCACATAGATGGTGGCTGCAAGAATCGTTCTCCCATCAAGCTTGAGCCTGCTCCCTAGACGTATAATGAAATCATGTATTGACTCTCGTGCCTTTAGCTCTTGCGAAACAGACATCTTCATTGCAAGTCTACTCGGCGAATTCTGGAGAAAATATGACTCAGAGAAGTACCACAGATTGGTGTTTCCAAGCTCCACCCTCGCCTTTGCAGCATGGCTTGTTCCGTTGGTTGTCGCACCGGTTTCTAGCGCCTCTGTCTGCATTGGTGGGTGGCCTTGATTTTTTTTTGGTTGAAATGAGAAGATCAAGAGGGGAATGGATAGAGAGATATTGGGAGGTAGGGGGGAAGAAGGTAGTAGGTTTGTGTTGATTGGGAGTCGGACGTATGTGGATAGGCGCACGAAATGTTCAAAGAGGTTGGTTTCGGTGTTCAGGTTGGAATTGTGTGGACTTGCAATGAAGATGTCTCTGACTATTGTCCGATTAAGAGTCAGTGGTTGTACGATTAAGAGTCAAGTCTAGTTGTTAAGCAGCAAAGGCATTCAGTGACGTAGAAACTACTCTTCTATGTAATGGTATAACATTCCACTCACACCACTCACTCAACGAAGCTCTCACCACCCTCTCTACTCTCCCTCCAATCGCTCATCTCTCTCCACCAAGCACCCAACTCTCTCCTGCACACACCAATTCATACTTTGCGAAGGGCTTGAAAATTTTCAACACTCAACACACAAGTAACCAACATGACCAGCCCCTCGTTCATGCACTTGGTGAGACCCACTGTGACCGCGCCTGCAGCTGCGAGCGCCACCGGAGCCACCAACATCAAAATACACACGCCTGCGTTGTTCCAGATCTTGGAGATTGTGTCGAAGCAGGTTTTGCCTCAGAACAACAGAATCATCGGGACCTTGTTGGGAATAAGATCCGACGACGGGTCTGAGATTGAGATCAGAGAAGCATACATGGTTCCTTGCGACGAGACTGGGGACTCGATTTCTATTGAGGAGCACACCCACAAGACGTTGTACCAGTTGTACAAGAAGGCACACCCTAAGGAACTTGTTCTTGGGTGGTTTGGAAGCTCTGCACAAATAGACAGCACCACCAGTTTGATCCACGACTTCTACTCCAAGGGTGTGGACCGTGCTTACCCTTTCCCTGCGATCTACTTGAACGTGGAGTACGTGGACGCCAGCACCAACGAGATCACCGCCCCACAGTTGACTACGTACATTGGAGCGGCCGTAGGCAAGCCCACCACCAACAACCCGGCAGCCATACCCGGCTGGAAGACCGTCAACAGCAACAACTCGTACATCTTCACCCCAATCCCCAACCAGATTATAAACTCGACCGTGTCGGAGAAGTTGACCTTCAACAACTTGCAAGAAAACTCGATAAATAAGAGCTCCTTCACATTACAAGCCGACTTGTCGCACTTGAGCAAGCAATTGAAGTTTGTCACCGACAACATCGACAAGTTGCTCGCCTACATCGACACCAAGACCAACTCCACCAACATATCCGACAAAGACTTGGACTTGTTGAGATTGTTGAGCAACACCTTGCTCAGCAAGCCGCAAATCTTGACTGATTTGGATGCTTTGACCAAGCTCTTCACTGCACACAACCAAGATGTCATCATGATTGAGTACTTGACTAAGGTTGTCAAGGAGCAGATTGAGTTGAGTGCTAGGTTGACTGCAAGTTCCGAGGCTGACAAGAAGCATTAATAGACAAATCACAGGTTATTAGTGGGGGTGGATAGTGAAGTGTGTATCATTTTAGAGTGACAAATCCACAACTTGAATTGAGTATCACTGATATTGACTTGTAGATATGTCATAGAGTTTTGTAGTAGATGAATATTCTTTAAAGTTTGATTTGTGAGTATTGATAAACGATAGTTAAAGAAAGAGAGTACAAGCATATGACTAAGAGAATGTTGGTTTGACGTAAGGTTGACGTGTGGTTGACGTGAAGTTGAAATCATAGAGATTGAATCCACAAGAAACTGAAAAATTCACCAGACACAACAACACAAGAAATCGTCCATGGATCCATACTGGATCCATAGTGATTACAGTTCACGCAGAATAACCATTCACAAGAGACAATAGAGCCAAAAGAAGCACAATAGGTAGATAATACAAGAAACACATAATCATTTTCTTAACCACTACTGTTGCAGCCATTTAAAAATACGCACCACCAGTCAGTACAAAATCAACCTTAGCTAACCTTGCTGTGCACTCACACCACCTTCTTTCTCACCCCTATCGTATAACCTACCATATCACACCACCCAGTCTAGGGTGCCTCCATACTTCTGTCCTCTCACACCACTATTAACCCTGTCCCACTCACCAACTCCTCACCACTCCCGTTCTCGCTAAATGGAATGATCACTGATAAGAACCGGTAGCGCACCTATACAGCCACAACTACTATTATCTTAATATTCTGCAAACACTTTAACAACCAAAAAGATCCACCAAACCTTCGCCAACGTCCAGCCCTTCAGATCCGCCTCATTACCTCCCCTCGCGTCCCCACTCACCCAACTGTGGACCCCTTTTTTCTGCACCACCTGTCAAACACCTTCGTTCCACAAGTGAAAATTTGTAAAGCTCATCTCAAAATCGCACTCGAAATTTTTCTACATAAACACAAGAGGGAGACTTGAGCCAGAGTTTTTACTTAGACGCAGAGGAATATCTTCGAAGCACATTCAATCCGATACGGTTCTCCTATATCTACGATTGGGACACGAGCACACCAGGAAATTTGAGATAATACTATGTACACATTGATTGCCAGTTATCTATTATATGCCCATTTTGCAGACACGATACACCATTAAACGGATCGCAGCGACGTGAACTAGAGAATAAGACAAGACACTATGGCCAAAAGTCCTAGAAAGAGCGGGGCTACCAGTAAGCACACTGGGAAGCATACGGTTCCGCGTCCGCCCAAGGCTGGCAAGGGCCCTTTGGGTGGGAAGAAATTGAATTCGTACAGTGCCTACAATATTGCATGGGATAAGCAGAGGCGGTTCAGTATTATATCGACCTCGTCGTCGTCCGACGCAGAGGTCGATATGAATGACATCAACGGCGATTCCGGTGGGAAGACGTTCCAATATACTCCTCGTGAAAGAGGAGATGAGGTGCGGCCCAGACCAGGGCAGAAATACCCCCCTAACCACATCCGCAATGCAATTGCTGCAAGCCAACTGGCCGTTACGTCGTCATCGGACTCCGACTCGGACTCCTCCTTGACTGCAGTTTCCGCTGACGATAGACCATACACTGCCCCCAAGGCGAAGAAAGCCGTGCAGAAAAGATCAAGAAAGACAGCACCCAAGAAAAACACAACCACCACTTTTGCACGGAAAAGAACTCCAAAGAAGACTGTAGACTGGAAATATGAAGACCAAGATGACGGAGAAGAAGATGATGACGAGGTCGACTTGTACGAGATGAACGGTAACATATACAAAGCAGCAGACTCTTCGGACGAATCTGGAGACAACGAAGACAACGAAGAAGAAGAAGAAGAAAACTACTCTTCCTCTGACGACTCAGACGTGGACTTCCTCAAACTCCAAGCTGAAAGAAAAGCAAACACCATCAAGGCAGCTCGTGCAATGAAAGGAATCAACAAATACCAAAGACAAGCACTTGAAAACAACGATGACGACTCCGACTCATCTTCGGATAGTAGTCGCCGTGGAACCAAATCATCAAAGAAAATCAGAAACAAGTCAATCGCAAGATCTAGCTCAGTCTCCAAACCTAAATTCGGAAGAAGGAAATCAGAAGCTGCATTACCGGAAGACATCAACTTCACTTTTGAGTTTAATGACAGCAAATATGATGAAGAAGACGACGACGATGTGAAAGGCAAGGCATATCAACAGATCATGAACAACAGCGTATTTGAACTGGACCTGGAACTGGAAGAAGAAGCAAAGAAGGAAGAAGAAGACATTGGAGAAGAAGTGATGGACGGGAAACTCGAACTCAACAACAATTTCAACTTTGACTTTGACTTTGACTCGCAGTTGATCCAGGTTCCAAAGTTTCGCGACGACGAATTGAACTCAGATGAGGATTACGAAATAGATGATAACGAGTTACTCGCAACGTTGCAAGCTGACAAGGATGCATCAGATGAATTCTTGGACGACAACAACGACCTGCCACACCACAGAAATTCCATAGGATCGATTGGGGACGACGACGCATTCTTGAAGGAAGAAGAACGGTTCTTGGTGAACGAATTTGAAAACAATGGGTTTGACGAAGAAGATGAAAACTCGATGCTCGATTCGTTCAACAATATGAACAACGACGAATCGAACCAAGTACTTCAGTATGAGAGTAGCGTCGACTCCGAGGGAAGCAATGACGCCGAAGAAGACGAAGACGACTACGACGACTTTATTGATTTCAACGTGCCATTGTTTGAACAAGAAGATGAAGAAGACGACGAAGAGGACGAAGCAGAAGAAGAAGAAGATATACGACATGCTACCACCAGCCTTGCGTCACAGCAGCCCAACCCGAAGCCCAAACACAAGAAGAAGCACAAGTCCAAGAAATCGTTGAACAGCGACGAAGACGACGACTCTTATTTGTGGAACTACTTTTTCAGCTCAGACAATGAATCGGAGGGTAGTGATATAGAGCAAAGTTTCAGACACCAGAACGAAACAGAGAGATTGGCAGTAGAAGAGTTGTTCAAGGATTTAGAAAACAAGAAGAATAACCGTCGGATGACCATCACAGGAAGAAAGAAACCCCTGCACGAGGAGGAAGACATCAAGGAGGATCTTGAAGAGATGAACTACGACAGCGGGGAATCCACTGACGTAGACTTGTCACTTCCAGTTTCCACAAACAAGAACAAGATTGGTTCGAAGAGTGCCAAGGAAGTTTTATCCTCCAAAACAGCAGACTACCGTCCTCCAGTGCTAGGTACGTGGGTGGCAATAGACAGCAAGCCGTTTGGTATTATTGACGGGTTGTCCACGCGGTCTTTATACGGGCAGAACGGCAATGGCAACTACAGCAGTCACCACCACAGTATTCACAACAAGAATGCTGAGCCAAGGTCGAAGAAGAAGTCCATAGTCGGTCCGCACATGAATGACGACGCTGCGCTTGGGTTGGACGAGTTGCTCAATGTTAGTGAGCTTGACAATGACGACGAGAACGACGTCAAAATCTGGCGAGACTTCAACAACCAGCTGCAGAAGAAGGTTCCACTTGGGGCGTTCCGTAACAAGTCGATAATCAATCCGGAAAACGTTCCTCACTTCTACCAAGCTGGAAAGGTCAACAGCAATGACTACTCGAAAAGGCGTTACTCGTTGACGAATGCGCAAGCTTACGGCACAAACGAGAGCAGCAACTCCCCCAATGTTAACGGCAATGGAGGGAAGCGCGGCTCGGTGAGTGGAAAGGTTAAGAAACCAATGAACCCAAACAGAAGAGTGCTGTACGCAGCAAGCCCGGGACATATCGTAGACAATGTTTCTTCAACCATGCCGTCCAAGCTGAAGAGAAGAAGAGCGTCGATTGTGGAAGCGGTCGCCGAAGGTTACAGGCCCACTAAGTCTGGTTTATTTAGTGAGCACGCATTGACAAACGTTGAGGAATTTTTAGGAGATGACAACGACTTGATGGCATTGATCAAGGGGTTGTGAGGTTTAGTTCTTTATGGTATTTTTGTACACATATATATTAGTGATTAGGAATATAAGTACGAGCATAAGCATGATGAGCACGTCTTGTCTTCGTAGCTGTAAGTAACCAAGAGAATGTAGTGTAGTCGATGTACCTTCTATTTCCGAGGTAGAGAGCATGTTAAATAATAATTTGCAGCCATTTTTCAGCAAATTTTCCTAAAGTACAGGAGGCACTAGGACAGAGAGATTGCAAGATGTCTTATAAATTGCAAGTGTGTGATAAGTTATATGCGTATTATGATCATTTGGTTCACCTGTCTTACCTCTCAAACAAAACGTTGGGGGTATCAATGTGTTGTAAGCTCTTGCCTTAAAGACTAGTTATACTCTTGGGTGTACTCTCAGGCGAGCTTTTGGGTATAAGTAATTTACTTAGGAGCGCTCTCCGACAAATATCAACTCAAATATGTCGCCTATCAACTGAAAATACTCCAATTGGGTTCGACTCGAGTCTCTGCTAATTGTAAGCAGTTTCATACCTTGCAATTCCGATTTCGAACATCAGCAAATTCAACTCTCTCCTTACGTATTGATAACAACTTTAATTCTCAAACAAGAATCGAAATAGTATCTAATTCGTACTACACTTCCCTACCACAGCCCACCCTACTTCCTCAACCTCTACACTAGCATCTCCAGGAAGCATCGCTATACGCTGCGCTACCAAATCACCAAGTCGTGTGCACCAACAATAAAAAACAAACAAGAGAAGTATCGGTAAGCAAATGGTCGGGGAAAGACGCTCGGGACGTGCTAACAAGGGCAAGCACTCGAAGCGCGACCTCGAAGAGATACTATTGGAGGAGAAGGCCAGCGAGAGTCAAATCAAACGTGCCAAATCGGAACGTGCTTCGGATCATGAGATTGAAGAGCCTAAGAAAGAGAAGGGTGGCGATGAGGAAGTTGTGAGATGTACTCCATGTGGAACCACTCAGGAGAATTACAACGAGTCAACTGATACGGGCGGCACATTCATCCTTTGCGATGGGTGCAATACCTGGCAACATGCTCGTTGTATGGGGTTCAAGAACAAGAAGGCGATCCCAGAAGCATACAAGTGTAATGTATGTGATCCAACTTTAGTTATTGAAGAAGTGGTGAATGAAAAGCTTGAAGTGAAACAAGACGTTATGGTCGAAGAAAAGCCTACCTTGGTTGGGACGGCCCTTTTGAAGGAGAGGATCAAGGACGATACACGTTTGTCCACTGCCAAAGCCTTTTACCAATACTTCAAAAAACTGTTCCCACCAGAACAAGCAGAAGAGGAAAAGGAACGGTTGGCAAGCGAGTGGGCACTTCATATCGAAGACTTGATATTCATAACATATCCTTCCAAAAAGTATATAGAGGAAGGCCGTCGTATATTGTTCTTGTTGAAGAAGCACTTTATGAAGGATATATTGAATAATGAACTCACATTTGAAGAATTGATACACAAGACACCCAAGGAAATCAATCAAGACATCGAGAAGATCGAATTGAAGGTGCGCAGTGACATCAAGAACATCATCTTGACGCGAAACGAGCCCCAGGACATCATCCGGAGAACACACAAGGGAGACATCGTAAGGGAAAACGAGAATGACGAGGAGCTCGAAGAAATTGGCCAGAATATCACCACCAAAAATGTAGACCATAGGAGATTCGAGAACCAGCCTGGCAAAGAGCCCGACAAAGCCAGAGTCCACTCATACCAAAACTTCAATCCACGTATCGAAGATGAGGATGAGAACGAGGTTGCGCAGAACGAAGAATCTCCGGATGAAAATGAACTGGAAGAGGATCAAGAGCACGAGAAGATTCTCCAAGGGGATGTGAGATCACTCAGCCCTGAACCAGTACAACCTACAGAGCCAGAAGTAGTAAAAACAGCACAACAAGACCCAACGTCGCGTGTGTGGTCGGGTAAAATCACCTTCCCACAGTTTGTTGACTTCGATGCGGTCGCTCAATTTTACAACAGCACCGAGGAGGCACCTTCGCTGAGACACTTGGACGTTTGCTCGGATATTTTCCTGTATTCCTCGTACTACATCGAAGGAAAATTCGACAGAGCTAGGGCGGACACATACCTTAATAAACTCGGTGGCTCACGGCACTTGTACATTGTCCAAATAACCAGCAGAGACACAAGTGAGTTCCAAAAATTGTACGACTACTTGGCTGAGAAAAAACGGGTGGGTGTGTTATCTGGGAAACCATGGTTTGTGAAAGACTCGTACTTGTTGGCTATCGACTTTGAAAACAAGGCCGCTTTGCCGCAGTACTTGCAGCCACTTAACAAGGGAGGCAAAGGAATGTACGCACTTTTCACCGTCAAGAAAGATTATGAACCCAAGAACGAACTTGAGGTGGGATTGACCCAGCACACACCCATTGTGACCCCCAATGTGACCCCCAATGTGCCAACCCAACATGAAAACTCGACCAACTTGACGTCGATAATGAACCAGTTGAGAGACAGCCAGACTGCTACTTAGCAGACTCAAATGGATAAAAAAAGCCATTGCGATGTGAATTAATGGTGAAAATGATCAATATTGGGTCGTTGATCTATGTATTTTAGCTTGTATTAATACGAATGTCCGATTATTGAAGGGGAGTGGTTCAGTAGGATGAGAGTTATGTGTGATTCGTCATTGTAATGATAGTGGTTTATTCTCCGAATATCACCATTATCTGCATTCTTCTTCCTTCGACTTCAGCCTCACGAAATTCTTCATTTAAAATCATAGCGGATTTTAAGTAAGATAACAATTAACTTGCAAGCAGTATTAAAAATGAACTCCTGACATGCCTAGTTAGGATCTCTTTGTTATATTATAAGCCATATGTATCCAGTCACTGTAGTCTTACCGTTTCGTTCACTGTCACTAACCTTAATCTCGAATTGGAATACGCGTATTCAAAAAATTAACACTCTATGAACTGAAATGCAAGTAGCCACATCCGAAGGTACCAGCTTGGAGGATGTACCGCGAATAGGTGCTGCAGCTCCCACGGACGCTAGTAAGGCTGAAATCACTATGGTATCCTTCAAGGGGTCAGGTATCGAGCCGGAACCTGAACATGAAGGTGATGATTACGATAGTAGCCTTGTATTTGGAAACGACACCGCAAATGCTCAGGGGGATGCACAGACCCAAGCTGACTATAGGATATTGCCATTTGCCAAGGAGAAGGAGAGTGAGGACATTGAGATGCCTGAGAGAGTTTTTGAAAAGTCTACTTTGAAGAATGACATTTCAAAGATGGATATCGTTGAAGAGTCTCCTATCAAGTTTGCATCCCAAACGCAAGTTATACGACAGGATGAAACACAAATCATACGACATAGTTCACCAAATAACTTGGAGATGAATGCAACCACTGCCATGTCGATTGAACCGGTGTCCCAAGTGATATACCAGAAGGACACACAGGTAGTTGGGACTGCCGAAACACAAGTGATAGCTAGCTCACTGAACGATCCACTGAATCAAGTAATATCTGATATTACTCAACCTGTTGACATACAGTTGGTTGTACTGCCTGAGAATGGCACAAATTTTGGGGATACTCAAATATTACCTACTCAGCCAACTCAAGTGCTACCAACTCAGCCAACTCAAATATTACTCACTCAGCCGACTCAAATAGTAGCGACTCAGCCAACTCAGATAGTAGCGACTCAAGCACACGAGGACACTTTAAAGACTGAAACCCTATTGAAAGATGAATCTCAGTTATGGCCAGATCAACTGACATCGAAACTGGAAATCCAGCTTACTCCTCAGACAGTGAATAACAAACGAACACAATCAAACGGAGGTACACAGGTGTTACCAACTCAAATAACTCAAGCTTTAGCAGATACGCAAGCTATTCCGCAAACTCAGGACACCCAAATTATTCATAGTCTTGAACCTAAAGACACTCAGAAGGAAACACAAGTAATCAATGACAATGATACCCAACCCTTAGGATTACAGAAACTTTTAACAGAGACTCCATCTGACGAATCAGACATGAACAGACTATTAAAACTGCAGGAGATATTTCCTTTCGACATTACAAAGTCACACAGACAAGTTATTAACACGCAGGAAGAGTACGATGTCAATTTACCGGAAGAAGATTCATCAAAAATAGTCATTAAAACGGACGATGAAGAAGAAGACACTGGAATGGCTACAGGCTATGAAGACAGTTTGTTTGCACACAAAGTAAAGAAACGTAAAATTAGGAGACACTCGAGTCCGTCGAGGAAGAAAAGGTCTGCGGGAAGAGAGTTACAGCAAATAGAAGAGACAGGTGTTGGGTCTCCATCTGAAATTGTTGATTCCTCACCGGTTGTAATCTTAACTAAGACGTCAGATCCATTTGGTAGGTCATCCCCAACGAAAGACTTTAACCGTTTAGGCAGAAAGGAAGGTTTTAGGACTGGAAATATTCCACCATCATCGCCAGAGGGAATTCAAAACGATGTTGAGGATATGGAGGTCGATGAAGAACCTATTAGCTCAGACATTGATGATATCGACGATGACTACAATAATGCCAGTTCCTCTTCGTCACTGGATATGCACATCACTAACGATATCATCCCACCTATCAAGCGCAATAGAAAGGGATACCTTGACGACTCACAATCTCAACCTTTTCACTCAGATGTAACAGTACTCGACGAAAATGCCCAGCCAAGGGAAACTACAAAGTTAGTTCAGGAATACCTGGAGATCCTCACAGAAGCAGACATTTTATTCAATGACAGTGTCTGGGCCACATACAATTTGAATATGTACACGGGTCGTGTGGTGAATGCAGGCCCCGAACAGCTGACTATAGAATTTGTCGAAGGGTTGTCAGAAATAAAGAACGATGATATATTCTTTCTTGATGTGAGGATTGGCGATATTATACGTGTGCGTGGCCAGACTGCAAAGTACGTTGTAACAGGACTTACGAAATCGGATAATCCACATCTCAAGTGTATCCGAGGATACGATGTTGTGTTGGTCAAGAAACACAGAGCAAAGAACTCAAGAGAAATATCTGTGGAACTCTCTGAATGCTTTATGGAGTATTCAGACTGGGTTCTGCATCAACAACAATTTGGACTTATTATAGGACAGGTCGATGTACACAAGCTGTCAGACAGGAAACCATTCGAGTCATTT
The DNA here is from genome assembly GCA_030565385.1 of Kodamaea neixiangensis. NCBI lineage: Eukaryota > Fungi > Ascomycota > Pichiomycetes > Serinales > Debaryomycetaceae > Kodamaea > Kodamaea neixiangensis. The sequence continues at coordinate 263,380 of JAJMBT010000010.1, read as the reverse complement.
GTTGCAAGCAAGCAAGGTACAATGCTACAATCGATAACAGTGTCCCCCAATCGTAAACTGACAATTCAAGAGGGCAGTGGCGTATTTAACAATATGTTGTTTTTCCTCACCAGCATTGAAGGAACCAAGAAGCGAGAGATTAGCAGCTTGATCCGTGGAAATGGAGGCGTGCTCATTGAAGATGGGTTGGACGAATTGTTCACTTACGGAGCAAACGCCAATGGGTTGTATTTGGAGTCAGGACTAGGGGAATATAAATTTGGGGCGATGATATCCAACGCGCACTGTCGTAGCGCAAAGTATTTACAAGCACTTGCATTGGGATGGCCTATATTAGCTGATGCGTTTATTACCGATTGTGTGAAAGATTCGTCCAAAGTTGACATGTGGCCTATTTATCTACTTCCAGCTGGCCATTCAAGAGAGCTCGATGCTGTGAAGAGCGTTGATATCTACAGATTTCGCATTAATTACGACCAGCAGCTTCCATTATCACTGCAGTTGAACAACAACGGACATTTACTAAGAGATGTGAACATCTTAGTGCTCAACAACAAGCTGACTTCCCACACAGTAATTGCTACTTGCAAGTTCATATTTCACTGCTTTGGTGCGAAGTCACTTGTTTATTGTAGCAAGATGGGAGACATTAGCAAAGCTGCGGTAGGGTTGCTTCGCGAAGGGGAACAAGTGGTGGTTTACGATGACGGAGGCTTGATCAAGAAAAGCAAAAAGAACGGACGTAAAGCAGGTGTAATCGATTGGGAATGGCTTGTCCAGTGTGTGATAGGTGGATGCATGTGGGAGACTGAAAAGCATAGTATCCAATAAAGTGAGAAAATTAGAGATCTAGTGTAGCTACAAGTTGTTATTCCATTATTTCATTATCATGATACTATACAAATATGCAATTGAAGATCTACTCTTCTATATTTAAGAAGTTTGAGCAGAACCAAACATTCTCTTGAACAAAACAGAGAAGACTGCTTTAACCAAAGGCAAGCCAGTGTCGGCCTTGACTGCATCTCCGTTTTCTTCCAATCTTCTCAACAAGTACTCCTTAGTTTCTAATGGTGGGCCCCAAGCGACGTACTTGATGACGTTGTCGACGTTGTAGGACTTGATCAAGTCGTAGGTGATATTGTCGGCCATGCCCAACAATTGCCCCAAGACAACGTTGTTCTTGTTTTTGTTGGCTGATTCGTCGGAATGCAACTTTTGAGTAGCCAACTTCAAGGAGTCGGCATTGTGAGAGGCAACGACCAAGTGGCCGATGGTGGCTTCGTTTCCACCATTGGCCAAGATGGATTCAATGCAGTAGGCAATTCCCTGGTTGTAGTTCTTGTCGGTGGCTTCCTTGTCCTTGTGGATGATTTCCAGTCTTTGCTTCTCAGAGTGGATGTAGGCACCTCTGACCAACTTCAAGCCCAATCTGTAGTTGTTTTCGACAGCCAACTTTTCTTCCAAGGCGAGCAATTCGGCAGAGTGGGACAAGTACATTTGCAAGGTTCCCACGATCGAGGCGGGCTTGTTCACTGGGTTGAACTTGGCGTACAATCTTCTTTGTAATTCGTAGACACCTTCTTGCAATTCGTGCTTTTCAGCGTCAATCACACCGACAACAAAGGGTGCGGTTCTTTCTGGGTATTCTTGGGACAAGGCGATGTTGGAGTCGTAAATGGCCTGGCAAACGGTGGATGCCTTTGCTACCAAGTCTTCGAAAAGTTGAGCGTAGTGAGGGTCGCTCTTGTAGTTTTTCAAGACATTTACCGCGTCCTTAGAGAATCCGGTTGGTTTCAATGCAACATATCCTGGAGGAATCGAGTTGATATCTTTTCCAGATTCCTTGATAACCTTCAATGTGTGGGGTACCAAGATTTCTGTGACCGATCTAGCAGTCTCAGAAACAATGTATTCAGGGTCGACGTTGGCATTTCCGTTGCATGCTTCAATTGTCAAAGAAATCATCATGTTGTTGATACCTCTCTTGGTCAACTTCTCACCTGTCTTCTTGACCTCCTCGATGGTCTCACCACCACAGTAGATCTTGTAAACCAAAGCCTTGATGATAGGCATAGGCACATATGGGAACATCTTGATACACAAGTTCAAGAGAGGCTTGTTCAAGGTTGCAAAACCAATGAGCATGAACGACAAGAGCTCCGACGAAGTAAAGTCCAGCAAGTACTCCGTGCCATTTTTGGCTTGTCTAGCTGCAATTGTGGTCATGGCAGAGTCTGCGGCACTAGCAACTTGTTTGGGTGCAAAACCATTAACAGCAGTGTTCTTCTTGTTCTGGGTAACGTGGAACTGGCGGTGTGCCAATAATGAAGGCCTGATCAAAGGCGTAATGATGCTTGTGTTGAACACTCTTGAAGTGCGACTGAGCATATCAAAATATATAAAATTTGGTTGATTATAATTTCAAGACGTCAAGATTTCATGATCCTTATATACCCTTTATTTGCTTCTGCCATCCACCTGGGTGTGCTTGCTTGGATGATCATTGCAAAACTTCCGGAGGGAAAATCTAAGCGACTGCGAATTTTGTTTCTCCAGAAAACGTCCGAAAAGGGACAGATTTGTTCGGGGTAATGCTTTGCGAGCAGTGACACCTTGGACTGGAAAAGAAAGGCAGGAGTCATCGTTGTGGAGCGCGGAGTTTGGACACTAAGGCTGATTGACTTCGCCAAAGCCGTTGAGCGGCTTGTTTGCGGTTGTGGTAGGATGGTACTGTCAATAGCACTGTCAATAGCACTGTCAATAGCACTGTTGTTTGCATATATTGCAGTTTTGCTATCTCGTTTGTGGCTATCAATTTTGATAGATAGGGCTGAGTTTTTCGGTCAGCCCAAGCGAGCTCTGAAAAGTGAAAGAGACAACGATAACTGGAAAGCTTCTCCACAGTAGTGAAAGGCAGGTAACACCGGCAGATACAGAATGCTAATGGCCACACAAGATTGTGAGCTGAGACGTTAGAGGCGAGTCAACCGGTATGTGCCTAATACCGGATTCTCGTTTAGCCCCACCCTATAGAAGATAGGAGTCCATGGCGACGTATGGAAACTGCATGTGTATCCGAGTCCATGAAGAGGCTTTACTCATTGCTCATAGCGTATTTATGCTGCGTGTTTTATATTGCAATTTACTGAGAGTGTCTGATGGAATGGTTGACTGAACATGTGACCAAGAACATGACTTTTTTCACCTGACATCATCGAGATTTGAAAAGCTTTCAAGACACACAGTCGAGGATGCTTAAAGGTCGGGCAGTAGTGCTAGGGAACTTAACATCGCGAAGGTACCTCTCTGCAACACTCACCCAAAATGCAGATAAAACAGTTATCCCTCAGATCATTTTGGAAGAGTTGAGAGACACGTCTAACTTGGCTCGTTTCAAACCATCTAACGTCACAAATAACGCTAAACAGAAGCAAATCTTCTTGAACCCTAACGAGGTCACTGATAAACATATCAGCAGAATACAAAAGATCTTCAAAAGCACATCCAACTACAGACAAGCATCTATAAATAACCCATTGATCGACCATAACTTGTTGTCTAGTAATATCAATGAGATCCAACAGGCTGCATCAGAACTTAATGAGAAACCTATAATTAGCTCTGTCGAGCGTTTCAAGCCATTTTTAAACAACGAGTTGTCTCAGTTAAAGTACAATGCGATTCTGGCAGACATAGCCAAATCGTTCAAGAAGAAACAATTGGTGGAGTACTTGGAGGAAAAGGCTAAACTCCCAGAGTTTTCTCTGGTGAAAACCAAAAGCTCACACCAAACCAAGCAAAAGTTGGCTGAACGCATCATGAATGACATCTGGAAACTCACCAAATCTAAGAAGTTGTCAAAGATGGATGATTTGCTCACCAAGAGACTGTTCAGTCTTTTGAAGTCCGACTTGTTCTTGCTTTTACTGGAAAGTGGCTACATTATCAAATACTTGTCCAGAGTCGGTGTGAAAATCACTTTCGACCCTAGAGAAGACAAAATACAATTTTTGGGAACCAACACACAGGTGGACAACGCCGAAATCATACTCACATCGATCTTGAACCAGTCACACCGTGAACGCATAGATTTATCACAGATCAAAGAACTTTTCAGGGAGAAATACTCAGACTTTTCATTGACCGACTTGGTGAGAAACACAGAAGTATTCTTCAGTCCTTTGCAGAACGATGAATATGAGTTGATTACTTTGAACAAAAACCAAATCAACCGTTCAAAGAGATTGCTAATGTGGAAGTTGAACTACAATGAGCATTTGAAGGAGTACTTATTTTTACCTGAGAACAAAGAAACCTTGGAATTTGTTCCTTTCAAGGACGATGACACCTTGTCGTGGGACTCTAGAGACAAGAGTTTGTACACTTTAGCTGATCAGGCAAATACCCCTAAAACCCAGAACGCATCATTGATAAGTGATTTGAATAAATATGCAGACGAATCTTTAGAGGGTCTGTCTCTTGATTTTGAAAAGGACGTTGAGACTGCTAAACTGTTATCTTCACTGTACAAGAACAACAGCTTAGAGCTGGCAAGTTGGGATTTGCTTGATGAGTTGGGATTAATAGACAAGCCAACGAAAACACAACCAAAAGAAACAGTGAAAGTTGAAACTGAGAAAGCTGAGACTTTGCCGAAACAAAGCATATTATTATCACAAGAGCAAATTGACTCCATCTACTCTAAACTCACAGACTTCTCCTACAGAAAGAGCCTAAGAGGAGTTGAGGATGATAAGCTCAATAGTCCGATTATTACCATCACTTTAGGAAACATACTTTTTGATGGAAGTGAAGGAAAACCAAACTTGAAAGAACCCTCATATGAATTCAGCACAAAGACCCAGTTGATGAACGATAAGGCATTGACTTTACCAATGTACGAATACCCGACCTTGCAAGTGAAAGAGGTGAATCACTTCCTCAACCAAGACCCTCACAGCTACGCTGTGCAGTTAAAGTTTGCTCCTTCTGCATTTGAGAAGAAAAGCCTCCAGGAGCGTATCAAGTACCCACCTATCGAGATCTGGGTGGATTTGAACGAACGTAGTGTTGCAGACCTCGACACTATGAATGTGGTGACGGTCGAAGGAGAAAACAACTGTTATGTGTCGCTTGCACAGAAGGCCGACATGAAAGTGACGTGCCAATTGTCTGGAAACCTATTGGAAGAGGGTGCAGAGGACGCCGCTACACAAGAATTCAGCAATGTTGATGACATTTTGACGTCGACGACCCTGAGATACGAGCGCTTCAATGGACAACCGGGGCTTCGGAAATTCCTCGATGAAGCCAAATTGAATTTCAGTGGTAGCCATGGGATCTCAATTCCCTCTACACTTAGCATGAAGATTGGCGGCCAAGACGTTGAGTACCACTATTTGAATGCAGCATACAGAAGACAAATCAACTTCAACTTTCCTACAGCCAACAACGGGGGAGACCGGATGGTCCAATTTAACGTTGTTGAAGGTGGTTCTTTGGGAGGACGCACGTTGGAAATCAACTTTATTGGCGATCTTTCCGGAGAAATCAGCAAAGACCTGTTTACCTTGTTACTAAGAGACGCTTTGGAGTTTGTCAACCAATTATAATCAACAACACATAGAGAAAATAGAAGGGTGATTGCTCAGCTCCAGGAGCGCACAACCCTACAAACCACAGTTGGTTGAACCTGCTCGGTTTGTTGCACTGTATATACCTTACGACCAATATCCTTACTCTTGTATTTTAGCTATGTAAATAAATATCTTACTTCCTGTCTTCCAAAACCTTGACATGCTTTTCCAAGTTCTCGATGGAGCTCTGCAAGGCGAGGATGTCCGCAATAAGCACATTGTTGGCCGACTTGTACTGGTCAATCAAGTAGTAGTACGAGCCGAACCCGGTGACGGTGATACCGAAAAGGAATCCAACAAACCCACCTCTGAAGGCGCCAACTCTCTTGGGACGAGCGACAGCAACAACAGGAGGAGCAGTGGAGTATGCACGGACAGAGCGAACTGCCAATTGACGAGTCAAACTAAACATGATGGTGATTCTTGAATTTATTAAACAAAGTCGTATTTTTTTTTCCCCAAAGATTTTGAATCCATGTCGTTGGTTGGTTGGTGGAGAAAGAGGTGCAAGTGTATGGAGGTTGTGGTTGACAAGAGAAGGTTTAAAGACTTTTTTTTTGCATATTGATAGTATCTTAATCGTTTACAGTAATCCTGTTCGTTTAAGCTAAAATAACCATAGGTTTACTTCACCTCTGTTTCTACCTCTATATAAATATATCTCGTACTCACGTGACCGTACAAGCACATACAAATGCGATGCTCTTCTGAAAAAAAACTCGAATCAACTTGCAGCCATGGACCTTAAGACGACCTACGTTCACAAGGATATAGAGCCGTTTTATGTTGGCGCCACCTCTGCAGCCATCTCTGCTAATGGTGAGATCTTGGCCACACCTTTGGAAGAAGATGTCGTGGTGACCAATTTACTCACGAATGAAACGGTCTACAAGCTTGAAGGTGATGGAGAGACAGTTAGTAACTTGACTATCACCCCGGATGGAACCACGTTGGCAGTTTTGTCACAATCACAGCAGTTGAGGGTATTTGACTTGACCACCGGAAGGCTCACCAAAACATTCAAGATCTCAAGTCCTGTTTATATATCAGCAGCCGATGCCACCTCGTCACTCTTTGCATTTGGTGGTTCTGACGGTGTGGTTACTGTGTGGGATATTGAAGGAGGATATGTTACTCATTCGCTCAAGGGCCATGGTACAACTATTTGTTCCTTGTCGTTTCACGGTGAGTTGAACTCGGCAGACTGGAGATTGGCCAGTGGAGACACCATGGGTACTGTAAAAATATGGGATTTGGTCAAGCGTAAATGCATACACACCATCAACGAGCACACATCCGCAGTGAGAGGCGTTGGATTTGATGAAAGCGGCAAGATCTTCATCACTGCTGGTAGAGATGGAATTGCCATTCTCTACGATGTCACCAAAAGATTCAAGCAATTGAACGCATTCCCAATGAAGGAACAGATCGAGAGCGCTGGATTCATAGGATCAGAGCACTTTTTCATTGCCGGATCGTCCAACATGTTGCGTGTCTTTAGCACAGGAGGTTCCTTAGTAGCACATACCCCGAAACCTTTGAAGACGAATGAAGAATTGCTCGTTGTGGATGTCAAGAAATTGGACACAGACGAGCTTTTGCTTGTGGTAAGTGACCAGACTTTGTTGCTTGTCGAGGGTGTGGACTTCATTCGCTCGTCGCTGGAGTTATCTATTGTCAAGAGAATAGCTGGTAACCATGGAATCATTGCTGACCTCAAGTATGTTGGTCCAGACTTCAGTTTGCTTGCATTGGCAACCAACTCGCCATCTTTGCGAGTCATTGATCCAAGAAAGCCATTGGAAGTTCAATTGTACGAAGGACACACCGACTTGCTCAATGCTTTGGATGTGTCGCTGGACGGAAAATGGATTGCAACTGCATCGAAAGACAATGAGGCCAGATTGTGGAAGTGGAACAACGAAACCGAAGTGTTCGAGTCTTATGCACAGTTCCAGGGTCACGCAGGATCAATCAGTGCCATCAGCTTGTCGAAGACAAGTGCATCAACACCGGAATTCTTGATCACCGGATCGTCAGACTTTACAGTGAAGAAATGGAAGATACCATCTACACCAGGAAGTGTCGTGAAAACATCGGTGTACACCAGAAGAGCACACGACAAAGATATCAACTCGATCGATGTCTCACCAAACGACGAGTTCTTCGCAACTGCATCATACGACAAGCTAGCAAAGGTATGGAACGTCGAGACTGGAGAAACCGTTGGTATCTTGAAGGGACACAAGAGAGGTTTGTGGGACGTGAACTTTTACAAGTTTGACAAGTACATTGTGACAGGAAGTGGAGACAAGACCATCAAGGTATGGTCGTTGCACGATTTCACCTGCATCAAGACATTCGAAGGGCACACCAATGCCATTCAGAGAGTCAAGTTCTTCAATAAATTTTCACCACAGTTGATTTCGACAGGTGCTGATGGGTTGGTGAAGTTGTGGGACTTCAAGAGCGGAGAAACAATCAAAACGTTTGACAACCATGACAACAGAATCTGGTCGATCGACATCAAAGATGACGACGGTTCGCAATTCATAACAGCCGATGCTGACGGAAAGTTGGTAGAATGGCAAGACAATACTGAGCAAGAAATTAAAGACAGAGAGAACCAAGTAAAGATAAAAGTGGAACAGGAACAAGAGTTGTCCAACTACATCAACAACAAGGACTGGGCGAATGCTTTCTTACTTGCGCTAACATTGGACCATTCTATGAGATTATACAATGTGGTAAAGAATTGCATTGAGGTGAATGAAGATACAGACAGTCCTATTGGATCTCACAGCTTGGAAGAAATTGTTATTACTTTGGATAATGAGCAGTTTGTCAAGTTGTTCAAGAAAATCAGAGACTGGAACATCAACTTCAAGTTCTTTGAAATCAGCCAAAAGTTGATTGGAGTGATTTTGGGCGGAGTTGGATTAGAAAAGTTGAGCGAGATTCCTGGAGTGATGAAGATCATTGATTCGATAATTCCATACAACGAGCGTCATTACTCACGTATAGACGACTTGATTGAACAGAGCTATATCTTAGACTATGCTGTCGAGGAGATGAACAAGTTGGTTGTATAAAGGGGACTGGAGAGTGTATAATGCATTGTAATAGAGTAAGAAATTGGATTTTGTTTGTAAACATTTTGCAGCCAAGCGACTAATCTTAAGCATGAGTTCTATAATTCCCGATTCCTCGTTTACGGCAGATCAGATCAGAAAGCGGAAGCTCACGAAGCGTGGGCTTGCACTTAATATACTACTAATTGGCGAAAACGGGACTGGTAAGCGTACGTTTGTCAACACGTTGTGTGAGAAGCAGTTCTTTACTGATCCAACTTCTGCAAAGGTGGATGAGATTGTGGTCTACGCAGATCAGGACACTGAGTTCAAAGTTGAAACACATACGATCAATGTGAATGAGGGAGATTCTGTTCCCATTAGACTTAGAGTGTCGTTGACCAAGAATTATGGGTACAATTTAGAGAACCTGGGTAATTCGTCTGACTTGGTGCTTCATATTGAAAACCAGTTCCAGAATGTGCTTAACGAGGAGTTGAAGATTAACCGGAACCCACACATCGAAGATAATCGGATTCATGCAGCATTGTACTTCATTACTCCTTCTGGTAGAGGCCTCAATGAGTTTGATATTGAAAATATGAAGAACATCTGCAGCAGAGTCAACTTGATTCCGATCATCAGCAAGGCCGATACTTTGACCGAAGATGAATTGGCATGGAACAAGCAGTTGATTAACCAGCAAATCAAAGAGAATGGAATATCCGTCTACAATTTTGTTGAGCTGGGAAACGACTCGCCAGGGGAGTACACACCTAAAAGTAGTAGCATTCAGTCACCAGGAGCCGATGATTTGGAAGAAGAGTTTGGCTACCTTGTTGCGATCCAAGACGCAATGCCATTCAGCATTATAAGTGCCAATATGAGAATTTACTCAGATACGCAGTTTCTGGATCAAGGGTCCATTAATGGAAAAGGTACACCAGTTCGTAGAACACAATGGGGCGATATCTACATCCAAGATGAAGCCGTGTGCGACTTCACCATCCTCAAGAACGTGGTGTTTGGATCACACATCCAGGAGTTCAAAGATACTACTGTTTCCAGAAAGTACGAAGCATTTAGAAAGCAGCAACTCACAGAGCATTAGCATAGAAATGAAACAAGCAATCCTCGAAATCACAAGCGTCAGTAACTGCAGAACCACGCAGGGGAAAGAGCTTCTTTCTTCGATGGCAAGACTAAAAGCGTTTCAAGGCGTCTTGCTATCCAAAAATAACACCTGTAGCATACAAACCGTACCCTAAACATCATCGCCATTGTTTAAAAGGTTAATCGGCACCCGAGCACAGAAACGCCCAATAAAATTGTAGCACTCTAAGAATCTGTGTCGTGTCGTCTAGAATTTATATATAAGATAGCAAAGTGCCAGTGAGTGTTTCAGCATCAATGAACAACATGGTTAAAGAAATGAAAGGAATTATTGGAGGTGACGAGTTCGAATCTCCAAACTTGAGAGAACAGAAGAAGAAGAAGTACATGCGCATTGGGTTGATCACCGTTGGCGTTCTTTTGGTTGTTTACGTGTTTGGAACTGTTGGGTACTCCTACCTGGCAGGATATGAGAACTCTGATGGAGTTCACGAGGTCCATGGATTTGGCTCGAACTAGTATGTACAAAGGATAGGAAAAATGGACAAGGATTAGAATAGAGCTGTAGAGAAGAACCAAGAGGAAGAGACCAAGAGAAAGAGCAAGTGTGAGTGCTTGAAATGATTCGAGTTTCAGGTACAAGGAACTGAAGTGTCTGCTTTGCATGAGTGCCACGTATTTGAATGTGGGCACAACCTTCTATTGAAAAGGCCCAAAAGGGAATCTTTTTGTTGCAGCCAACGGTTGCAATATCCCCTGGTGCAATTCAATAGAGATGACTATTTAAACGGTAGAATGTAATAGATATGATGGACAACGATGAAATTCACTACTGTTGTTGCTGTTTACTTTGCCTTTGATTTTGCTGCTGCTGCTGCTCGCATCCCTAAGGATTCTCCAGATGGCCCGATAGTCATTGGAAGAAACGTCTGGCAGAAGGGAAACAGGATGGTTAAGAGAGATGATGGAGTTTGTCAGGCCCCACAGTCTAGCGTTTCGACTCCTACTTCAACTCCCACTGTAACTCCTGTTATTACGTCAATTGCTTCCAGCGATGACAATCAAATTGATTTAGGCACAGTTTCCTGGAGTACCGTCACCGTTGCAAAGCGTTTTTAATTGTTATACTGTCATAGTTCTCAATACACTCAAAGCTGTATTATCTTCTACTACCCTAAATTATATCACCATTGTTAAACGTTGCAAAACGTTTTTAATGTTACACTGTCATAGTTCTCAATACACTCAAAGCTGTATTATCTTCTATTACCCTAAATTATATCACCATTCTTAAACGTCTTACCTTTGACAAACTCCAAACCCTCTCCAGCATAAGATGTGGTGGATGAAACCTCAACCAACGCATCATCAGACTCTAAAATACCTCCGTTTTCCTTGACCCACTTGGTGGACAACTCCAAAAAGTGCTTTTGGCAGGTGGTGGGTGTGTCGTTGGCAGCACCCTTTGCGTTTTTTAATGGCGAGAACTCGCTGCTTCTCTCAACTTCCAAGCATCCAAACCTTGGCAAATCGACCGATGGGAAGACGTCGAATATGAATTGTTCCAATTTGATACCGTTTGGTTCGGTGGGCTTCTCGAACTTGCCCGCTGCGTTCAAACCAGGAATCTTTTTCTTTGCAATGTGGAATGGTAAGAACTCTTGTGACAGGGTCCATTTAGGTATGCTCTTTTGTAAGAAGTCGACCGAGTAGTAGTGGTTGACGATGTTTGCGGCTCTCAAGAAAAGCAACGACTCGTCCTTGGGGTCGGTTTTGTTGGCCAATTCCTTGCTGATTTCACTGTATTCGATAACGCAAGGTTTCTTGGAGTCGTCGTCCAAGACAATAAGACCGACACTTTCACTAGCATCCCTTTTTCTTACCACCTTGGTGGCCAAGTCGAACTTCTTGTCGATGGCAAAGCCTATGAAGACGGGGTCTGCAACCCTCACAAGACAGTTATCCACACAGTACATGTGGAGGTGCTTGATTTTGTTTGCTTGGAGGTTGTCCAAGATCCCGTGCACCTTCATTGCCTTGTACAAGCCTCCGTTTCCGTCAGGCGATTCGCAGTACTTACCTTCGCTCTCCAATAAGATCTTCGATCCGTCCAAGTTGAAGCATGGCAATGTACCTTGGTCGAAAAAGGTCACTTGCGCGTCCTCCAAGCCGAAAAAGCCATTCCTTTCAAAGAATGCTTGTGTAGCGGTTCTGGTGGGACCACTGGTCATGATGTACCAGTGGATTTTGGGCAGTTGCGAGAGGTTGTATTTTGACTGCGCCAACTTTTGCACTCTCAAGATCTTTTCAGCCTGGATCTGGAAAAGTGGCTTGCCAGAGGGCAATTCGATGTTGAAACACCCTTTTGGGTCCGAGGAACCCAAACGGGTACCTTGACCACCAGCCATCAACAAAACGCCCACCTCATTGTCAGCAATAGCTTTCAAACCCAACTCATTCCACTTTTCATGGTCCTTGGTAGATTCCAAAGTGGTGGCAGTCTGAGAGTTGGGCAACTGGGTGAAATTCTTGGAGGCACTGGACCCCGAAGAAAACAGGATTGCCTCCTTCACAGTCTTGACCAACTTGGAAGGATCTTCAATCTTGCTCAACTGAGCCTCATACAGAGCTTGCTCATCCTTAGATAACTTGTCGAAATACTCAAACAAATGAGCCTGACCAGCGTCGACAAAAGTGTTCTTCACAGACATTTCAAAATAGGACCTGGTATATGCGCGTATATATATATATAGCAGTTGGAATCAGATGCTCAGTGGTGCTGAAAAATGTCCACACGTTGTATTTCAACAGATTTATATATGAAATCAAAGTTGGTGATCGCATATGGAAAATTTCCAAACAAATCTATTTTTACGTTTGGATCAGGCACAAAAGGGGGAAGGAATAAGGCTTGTAATGATCAGGCAGAGAGGAAGGAATGGTGGAATGTAAAACACAGCCGAGCTGGAGCTGAGACATGGCGTGGGTGAGTAGGTAGGAAATTGCTGGTGGGTCTGGCCTAGGCGATGGGAGTGGTGGGTGCAGATTGTTAGGCTGGTCGACCGTGGACGGATTGGGTTTAATTAAAAACAGATTTGGACTGGAATTAATGGAGTTAGAGATGGAGATGGAGATGAGTGAGGAGGGAGAGGGAGAGGAGAGGGAGGTGAGTGCGATGGAAGTGAGGTGATAGTGAAATGGAAGTGATGGGGTAGATGAAAATGGTTATGTTTGGAGTGATTGTGGTGTTGAGTTGGTGGTTTAGTTGTGATAGTAGTATAGTGGTTGTGTTGTATGAAAAGTTCTAGGCACATGATACGAATGTCTCGCAATATAAATTAGTATGTATACAGTGCATATTATATAGTACGAATGTACAAATAGATGGGATATGAAATTGAGAGTTATGATACCCTAAGGAGAGTACGTATGTAATATAAAGAGCACCTTCTGAAGTGATATACTCTGAATGTCTGAAGTATTAAGTTTTCTGATACAGTACTGAGCATAATGAAAAATCACATACTGAAACAACTGGTGCACTATACAATAGTGTAGGTATATGACATGGTGTACTTATACACTTTACAAGGTTCTAGAACAGTGAATAATGTATACTGAGAGTAGACTACAGCATTTTGGTAGTGCATACCATGTGATGCTGGTACAGTATATACTGAGTGCCTGATTCAAGGGTATATACTGGTACAACGCAGCAACTGACGATTTTACGAAGAACTGATATTGATAATTCAGATACAATCTACTCACATACTTCTTAACTGAGTATGTGATAACACTACTTTAAAGCATGCACACACGTCTGTATAAAGTCTATTATGCTTCTCACAGCTCAGAGTTTCATATTATAAAACATCTACATCCTATCAAAGATCAGACATTAATATTGTATTCATTTAACTGAGCAAAGCCCAAATCTCACTCCGTAGAGTGGCATACAAACTGGGTATTAGTTCAAACAATCCTTTTGATATTCGAAAATGCAGTGATTAAACGATAATCGCGATGGCTGCACCGAGAGCAGCGGAGATGAGCATGGTGGAACCCATCAAGGCCGAGGCGGCGTTCTTCTTGCTCAGGGAGGACGAGCTGGAGGAGCCGGAGCCAGTTGAAGAGGAGGAGCCCGAGGAGGTCGACGAACCCTTACCTGAAGAGGAAGAGGTGGTGGCCTTCTTTGGCGAGGTACAGTTGTAGTTGTGGCCAAGAATCTTCTTGTCCTTCTGCAACTTGTTCAAGTCGGAGCAGTCAAAGTCGTCGTTGGTGGAGGCCAACGAGAAGTCGCCTGCGACGGTGTCCAAGTTTGGCAAGGTGAAGTTGGCCAAGTCACCGGCAATGCTGACGGCACCCTTGATGTCGGTCAAGTTGTTGAACGAGCTTCCCAAGTCGGTCAATTCGGTGTTGTTGGAGATATGCAACTCTCCGCCAATGTTGGACAACTTGTTCATGTTGACTTCGGTCAAGTCGTCGTTGGCAAACAACTGGACGGAGCCTCCGACGGTGGTCAACTTCTTCAAGTCCAAGTGAGAGAGGGTGTTGTAAGCCAAGACGAGCGAGCCGTTGACGGCGGTCAAGTTACCTGCGCTCAAGCTTTCGACATCCTGGATAGTCAAGTTCGAGGCCCAGGTCAATTGGTTCAAAGTGACCTCACATTGGTCCGAGTTGAAGGAAAGGATAAGGTTTTCGCCAACATTCTTCAAAGGCAAGTCGAGACTGGAGATGTTCTTGTTGTTGTTGATGTTCAAGGTGTCGATAGTCGAGACGCTGACCAAGTTTCCGAGCGAGTGCAAGGCGGTGTCGGAGATTTCGATCGACGAAGCCTTCGAGATACCACTAGGGTTCAAGTTGAAGGTGGAGAAGGAAGGCAAGGAGACCAACGACAACTGGTTGATGCTGCTCAAGAGTGGGGCGTTGACGGTGAACAACTGGGTGTAGGCCTCAATGTCCAAGGAACCGGAAATGGTCTTAAGGGAGCCAAAGTTGACGTCGGTAACGGAGGAGGAGTTGAACAACTTGAGAGAACCTGCAATTTCCTGGACGTTGGACAAGTCGATGGTGGGGAGAGCATCGCCACCGATCTCAATAGTACCGAGCAACTTCTCGCACTGGTTCAAAGGAGCAATACCAGTGGGCGAAGTGATCTTGGTGGAAAATGAACAGCCGGAGCCGGAAGAACCACTCGACGAAGAGGACGTGGTGGCAGCACTGTTGGTCGTGGAAGACGCGGCCAAAGAAAGACCGGCCAAAGCAAGAAGAACTGGAAACTTCATGTACATGGTTATTGGAAAGAAGCGCAAATCTCTGAATTTCTACACGATCCTTTCAATATATATAAGAAATGAAACAAGAGCATCGGCAGAGGTGGCAGGAGGCGCACAAAATCGCTCTGTGACAAACCACTTTGCTTTTTCCTACTGTTATGGTTCGTGTAAGATGAAATTCTTTTAGGGTGAATTGCATATTGACGCGTTAAGGCTTCGGGTAAATAGAAAAGAAAACACTGGCCAATAGGCGGAGACCACCAGAGGAATGTAGAGTCGAGGCCTGGGAATGAGCCGTTGACACAAACAGTTGGGTCTACTAACCACTGTCAAGCTCGTTGACAATAGACAATTGTGAGTCTGGCCATCTAGAGTCAGTGAAAGTTATCTGGCGGTGATTGTTTTAAGCTGGATGATTTTTCAGCACAAAGCACGAGACACTTGGAATTTTTCATTTTCGTTCGTTGCAGAGAATGGGACAGACGAGTCGAGTGCGGAGTTTGGAATGGAGTGTTTGGAGTTTGAATGGCATTGGCGTACGGAGTGGCGTTGTGCTTAGTTGGTCGGTGTAGCCTGGAATAACGTGGTATGCTGAGGGTGGTATATATAGAGTTTTTATGGTTCGGAGTATATAGGGTGGTAAATACCATGATTCTTTACATGGTACCGTATTATTTACGTTAAGAAATAGCTAATGAAGATACGGCAATAACGAGCTAAACGATATGCTCTGTTATGAAATTGTGTGCATGTAAGAACACCAACGTAAGCTTTACGGCGGTGTTACAGTATACCTGGTGGACCACTGGAACACGAACATGTTCTTGTGATATAGAATACAGGGGCTCTTGTGATGGGGTGAAGCTCTTTTCCGGTGGGCTTATATACAATCGATTGTTCTGGCGCGTGGTGTTGCTGTGAAGGTGCTTGAGGAAATGTTCACTGGAGAGAGCACTCGGTTCGGTGTTTGTTCAGCACGCGCACTGCAGAGATCAGCATCGAAACAGAGCAATGATAACAAGACGGGCACCACAAGGTGACACTCTGCTGTCTGAAACACATGAAACAACTCACAAGATACCAACATACCAAGAACCCTTTCACGAAGGCGCAGCAGCTACGGGCTCAGGCCAACTAAACGTAACACAACGACTCAAACTTGTTGTGCAGCCGCAAGGGCAGCCCACCGCTTCTGTCATCTTTCTGTCACGTGCTTTCCACGTGATGTCTCCGCCTGCATGTAAACCGTACGCGTACAAAAAAAACGGAACCTCAAGAAGGATTTTCTGTATCCCAATTGGGATAAACTGTAAACCACCCGTCCCAAAAGGTAAATCAAAACACCCATTGAATAAGCCTGTTAAAAACAAACCGAAGCCCTAGCAACTAGTCCCCAGAGAAGCGTACACTCGTCAAGTGAGCATAAGTACACACACGAACAGACACACGATCGTACACGCACCACTCACCACTCACAACAAACGGCAGACAACATGTCATTCGAGCAGCACCCGCTTTTGTCACCAGAACAAGGTATGTGTAATTTTTGTTTATTTATGTTTGAGAAGTATCTTTAGCATTTGCAAGTGGGACACTAACAAATATATAGAGCTCAGGCAATCTGTTTCACTTCACGACACGCTCTCACTTGCAGGATCGCCGACCAAACCACTTGTCTTTCCTCATCTGCAGCCGAAGGCGTTCAGAAACACGTCCAATTCGTCTTCAGATACAGCGGTCAGTGAACGCGAAGAGCCCAGGACCCACGCTCAAGTTGGCAATCAAAACACCAGGAAGATGGACGAAGACGACTTCTCGTTTGTCGCTACGCCCCACAACTCCACCGTGAACCTCAGCAAGAACAAGAACACCTTGGAGTTGGGCAAGGCCGAGTTGGCAACGTCCCCCAGCAAATCAATTCTAAAGAAGTCTGCAAAGTCGTCGCCCAAGAAGGTCGAGTTCACAAGAATCCCAGAGGTACACCACTACAACCACCCAGACTCGTCCTTGGTCTCAGACACTTCCCAGACGAGCCACGACGAAAACACAGACGGCCTGTCGCCACCTCGTAGATGGGAAGACCGCAGAAGATGGAGCGAGGACGAAGAACCCCCAGTCCCACCTCCACACACCTCAAACACCTACAAAGACTACTTGGAAAGCATGAGCAAGTCGTCACTGCTGTTGGAAACCCTCAAAAACAAACCAAACTACTCCAACCTCCTGTTGAACGACAAGCTAGTATACCTCGACTCGAGCGAACAACCCACGCACACAAAATTGGACACACACTTGACCGAACTCTCCTCGAAAAGCAACGACAAGACAGAGTCCAGCATCCACAACCTCTCGCAGAGCATGCGTTCGCCAGACCTCAAGCACCCCGGCCTCTTGGACAAGCATGAAATTATGATCAACAGCAACAACAGCACCTCACAATCGTCCTTGGAATCATTAGGAGACGACAACAAGAAACTAGAGTCTGTGAAAATAGGCAACGCAAGCGAAGGAATCGCTATGAACGACGGAATTAAGGGAATCCCAGACCAATTGGCAGAAACTATCATCAACCACAGACAACAGCAACAAAAGGACAATGTAGACGTGAGGAAACGCATCTCACAGTTCAACCAACTCACCTCAGACGAAGATTCGAAAGATAATGACATTCTGACCTCCTTCGACAGATCCTACATCACCACAGAGCAATCCATAATGAACTTGCTCAATGCACTGAACAAGTCTGTTGACAAAACCGAAGTGAAAAGAGAAGAGGTTGAAGAAGTTGCTGAGCCTGCGTCGGTATACACAACCCCAATGTTGAAGCAAGAAGAACTGAATAGCATAGTAAAGGACGAGATTGAAGAGAACTTTGGCCTGCCGATGCTGGGAACATTGGTGGTCACACCTGTGGAATCACACCACCCAACAGCTCCAGCTGTCAAATCGGAAACTGAACTTGAACCTGAGAAGCAGAATGAGTCAGATCACATTCAATCAAATCACATCCAGTCAGTTTACCCGACCGTTCCCGTCGAAACGCAACCACAGAGGATGAAAATCATCACCCATGGTGCAGATGACTCGCAAATTTCCGTCAGGTTTCACGCAGACAGCGACTGGAAATTGGAAGACAGCAATGATGGCGACCGCGAAGACAATGATGATACCCAGAATGACGTTACCGTGGCCAGTGTAAACGTAAACCAGAAGAAAACCGACTTTGAGAAATTGAAGCAAGAGGCCCTGGACCATATTCTCGACGACTCGTTCGACAAGCCTAGATTATCGATCAACTCTCCTGCCCCAGCATCTAAAACGATTGCAAAACAAGAGCCAGTTGATTTTATCAAGCAAGAGGAAAATGTGAAGGAAATTACTCCAGCTCAAAGAGAAGTCACACCAGTTCCCGAGATCAAGCTTGAACAAACCCCAGAATCGGCCATTTCCATGGCAGATGATAACGTTTTGGCCAACTCTTCGAACATAGCTCCTCCTGAGGAAATAACACTCCCTGTGATAGAAACCAATCACTCATCATTCGACGACTACGCAAAGAGTTTCACTCAAAACAACTCCTTTGAGGAAGCATTGTCTGCTGAATTTGATGAGGACAACAAACCTACCAACTTCATATCTATCTGGCATTCTCAAGGTAGAGTCAAACGTCCCGAGCCTAAGTATGACGATTTCTCCAAGGCAATCGAAGTTGCACCAGTTGTCCCAACGACTCGACCAGCAGCTCCAAAGTCACCAGCCATTTTGTCTGGCCCCAAGTTCAACTTGCCTCAAGCATTGCAACCAAAGAAGTTCAAGGAAGTTCTGGTGAAGTCACGTAGAATTGTCAGTCCTGACTTTGAAGACCTCCAAGTCTCTGGATTTTTACCTGAATTATCTGACGATTCGGGATTTGAAAACCACTTTAAGTTCTTGAAACAGGGCAACTCATCGGTCAATTACTCTAATGTCATTGGAAACAGGAACAGTTTCACCCCTTTGAGTACGAAAAACGTGTTGACCAACATGGACGACGACCCAAACGTCATAGAACCTCCACAACCTTCAAGTTCAATCTCAGTGCCAATTACCAACTCGACTTCAACAACCTACTCTGGTAACGGTAAGAACTACCATTCATTGAGACCAGGCTCTACCTTTAACACGGCTGGTGGACCTAAATCGTTCAAGCCTGTCAAGGCAGACAAGTCCAGATTCAGGGTGCCTACTTTTGAAATCAAGAGATCGTCACTGCTCTTGTCACCTCGCGATATATACAATGACATTTTTGATGACACTGTGAAGAGGAGGGTATCGACAATCAAAGGTGAGGGTATGAAGACGCTTCCTAGCATGGACCGTGACGATGTCAAGAGAATCTTGAGTACCAAAAAGATCCTCACTCAGGAAGAGTACTCAAGACTCAAGTTGGGCAGCAATAAGAAGAACTCGGTGGTTAATTTGCCACAACGCAAGTTTGAAGAGTTGCAGCAGCATGCCTCGATTTTGAACATCTCTTCTGCTGATGATACTATCTACCCAGATGAAGAAGGAGATGAAGACGAGATGGAAGATCAATTCCAATTGATGCCTCATTTAGCCGAAGAGTTGGCCAAGCAGCCTGCTGCTCTCAGATCCCGCGACCAGATGTTCAATGATTACGACATATTTGGTATCCAAGACAAGAAGCCTTCTTCAAGGGACCGTGAGGCGTCGCGTGCTAGATCAGTGATTCGCAAGAGATCTCAGCGGAACAGCACTGGTTTAAGCGTTGGGTTCCCTGAACCTGATGCTGATTTGGTGAACTCGCCTGCTCTTGACTTGAACATCCAAAAGACAACTTCGTACGAATTCGACTCTGAGGAAGAAATGGATGATGAACTTAAGATGAAGTTGAAGTACTTGACCAGAGGTAAAGAAAAGAAGCCTGACTCCCCTAGTAAAGCTATCAAGATCGGAGGACCTATGTACTTGGTGAAAAATGGAAACGTTGTGACTGCATTGAGAGCCAACAACCAGGAACCGGTATCACCAGAAAAGTCATTGGTAAACCAAAAATTGAGAGCCGAGGCTGAAGCACCTCTTCCTGAGGTGACTGCGCGTGGTCCTTCTACAGACAATGATTCTGGATTCCAAGAAGCTCACGCATCATCGAGCTTTGCATCCGACAAAGAACCTACACCTGTTGCGGAACCTCAACAACGTGATCCTTCGTCTAACGTTGTTTACGACGAGGACAACGCATCTGAGGCTTCACTCCAGGAGCGCGGTAGGTTGTTTTTGAGAGTGGTTGGGATGAAGAATATTGACATTCCTGAATTGGATATTCGTACTGGAGAATTCCTGATTACCTTGGACAATGGAGTGCACTGTATCAAGACCCCGGACTACCCATTACAAAACAACAACGTTGTTATCGGTAAGGAGTTTGAATTGACTGTTGGAAAGTCTTTGGAATTCATCTTAACCATGAAGGCAACATATGAGAAGCCAAAGGGAGGATTCACTGAGGTTAGAGAAACCAGAGTTGTCAAGTCCAAGAACAGATTGAGCAGAATGTTTGGCAGCAAAGAAGTTGTGACCACCACCAGAGTTGTTCCAATCGACGCACAAGATTCGTGGGCCAACATATTTGCCAACGATGGATCGTTTGCTCGTTGTTACGTAGACTTGGAACAATTTGAGGACGCGATTACTGGGGAAGTGTGCAATTTCAACTTGACGTGTTACAACGAATGGGAGACCAAGTCCAACGACAGAGGGCAAGTGATAGCCAAGAGGAAGCCATACAAGATTGGTGAGCTTGAAGTTAAGATGCTCTTTGTTCCTAGACAAGAAGCAGATGAAATCTTGCCAACCAGTATCCGTAGTGCGTACGAGTCTATCGACTCATTGAAGCAAGAACTTGCATTCAACCATGAAGGATACTTGCACCAAGAGGGAGGCGACTGTGAGACCTGGAAACGTCGTTTCTTCAAGTTGAAGGGAACGTCCTTGATTGCCCACAGCGAGTACTCACACAAGACTAGGGCCAAGATCAACTTGGCCAAGGTGGTTGACGTGATGTACGTCGATAAAGAGAACTTGGAGAATAAACTGTACAGAAACTTCAGTGGAGTGTTGTTGCTTGACCATGCATTCAAGATCAAGTTTGCCAACGGAGAAATCATTGACTTTGGCGCACCAAACAAGACAGAGAAGGCTGAATGGATCCACATCATAGAAAGGATCATCAAAAGAAATAGATTCCGCCGTCAACCTTGGGTGAAGATGATGTTGGAGAACTCAAACAGGCAAGAACAAGCCCTGTTTCAGTGATTATGTACCTATGTAATTTAATGTTAATGAACACCATACAAACTGACCTCCTGTTCTGGGATGTGAATGTAGGATTATTGGAAATGTCTTAGACCCTGCTGATAAAATTTTGAAGCACTGGTGAAACAGTAGCGTGGAATTTCATTATGGTTTAAAATGACTTGTTGATACTTCCCGTGTCGTGCTCTTTGATAGTCAATTACTGTCAGTACACCGACTTCATGCCTATATGGCTGCAACATTTGGTAGCGCACAGTTTTCATAAAGAAAAAATTCACATTGCAAAATTGAAGATAATCAACATGTCCAATTCTGACGATGAAGATGCCTATCTTTACGGCTCTGACAATGAAGTGGAACCAGAACAAGTTCACAAGAGACAGAAATTAGACACTTCTGCTGCTTCTGACGCAGGAGCTCGAGAAGCGACTGCTGCTGGGGCAGATGAAGAAGATCAAGAAGATGATGGCAGTGAGGACGAAAGTGGCGACTCCGATGACGATATTGATATTATAATAGGAGATACAGGCTCAGTACCCAGCACAACTACAGCTGTTGCTGTGACACTGGGTACCACAGGCGCGGAAGATGGAGAAGGAGCAACTGATGACAATAAGATCTCAACAACAACTATAGTAAGCAAAGAACAGAGCGAAAACAAATCGCTAGTAGACATCAATGCGGTTGCCGAATATGACGGCAAACCAATCACACAACTAGACCCAGAGACATTGAAAGAAAAGCCCTGGAGAGCACCAGGTGCAGACATCTCAGACTACTTTAACTACGGATTCAACGAAATCACCTGGATGGCATACTGTCATAAGCACGACAAACTCAAGGGTGAGTTCAACCCACAGAAAATTATGGCTCTGATAATGGGTGGCGCTGGCGGGCCCGGCGGAGGGGGTCCTCCCATGCCTCCAATGGGTATGATGCCTGGAATGCCAATGATGCCTCCAATGCCCCCAATGGGAATGATGCCTGGTATGCCTGGTATGCCTAACATGCCTCCGATGCCTCCAAACATGCAGCAGATGGGTAACGGTCCTCCAAAATTGCCAAACATGCCAAACTTCAACATGAACTACAAGAAGAAGTAACCATAAATGTATATTAATTATTCAACCTATATAGTTTTAAATGCAATGTATACTAGCACTTTATCTTGTGTAGGGATCATAGTAAACCTATAATGAATACAAATTGTAAATGGATAGTCAACCTTGCTAGTGACATTTACTGGTATCGACTTTTCCATAAGGAGCTCTCATAACAATACTTTCCTTTATTTTACTAATCTACATAACTACTCTTCATCGCTGTCTTCCTCATCAGCCTCTTGCAACCACTTAACAAATGGCTTTGCAGCTCTTCTAACCTTCTTGGAAATGTCCTTCGAGACATACTTCTTCGAGACCTTGGAACCCCAGGCAATAATGACATCTTCACTAAGCAAGTCCTTGTTGTAGAATGTAAGCAAGATCTTTGGAACGGCAGGAATCAAGTCTGGCTTTTCCAAACCCAAGAATCTTTCCAAACCTCCAAGGAAGGCCTTCTCGAATTCTTCGTCGTCGTTGATCAACTTGGCCAACAAACCAACATGAGGCTCCACTTGGCTCACAATGTTCTCATCGAACAAGGTTTGTGCCAACACTTGGACGGTTTCTGGCTTGTCTGCAATGTCTAATTCGACAATCTTTTTGTAGATCTCAACGTCCGATGGCAAGCTGTCCTTGCCTGCTTCTGACTCCTTCAACAACCATTCACCAAAGTCGTTGAACTTGACCTCGTTGTCGTGCAAATCCAAGCCTTCCAACTCTCTGGCACGAGCAGCGATGGCTTCCTCTGACATGTCGACAGCCCACTCGTCGTCCTTGACTTCAACCGATTCCAACTGCGCGGCCTCGGCGTTGATTCTCTTGGCCAACACATCGTCGTCGTCGTCTTCAGCAGCGGCCGCGGCAGCACCACCGGCTGCGGTCTGGTCTGATGCAATATCCGAGATGGACTTACCTCCACCAACCACGTTAGCAGTGGCGGTGGCAGACTTCTTGCCCTTCTTCGAGGTTGGGGGGTTCTTCAAGATGTACAGCGACAACTTGTGCTTCATGTCCACCAATGTGATCTTACCACAGGCCTTACAGTCCTTTTGCAAAACGTCTTTGCCCTTGATCTGGATCTCGGTCTCAGGGTTCTTACACGAACCACACAACACGAATTTGTTGATGAAACGGTCCAAAGAGTCCTGCAACTCGCTCGAGTCGTGTACACCGTTGACCAAGTAACGGTCCAGTTCAACATTAATGGTAGTCTGTGCTCCCAATTCGTACCCAAAGAACTTAACAACGTAAGCGGGAGGTCTGCTCAAAGAACGAGCAACTTCGCTCAAGTTTCCAATCGCCGTCTTGATACCGTTACCTCTACCCTCAGTCTTAGACTGGATAGGAGGCATCTTATAACGGTAGAACGGATCATTATTGTCACGACAGATGTTAATAAACGACATCTTGCTTGGTGTTGGTCTTGTCAATGAAAATTTTGCCTAAGAAAAATTGATGAAGACACAGGTTTGATGGCACGTGACGAGATATGGAGGAGCTAATGGAGGAATGTGAAGACTGGAACATATGGGCTAGTCTAGGGTGATACGTGCTGCAACACTTATTTTATAGTAGATACGAGTAATTCAATCCACGTAGTTTAATTTCCTGTTATTTTTATTCAATTAAACCAGAATTGGCATGTTTGATTTGCAGCCATTCTCAAAGGAGAAACGAGTTCAAGGGTAATGAGAATAAATACACATGAAGGCATTCTGATATGATCTCAACAACTCGCTTCGCTCGTTTTTTATTCTCAATGTAAACGTAAATTAATATATTATTTATATTACTATGTATATGTTCGCACCGTGATGCTGTGCCTTTTTAAGTGAATCATCGATAAGATAGCATCCAACCGACGAGGCTAACCAGCGGATGCTTTTCTTGATGGTTTTCGTGAAAAATTATTTATTAATAGTCATGAGGCTCCTCAAAAGAACAGCTTTCTCTGGCTCGATGTCGTGGTGGGCGTGCTAGGGTTCGAGTTGTACCCCATCGCCGCCGAGCTCAATGAAAGCTGCTCCAACTGCTGCATCACTGCCATATCTTGTTGCTGCTGCTGTGCTGTTTGAGGAGCTTGTTGGAACATTTGTGGTTGCCCTTGGCCAACTTGTTGAACAAGGTGCGCAGGGATGCTGCCGGGGAACCCGTGCATTGAATGCAGTGCGGCTTGGAGTACCTGAGGAACAGGCTGTTGGTACTGTTGCTGCATCATTTGGTATGGCTGCTGCACTATTGGCGCAGTGGTGTTCTGGTATTGTGGGTGGAATTGTCCCTGGAATTGTCCTTGAAAGTTCTGTCCTATCTGTGACTGTGCACCATATCCAATGTTTGGCTTCTGCTGTTGCTGAGGCTGTTGGATTTGGTGTTGTTGCTGCTGTTGCTGTTGCTGCTGATGTTGTTGAGATTGCTGTTGTTGTTGGGAGTGGTGCTTAGAATGGCGATTGTTGCCACCCGCAGCAGGAACTCCGGTCATGCTTCTCTTGTTTCTCCTATGTCCATTGACACCAGCACCGTTTCCAT
Organism: Kodamaea neixiangensis; assembly: GCA_030565385.1. Taxonomy (NCBI): domain Eukaryota; kingdom Fungi; phylum Ascomycota; class Pichiomycetes; order Serinales; family Debaryomycetaceae; genus Kodamaea; species Kodamaea neixiangensis. The sequence goes on along the minus strand of JAJMBT010000010.1, from coordinate 238,334 downwards.
TAGAATTGGTGCCACTATTCAACGACATCGAACGACTCAATCTATTGCTCGATAATCCAACTTCGTCCATCAATTTCTTGTATGGCTGGAAGTTGTTGATGTTCAGCTCGAGCAAGATACGTCTAATCTGCGAAATCACAAACTGCTGGTATCTAGAGTTCTTGACTGGGTCAGAAGCATCGTTGTTCTCATTGCACCAGGTAAGTAACAATGGGTTCGACAAGATCTTGTATACAAACAATGGGCCAGCAGAGTTTTCAGGTCCAACATCACTCAAAATGAACTCCAACAACTTGGAAGGACTAGTCGTGACTTCGTCATTGTCCTCAAACTTGCCAAAGATCGTGTCCATGATCAATTGTTTCAGTCTCATGTCAGCACGGTTGTTCAAAATCTTCAAGACGGTCAAGTTAGCCAACTTGTGGCTGCACAACTTGCCCAAATGTGGCAAGAATTTGTCCGTCAATAACTCTAATCTGTCGTCAATTGTGGAGCCCACGTCGTTAAAAGTGTCCAAGAACCATGTGATGAGTAAGGATCCATTGTTGTTCACCACCAACTCGTTGGCAAACTCTACAATCAACCCAGCAACCAACACAACCTGCTCGTTACTAATGACATTCAGTTCGTTAGCAGTCTCCAAGATGGTTCTGATACAACGAGCACCAAATCTACCAAAACTGATCTCAATAAAGTTGTCCAACATGGTTTCAAATATGAAATCATTGAATGGAGATCCAAACTTGATGCAGCCTTGGAGTACATAGTTTCCAAACTGGTCATTGAACAACTTGACGGCATACGGTTTGAGTGCCGCACCAATCAAGTATTGCTGCTGGTATTCAGAGTGGCTCAAGTTGATAATCTTCTGTATGGCCCACGTACCATTCTTGTGGATACTCAACTGAGTCAAAAAGGGTGTGATCTCCTTGATCATCATCAACTTGATCAACGACGAGTCCACAAGCGTAAACAACTTCTGCACAATGGTGTTTCCAAGGTAGTCGTAGCACAACTCTGGCAACTCGTCCAACATGGCCAAGCACAATTCCTCCAACTCCAATTGAGTCATAATCTTGCTTGTGTCGTTGGTGCTGCTGGCGTCGTCGTCATTATTCTCAACGCTGTCGTTGGAAGGCACAATAACTCCGCCGTTAGCCAAAGCATTTTCGGTGTTCTCCAAAACCTTACGCAATTCTCTCAACTTGGGAGAGTCAAACTGGCGCAATGGGATTGGGTCTGGCAATGGGCCAAAGTTGTCTTGGTAGTTGTCGTTGGAGTAGTTGACCGACTTGTTCACCATCGATACAATCTTGTTCAAGTCTACATTGTTGGGTTTTCCAAGAAGCTTTTGGATCGACAGAACAAGGCTGTCTCTGATGGCAATCAAGTCTGTTGGGGTTGGTTTCGAAGAGTCCGAAACCGAAACGTTCGACTTGATTGGTGGTTGGGCTTGGTTCTGTTGCGCCTGCTGTGGCTGTTGGGGAGGTTGCTGTACCTGCGCCAAAGGTTGTTGCTGGGTGTTGACTGTTGGGACGCTGTTACTGCTATTGCTGTTGCTTGAGTTGGCACTGTCGTTCTCAATGATCTTTGCAAACGCAACGTATAAGAGAACACCGGGAACCAACTCAATATGGTTGAAGCTAGCCTTCAAGTTCATGGCCACGTCTACAGAAACACACTCGACAAGGGCCAACTTGGAGTTGCTTGTGGCCGCCAATCTGATACTTCTGATGTTTTGTGGCGAGGAAGCACGCTGTGGGAAGTGCAACTGCTGGTGGAGCTGCTGCGACTGCGAGTGCATTTGACTCCCCAAGGAGTTGTTCAATATATGCCACAACTTCAAGGCATCGATAATCTGCGGCAAGTTGTCGAACAAAATGTACTTTGTTGGGCCCAAGTTGGGGTTCTCAAAGTTGGTGGTGATTACCAATTGCGAGAAGTCGTAGTCGTCGATGAGCGCAGGCTGAGCAAGCGACGCCTGAGCGTTCAATTGGTTGAAGAAGGGCTGTGGGGTGTCGAGCGAGGTTGTTGGGCCCGAGAATGTCTGTGATCTTAAACGGCCAGCATTCACCGACCCGACCGCACCGTTGCCGTTCATGTTAAGCATCAAGTTGTCCAAGAGGCTGTTCATATCGTTCTTCTGCGCCGACACCGCGAATGGGAACGAGTTCACCTGGAGTTGGTTGTAGTTGGCAAAGCTGTTGGTGTCGTTGGCAATTGAAGGGATGTTCTGGATGGCTGCTGTGGTTGTGTAGCTTCTGTTTCTCTGGTTTGTTTGAGGGATGCTCAGTGAGCCCGGTTGGGCTGCGAGCATGGGCAGCAAGTACGTTTGGTTTGAGTCGAGGATGCTTGTGGAGTTGGTTTCGAGCAGTGTTGCGAGCGAGTCGTCGTTCCAGATGGAGTTTGTTGCAAAGAAAGAGCCCGAACGCATGCGTCTGCCCGTGCTCGAGGCCGAGCTGCCGTTGGACTGCGACGACGATGCTGCGGCGGTAGCAGCACCAACGGCAGAAACGTCTACGGCGTGCAACAGCGGAGACCTGCTCTGGAGCCCCAAGGATATCGAGTCCATGGTGCCTCCATACGCCAAATTGTCAACGTTGCCAGAAACCAAGGGCAGGTTTGAGTTTGAGAAGGAGGAGCCATTGTCGATAAAGGACAGCAGCGACAGCGACAAGAAGGACAGGGGCAAGGTGCCTGCTCTGTTTCTTGACTTGAACGCGGTGGAGTCGGAGGGCGTGAGAGAGATGGTCGGAGGGGACGGATTAAGCTTTTGCTGACCGCCACCAGACGCGGCCGCCTGGGGGTTGGGGATGTTGAACATGCTCGAACATTGCTGCTGATTTACGTTGAAGCCAGAATTCATGTCTCTCAACATATACGCATCGACGTGAAAGGAGTGTATTCAACGCAAAGTTCTTCTCGGGAGCAGCGTGTGTAAATGAAGGTGGTGAAGGTGTCTGTTGCAGTGTCAGCCGCTCGTGTTTTCACCCAGAAGAACTGCTGCCAAAGATATAGACCCGAGATTTGAATAGATAGGCAATTGAACCAGCCAGATATGTTAGATCCAAATGATTATACCAAACAAGATCTAGATGACAAGCACTGGAAAGGAACAAGGAGAAGGGAGTTTGGATTCGTATAAGAGTTGAACCTTTTTTTTTTTAGCCTGATTCCACTACTGAAAATTTGACTGGAAGGGCCGGGGGTGAAGCTTTCACAATGAGAGGAAGGAGCAACCTAGACAATGGTTAGGCAGCAGAGGGTAGAGGGAGATTGTGAGTACGCGGAAGGGTATTAAGTGGATACCAAAGGATACCGATAAAGATGGTGGACTGAAATAGGGGAGTGGACTATGGCTACAAGAATAGAATGCAAGAATTGAACCCTCAACCACCGGTTGCAACTGAGAAATTGAAATGATACGTAGTGCCAACGCCAACGACAGATCAGAATAGGAGACAAGCGGTAGTACAAAAGGTCCGGTGGAGCCAACATAAACATGAACCTAAACATGAAATAAACATGGGCATCCCTTGGAATCACAAGAGTGCGAAGACTGCATGTGAGGGCTCAGTTACCCCTTTTTTTGTTGCGGTAACAATAGCTTAAGGTTTGCCATGGAAATAGAAGCACCTGCCGAGCGAGCGACGGGCGAGGTGGTTGGGCTGGTGGATTTGTGGTTAAAGTGGTGGGAGTTGGTACTGATGTTAGGATGGAGGAGTGGGTGAGAGATAAGTTCAGGGGTTAGTATATTAGTTTGGAAACTGTACGGTTAGGTGTAGCAGTTAGAGTATTGGATATAGAGTATCGTAAATTAGAACATGGTGATGTGAAGCAGAATGTTGAAAAGTCCAGAGACCGAACAGTGAAAAGTTGGACCGTGAAAATTTAGTGGTTGCGAACGGTTGAATATGGCTTGGAAAAATTGCAAGGAGGCTGGTGCTGAGACGGTTTAGCTGAGAGACACACGTAGTAGCACTAAAGATAGTTATTGCTAAAAATATAGCGTGGTTGGAGCGTCACTGGAGTGCCACCAGAAGCGTCACATGGAGATATACACCTACCTGAAACAACAGTAAGCTTCGTATACGTTTCAGTGTCATGGCACCAGATGGATATTATCAGTTTTTATGATTTTCGGTGGAATTTGAAAAATTTGCACCCAAAGATATGATAGGAGGGTTGTGGTGGGATTGTGCTTTCGATTACGGGTAAGTGGGATGAAGAAGTGGGACGATAGGATGATAGGGAAGGGGGCGAATACGATGGAGGCTGGTGGTGTGAAGGGATTTTTTGTTACTAAATAAGAGGAGTGCTGAACTATTAATCTTCTGTTCGTGGTATTCACTGTAATCTCTTCTAGTAATTGCACACGGGCACCTACCTTCATTTCTTTGGGAATACAACTTTATATTTCTCATCTATGGTGATGGGAAACAATAAGTCGAATTAGCATACTTCTATTCTGTGTGCTGGAGATGGTGCTTTGTATAACCAATGGGTGTCGTAGACTGACGTGCACCTACTAGGTACTCTTTGTACAATCAGGTACTAGTCTAGGTCATTGGTGTTTTATTTCAATATGTGGTGTGTTATTTTGTACCCCACTGTTCTCGTACGCAGATTCACTTCCTTGGATAGTCTTCGTATACACTTAACAGCACCCAATTGGTATCCTGATACAGTTTATTAGACCTTAATTTTTGTCGTACACTCACCACCTATTGTTGCATACCCATCCTTTATGCACAAGGTACTATTCTCCTTATCTTCTCATGACTTACCTCACATGTAATTATTATATGCTCATTAAGGGACTCTGCTTTAATATGAGAGCACTCCTTGAGGTGATCTATGGAAACGCAAGAGTCTTTGACAAAACAACACATCGGTTCGCATGCAGTAGGTATCCCTTGATCCTACCCCCAGCTATCAAGTTGGCTAAAATACACTCAATCTCATCAAGGCTAATACGGAAGGTATGGTTCTCATCAAGTCTACCCAAATTATAGGTCGACATCTCAAACGCTATCTGGTACGCCAGTAACGGTACTATATGGTTGCATCCGCTTTGCTGTGTCATCTTGGTGGTCTTAATAATCAAGTTCAAGTACACATGCTGCTTCAAAAGCTCCAAGATCAAGTACAAGTGCGATTGTAAAAACAAGACCCTGAAGGTATCCAACACTCGCAAGTAGTTGTAGATGTCTCCGCGGGCCAAGTACCTGAACACGTTATCTCTGTATACCACACGCAACTCAGGGTACTGGTTCCACGCTGAGTGCGCACTTTTGGGTGCTTGTCGTTTGTTGTACAACTTAATTGGCAAGAGCAAGAACAACACCTGTCTCGTCTGCTTGTTGGTAGCTTCTCCGTAGTACCCTAGTATTTCCAATGCTTTGGAAAGCTTGGCCTCGCTGGCAGTAAAGTCCCCGTCGTCCAACAGAAGCAACGAGGTATAGTACAAATACGCGACACTCAGTTTCTTGGTGAGCGGCGTGCTGTTTTTGATCATGTCTGGAAGATCGAACTTGGTGCCCTTGATAGCCTTCTCGATCGATTTGGCCAATTCTAGCTTGTTCATCTTGAAGTACACCTTGATGAGCGCAGCCAAGAAGAAGTAGATGTCTTCTCGTTTGCTCTGCTCGGTGTCTATGTTTTTATCGTTGAGTGACAACTTGAAGGCCTTGTTGATGGTGATGGCCAATTCTTCCAAGGCCGACTTCTGTTTCTGGGTGTGTGCACCCACCTCAAACTCATCCTGATCGTCATCCAAATCGAGTTCTGCGATCTCCGGGTTCCTCGTCTCCTTCATTCTGTACATGGCTATCAACTCACTCAATGAGTTGATCAAAGCGAGGTTGATCCATCGCGTTTGCGAGTCACCAGCACGGATCAAATGGTTCACCATGTCATTCAACTCGACAAACGACTGGTCCAAGCTCTTATCTGCGTGAATTGCCTTCATTAACCGCAAATGGCTGGACAAAACTGGCCGGAACTTGTCTGGTACCTGGTACATATCAAAGTCATTTGGCGGAGGGAACGCAGCGCGAACAGGTCCGTCTGTACCTGGCATTATCGTAAGACAATACCGAAGCCGCTGCAGATCTTGGTTTCGCACTGCACTTGTGAATTCCTGAACATAACTCCCTAAATTGCTCATTCTTCTACCACACTTTTTCTTTGCAGTGATTGTTAATTTTCAAGATCTGTATCGATATAAATCTGATGTAATCATCTTGAATCTTTACGAGTATTATCTGTCAAGTATTATTTCATGTAATTAATTCAATTCCATTCGATATGTCTACACACTTTTCTCTATTATCTCTATGCTTCTATTATCTTATATCTGTAGTTCACTCACACTATTCATACGAGCGGTCATCCATACTCCACCCTCACCATTCTGATTGAGCTTGTCACTACAAACACTCATTGCATTCCAAAACTCTCAAACATTCTTCTCTATCTCACTATCACGCAAACTCTCCCACCAATCAATTCCCAATCATCACACTCGTACACTTTTCACACTCTTCTACCAACCCACCATAATCTTCAAGCACCAGAAACGGTAAGCAACGGCTCAAAATACAAACAAACATTCAATAGGGAAGTTACGCAAACGCTGCCACCACCTCCCATTATCGCTTCCCAAGCGAAGATCTCAAACTCTTCATCCCCACCATCATCCCAAGCCACCACAGCTCCCCTCTCCACCACTCCAGGCCCACAGACTCCGACCTGGCTCGTCCCTTCCCTACTGATCTGCCACGCTTTTGTATACACTCCAACATTTTCCAGAGTCTCTAACCAAAAAAAAACATTAAGGGTTGAAGACCAGAATAGCGGCAGAGTAACCAAGCCGATCGCATACATTCTGGAGCTACGTACACACTGAAGAGGAGTTCATCTATCACAGCGACTATCCAGACAGAAAACACACACTAAAAGACCGCCAGTGAGCGCAGGACTTCGAGACGGCCAGTAGCCCACACCATTTATAAGAACACACGCAACACACGCAACACGCATAGATTCAGCAAGGATTTGACACTTGTATGGACGAAAATAGGATGGAACAAGTCCCCAGCATGCAGAGCCCTACGAACGGGACCAGTAACAGCACGTCGAGTGTGAATACCACGGCGAGTGCAAGCGGCAGAGCTGCCGAGCAGCTCCCACAGCGTTTGCCCACCAGTAGAATGGGCGGCGGCAGCGCCGCCAACCTCCATGCATTTACCTTGAACCAGAACGGACGAGGTCCAGCTGGCAGCAGCAATAGCAGCGCTGTCGGCATCAACAACTGGCGCACCAGACGCAACGACTACGACATGGAGCCCGAGTTCACCATGGACGACGACGGCGACTTCAGAGAGATGCGCAAGTCGATCATCTCAGACGTCAACCTGCGCCTGCTGTTTCTGCTGCTGCTGGCACAGCACCAGCACTTGGACGTCGTGGCACAGCACGCACGCAACTCGCTCTTGCGATTACCACCGGAGATCATGTTGCGCATCTTCCTGTCGCTCAAGCGCGAGCACTTGTTCGTTCTCTTGACCGTGTGCAAGGAGATTGCAGACTTGATTGTTGAGATCATCTGGTTCCGCCCCAACATGCAGAACCGCAACCTGTCGTCCAAGATCAAGCAGATCATGCAGCTCCCCAAAGAAAACACATTCTGGGACTACAGGCAGTTTATCAAGAGGCTCAACTTGTCGTTCATGACCGAACTGGTGGACGACGAGTTGTTGTCGCTCTTTGTCGGCTGCCCGAAGTTGGAGCGTCTCACCTTGGTCAACTGCTCCAAGTTGACTCGCGGGCCCATCATCAAGGTGTTGAACAACAGCGCACGCTTGCAGCTGATCGACCTTACCGGTATCGCCGACGTGCAAGACGACATCTTCTACACCTTGGCAAGCAACTGCCCAAGACTCCAAGGCTTGTACGCACCTTCGTGCGGCCAAGTACTGGAGGACGCCATCGTCAACTTGTTGCGATCCTGCCCGTTACTCAAGAGAGTTAAATTCAACAACAGCATGAACATCACAGACGCAAGCATGAAGCAGATGCACGAAAGCTGCCGCTACCTCGTCGAAATCGACTTGCACAACTGCCCCAACATCACCGACTTGTATCTCAAGCGCATCTTCTTGGACTTTGCGCAGTTGCGCGAGTTCAGGATAAGTAATGCCCCCGGTATCACCGACAAGCTCCTTGAGTTGCTACCAAACGAGCCGTACTTGGAGAAGTTACGGCTCATCGACATTACGGGAGGTAACGCCATCACGGACAAGTTGGTGGAGAAGCTTGTGTTGTGTGCGCCCAAGTTGCGCAACGTAGTGTTCCTGAAGTGCATGCAGATCACCGATGGCGCCCTCAGGGCCTTGAGCCAGTTGGGCCGCTCCTTGCATTACATCCACATGGGCCACTGTGGTCTCATCACGGACTTTGGAGTGGCCTCGTTGGTGAGGCTGTGCCACCGCATCCAGTACATAGATTTAGCATGCTGCCTGCAGTTGACCGATTGGACCTTGGTGGAGTTGGCTAACTTGCCCAAGTTGAGAAGAATAGGAATGGTCAAGTGCAGCTTGATCACCGACAATGGGATCTTGGAGTTGGTGAGGCGCCGTGGCGAGAAGGACTGCTTGGAGAGAGTGCACTTGTCATACTGTACCAACTTGACCATCGGGCCCATCTTTATGCTTCTCATGAGCTGCCCAAAATTGACGCACTTGTCGTTGACGGGTATCACGTCGTTTTTGCGCAGAGAGCTCACCGAGTTTTGCCGCGCCCCACCTTCGGACTTCAACGAGAACCAGAGAAACTTGTTTTGCGTCTTCTCTGGCGACGGAGTCAAGCTTTTGCGCGCGCACTTGATCCAGATGATGGACGAGAGAACGTATCAGATCGACCATGGCGACATACAAGCCTTGTTGGAAAGACGAAGACGGTTGGTGAATAATGGGAACGGCGACCTTGACCTCGAGCAGCAGATGGCGCTCCAGCAGCAAAGGCAACAGCACTTACTTCAGCAGCAGCAGCAGCAGCAGCAGCAACAACAACAACAACAACAGCAACAACAACAGCAGCAACAGCAACAGCAACAGCAACAACAGCAGTTTGCGCAATTCCGGGCGAGACCTGAAATGGAGCTCGTTCAACAGCAGCAGCAGCAACAACAGCAACAACCTCCACGGGACTTTGAGGACCAGATGTGGGTAGGCCCTGGACTCGGTCTCCAAAACATCGTACCCAACCAGCAAGTGCAGTTTGTCAACCAAGAGATCTTCCGCGAGTTGGATCAGGGAAACCGTAATGCCGGTCAGATGAGAGATTACATTCAGAGATTGATAAGGCTGCGCCACAACGAGCGGATGGAGAATGCTAATGAGTATGAACAGCAGGCTGAACTCAGAGCTGAGCAAGGGGCTGCAGCACAACAAAACGCACAGGTCGGGAACCCACAGAATGCGCCTCAAATCCGACAACCTGCTGTATTCCCCAACGGACTACAGGGGATTCCTGCGATAGACGACGACGAGGATGTGGAGATGATTGACGGTGCATTGTTCCCGAGGAGAGGGTAGTCAGGGTAGTTATTCGTTGATCATTGTATGAATTAGTAAGTGATTGTAGAGATAAACCGATTCGTAGTTGGCGAAGGAGTGGCTGCAAGTTAGAGGGTATGCTTGAGCTGGGGAATTGAAAATTAATGATATAATGATTATGGACGGGGACTCAGAGAGCATGCAAGTGTGCAACGTACCGGATCACTACATGGTCTCAATTAAATGGTTGCAAAATCTGTAATTATAGTGAGGAGGCGACTTCCAGAGTCTCGTTGAGACTGGTAGAGAATACATATGTAGCCACTAGCGTTAAGATACTAATTAAAATCTCCAGTCCATTATGATCTCCAACATCAAACTTCCAAGTCGCCCTGACTAGAGCATCAACACTCCTGTCAACTGTGCAAATGCCTACTGTGCAATGCAAACTACGTTAGGGCTTCCACCCTAAATCACGTTCACAAAAATCTCATAGTAATCGCGCACGTGACCCCAAAGTCGTGCAAATACAACTTTTCAGTATGCACCACCCACACAGTGCAGGCGCTCGCATTGGGAAAATTATACTGAATTTTTTTTGGAAAATTTTTAATCTACTGTTCTTACTACACTAGAATAATTAATAGCAATGTATGTGCACACGAGAGAGAGGCTACCAGACATGACGAGTCGATGGGATGGACTGAACAGAACGAGATGGACTTCAGCGAGCAAGCTGAGATGAAGAATTCGTATTAAATCCTCAGGAGGAACGAATAAAGAAACAGTTGAAGATGTCAAATTGAAGACTGGTATCGTACTAGGAATAACGACAAGCAAGAGGACGCACTTCAATCCACCATCCGTAAACATCACTCACATGAATCACTTCAGAATGAATACTAACAAGAATAGGACTAAGAGAACTAAGAAGGTAGGAATCACTGGTAAGTTCGGTGTCAGATACGGTTCGTCTTTGAGAAGACAAACCAAGAAGATGGAAGTCCAACAACACGCCAAGTACGACTGCTCTTTCTGTGGTAAGAGAACTGTGCAAAGAGGTGCTGCTGGTATCTGGACCTGTAAGTCTTGCCGCAAGACTGTCGCCGGAGGTGCTTACACTGTCTCTACCGCCGCTGCTGCCACCGTCAGATCCACCATCAGACGTTTGAGAGACATGGCTGAGGCTTAAGTTTGTTGGTTTTTATGAAAATAATAAACACGGTTTAATTGTATACATAAGAATTAATACTCTTGAATAAAATGAATGTATCATACTATTATAGTGTAGGGTTTAGAGAGACTGCAACTTGAGTTAAAGATTTCAGCTAAAGATTCAGCTACAGCTGCGAATGTATAATGTTTAACAACTTCTAAGCACTATAAAGAGATATTTCACATATGGTAGACTTCTGTACAGTACACTGATATATGGTTAGCAACGAACAAAGCTAGTTTACGGTTTACAGTACTACTTGTAAAACTGTATGCCAGTTGAACACCCGGTAATGCAGTGGATTCTTCTCCTGTATCAAAAGTTAAGCATCTTCGATTCTACGTCATTTCTAGCAGTACTTTTTCTGGACAATCTCAAATCAAAAAAGGAGCACCAGAATGAGTGAGTTCACATTCCCCAAGATCCACACATTCCGCCCTTTATATACACAACAGCCCAACACTACGATACAGCTGCAGCAGATCGAGTCATGGTGCCAGATCTTGATGGATTACTGTGAGCATTACAAGATCACCTCGATAAGTACACAAGGAACTCCCCAGCATTCTCAAACAGTAGAGAAGCTCGAGGAGTTGCCACTGATATTCACCAACAAGCAGATCGATCGATTAGTCAATGACGAGTTCAAGTCTGTGATCTTTAATCATTTGATCAATGTTTTGAAGAAGGGAGAGTACGTCAATGCAAAGCAGCCAGAGAGAGGAGTGTATGTCTACTGGCGCACATTAAGTGAGTGGAGCCAGTTGTTGTATGACTTTATAGACAACACGGGTCAATTGGGGACTATCTTGACGATATATGAATTGACCAACGGACTGGACGAGGCAGGATTGCCTGAGTCGTTAAAGAATATGGATGAACAGCTTTTGGTGAAGGTGATAAAAGATGTGTTGGTGAAACAGGGAAAAGCACAGTTGTTGATCAACGATAATGGGGAGATAGGTGGGGTGAAGATAGTATGATACTCATAGTCTACCAATTGCATATTTAACCACGACAAGGATGAATGAAATTTGTGTCAGAGGGGTAGCATGTATTGTTTGTGCAATCCACAATGTAGCATGCCAGGGAGCTGTCTTCTTTGGGAGATACCCCAGGCAAATATCAAGTGCCAGTCTGGTACCTCCGCTTAGCAATGCAATAGGCCAGGGGTGTATTAACTTGCATACAGTGTAGATGAAACATTACGTAGGTACATGTTGGAAGAACCACACGTACAAGTACATGAAAAGTAGTGTGCTGTTCTGTAGAGAAATGGCATAGCAGTTAGTTGAGATCTATGCAGAAGTTATAAAATGGATAAAACAGTACGACATTGAGATCTTCATTTCTATCATATAAGTATTTGCGACCCCAACTACTCACAATTCTCATATCATGATACTTTTAACTTCACATTACAACACTCTCCACTCTTCGTCAAACTACAAACCTTTACACTCTACTCTTCATCAATCTTCAACCCCCTACACTCTACTCACCCTATCCCTGATCTCCCCTACTCCCTCCTCCTTGTCCCTCATCTCCCATCCCTCCCTCTTTGTGCTCCCCACAACACCTTTACATCACTACCAATTTCTTTTCACGCGATGAGCTGAAAAAAAATGGAGGCAAAAAAAAGTATAAAAGGACGCGGTGTGGGACGTGATTTTGCTTTTGCTCTTCTTCTTCCCGCTTAAATATAGTCATTTAAGAGGGCAAGCTTGTAACCCTTCTCTACTCTTTTTCGAAAACTAACTATAATGAAGTACGTTGTTGTATCTGGAGGTGTCATTTCCGGTATCGGTAAGGGAGTTTTGGCTTCTTCTACTGGTTTGCTTTTCAAGACCTTGGGGTTGAGGGTCACTTCCATTAAGATCGATCCTTACATGAACATCGATGCTGGTACCATGTCTCCGTTGGAACACGGTGAGTGTTTTGTGTTGAACGACGGTGGTGAGGTCGACTTGGACTTGGGTAACTACGAGCGTTACTTGAACATCACCTTGACCAGAAACCACAACATCACCACGGGAAAGATCTACTCTCATGTGATTGAGCGTGAGAGAAAGGGTGACTACTTGGGAAAAACTGTTCAGGTTGTCCCTCATGTCACTGGTGCTATCCAAGACTGGATCGAACGCGTAGCCAAGATCCCTGTGGACTCCACTGGGTTGGAGCCAGAGGTGTGTATCATCGAGTTGGGTGGTACTGTTGGTGACATTGAAAGTGCCCCATTTGTCGAGGCATTGAGGCAGTTCCAGTTCCGTGTTGGCTCCGACAACTTTGCCTTGATCCATGTTTCCTTGGTTCCCGTGATCCACGGTGAACAAAAGACCAAGCCCACCCAGGCTGCCATCAAGGACTTGAGATCGCTTGGTTTGACCCCAGACATGATTGCGTGTAGATGTCAAGAAAAGTTGGACCCTGCCACCATCGAGAAGATTGGTATGTTCTGTCATGTTGGACCAGAACAGGTTATCAACGTGTACGATGTCAACTCGACCTACCACGTCCCATTGTTGTTGAAAGAACAGAAGCAGATGGAATTCTTGAAGAGAAAGTTGAATATTACCGACTTGTCGCCAGAAGCCATCACAAGAGGAGACAAATTGTTGACCAAGTGGAAGATCTTGACCAGCGACCACGACAGATCGTTTGAAACCGTCACCATTGCGTTGGTTGGAAAGTACACCAACTTGAAGGACTCGTACTTGAGTGTGATCAAGGCTTTGGAGCACTCGTCGATGAGATGTAACAGAAGATTAAAGATCGAGTGGGTTGAGTCGCTGGACTTGGAAGAAGAGACCAAGACCGAGAACTTGTCGCAGTACCACAAGGCATGGCACTACGTGTGCCAGGCCGATGGTATTTTGGTGCCAGGAGGATTTGGATCCCGTGGTATTGAAGGTATGATTGCTGCTGCCAAGTACGCTAGAGAAAACGATATTCCATACTTGGGTGTCTGTCTCGGATTGCAGATTGCAGTGATTGAGTTTGTCAGAAACGTCTTGGGCGTCGAGGGTTCTACCTCAATGGAGTTTGACCCTGAGGCCAGTGAAGAGACTGCGTCCGTCGTTTACATGCCCGACGTGGACCAAGTCAAGTTGGGAGGTACCATGAGATTGGGTATCCAAAGCACCAAGTTTGTCAGCAACTCGGAATGGTCTACCTTAAGAAAGTTGTACGGCGGATCGCCAGACGTGTTGGAAAGACACAGACACAGATACGAAGTCAACCCCAAGTTGATCAGCAGAATCGAAGAGAAGGGTTTGAAGTTTATTGGGAAGGACGAGACCGAAACCAGAATGGAGGTTTTGGAATTGAAGGGCCACAAGTTCTTTGTAGGCACGCAATACCACCCAGAGTACTTGTCCAAGGTATTGGACCCATCGAGACCGTTTTTGGGTCTCGTGGCTGCTGCCTCGGGCATCATGGAAGCTGTCTTGGCTAGAGACGACTTGAACATCAAGGGTGAGTTTTAAGATTTATAGAGCATAAGAGTAGATTCTAACAATAGAGAACTCAACAGTAAGCGATGTAGCTAGTAACAGTAAGCATGTGAAACAAATGACGTTGACAGATGCAGAATGATATATTTTCTTTATTATCTAAACCATCTGAGCGTCATGAGAATGTTCCATGCTTAATGAAAAAGGGGACGTCACCAAGGACCCCTAAAAAGACTAAGCCCCCTAGCATCCCTATGCAATACCGATTGTAACATCATGACCCACCACCCGATAATTTATACCATATTCACACGGCCCGACACTCGCTTTTCTTGCCCTTCTCCACCGCTCACGTTTATTGATCCGCGATAATCACGCACAGGTTTCTTTTAGGGTTTTTTTTCTTCAATGACCGCCGTGCACTTTCCTCAAAAAGTATAAATACTTGCCGTTTCTGTAGTTTTCTGAAATCATACAACTTCGAAGACAAACACAATGATTGCTCCAGTTAACTATTCCGATGCTAAGTCCTGCTCTTGCGGTACCGAGTGCAAGTGCTCTTGTTGCTCCTCCGGCAGCACCACTTCTTCTTGCCAGTGCAAGTAGGATTACCAAGATCTTTGATAGATGAGATGGGTAATAAATGATAAGTTATTTCAGATTCGTAGTGAGGAGTGAGAAGTAGATGTGAGAGGGAGTAGATGTGAGAGTGAGTAGAGTGAGTAGAGTGAGATTTGTACTGTTAGGCTGTATTGATTGCATTGGCTGATTTTTCGAGATTCGCTGGTGCACTGATTGTGACTACCCCAGATTCTAAAGTCCATTTACTCTCTTCATTGTATTTGGACTGTGTGCTATATTGTATACCAACTTCGTCGTTGCATATTGGATACTCCTTTATTGTCCATAATTCGACCACTTTTCGTTATATACTTGAGAAAACTGCCTACTTTCGATGGTCTACTGTTCAAATATACCCATAGCTTAATATACCCATAGCTACAAAACCCAATGAATATACCCGGGCTGTGCTTTTTAGTAAATATACTCTGGTAAGTACCCACAATCCTCAATTGTACATCATTGTGAATCTTGCTTACATTGCATACAATATTGAATAATGAACTAACATACCACTAGTGTTCAGTGATCATCACACACCTCATACATTTATTAATCGTATTCTCAAATACCTAACTTCAAATCATTAAGCTTCTCTTCCGCCAAGATGGCAAGCTTTTGGTTCTGCTCCACGTACTCCTTGGCTCCCTTCAATTTTTCATTTACCTCAATCTTTGACAAAATGTGCAAGCCCATCCAGCTCTTGGCGTGGTTGGAGTAGATCTCGATGCAACGGAGATAGTTGTTTCTGGCCTCCACCAAAGTCTCGAACAAAGCATCTTTCCTTCCTGTGGATTTTAACTGTTGCAAGTACCTGTAGTAGTTGGTCAAACCGATTCTGTAGAACCAATGGTACGCCGTTGGTTCCTGGAGTAATATTTCCTGGTAGCAGAAGATGGCTTCGTCGTAGTGTCCGATTTTGAAGTACTCGTCACCCAACTCAGCCCACGCAGTCAAGTCGGCAGGTTGCAACGTGACAAAGAAAGCTAAGCTGTTGATATACTCAGCCATGTCAGTGCTGCGCGTGAAGGTGATCAAACGCTTAGCCAACTTGATTTCATCGGCGCTGTTTTCCAAAAGCTCCCTGGCTTTGACGGGGTTGCCTGTGGCTTCGTAGTATATCGTGCGCAAGATCTTGATTCTTTGCGATCTCTTGCCCAGATCGAATTTGTCCAAGATCCTTGCAAGAACCTTCTCCGCTGCAATATCGTCGTTCGTCAAGATGGATAAGTAGAAGTGGAGCTCGTATAATGTGAACAATTCTATGCTGGTAACCGAAGGCGACAGCTGAAGAAATCTCGACACCTCGTCATGGTACTTCTGCAATTGTTCTGGTGGGAAGTTGCAGAACTTCCCTGTGGTGGCAACAAGAAGGAGTTTCTTCTTGAGAAGCGTTGAATCACTCATTGATGTTGGTGGTTATGTTGAAGATTTAGTTTTGGTTTTAATTTTCAGATTAAAAAACATTTTGATTTGGATATTAGAAGTGATTAACGACAGGCTCCCAGATTGTTGGTTCCTTGATAGTCAACTGACTCAATACGTACCGAGTATACCACCACTCACTTCCAATTTTCCTTTAATATGGACTTGTCAGAGTCTTGCGATTTGTTACTTCGTAGTACAGATCTACTCAACCATGAGTACGGCATATCTAGCTCTACAAGCCAGACAGTTGCTCTTCTTGAAAAAGAGTACTATGAACTACACATACAACTCCAAGAGAAACTAAATACACTTGTGTATTACAAGAGTTTGCAAAATCAAACTGATAGCAATGAATTTGCAGACAAACCAGCGGAGTTCTTTGAGCTGCATACACATATTAAAGACGAGGTGATAGATACTATCGCCTCAGTAATACCCACCCTAAGAAGTATTCACTTCCAAAACAACTTCAACACCTCAAATGAACTCTCACTTTATGATAAGTTGAAAGAACTCTACACTTTAGACACTGGCAAAACCTTCAAACTACTTGAATTGTTCAATGGTGAGCAATCTGATCCACTCCTAGTAGACGAATTGAAGTCTACATTAAGCACATTAAAAGATCGATTGAAGGTCCTTCAAGTCCAAGAAAAGAACATATCCAAGCCAAAAGAACTGGAACATAAAAATGAAGACTTGGCTCGCTTGAGTCAACTCATACTCCTCCTACTAGCAAACCTACCCCAAAACTGGTACACCAATAAAACACTCTTTGAAATCTTCCAGTCTACACTGACTATCGCTGAGAAGGTTGTTTAATTCTATATATACAAGTGGACGAAGTTAAAACATAAACAATCTCTTATTCACAACATCCCAATTAATGCAATCCCACACATTAGACAAGTAGTCTGCTTTGCCAGCGGAACCGTAGTCCTTCATGTACGCAACGTCCCAGCAGTTGATAGCCAAGAGAGGCAATGTCCAGTCCTTAGTCTTGTTCTTGCTCAACTGTTTCAACTGGTTCAAATACTCAAAAGAGCCCTCGTCGATACCACCGTTCAAGTCGAGTGCCTGATTCTTTCCGTAGTAGTATGGGGTACCATCATTATTGCATCTCATTATCTGAAGCGATTTGTTCGCGTCTTCTACAAGGAACACCCAACCCTGACCAATACTAGAGTCTGCAAGTAAGAGCATTCTTTCCCTCAAGGTTTCGACATCGGAGATGTCCAAGGCGGCCAATCTCTCCATCAAGAATCTCAGTGGCCTGGTCAACTTGGCCTCTTCTTTGTTTGTCAACTGTTCCATGAAGAAATGGTTGTTATGTGCCTGCGAGGCATAGTGGAAAGTGTGCTGTTCTGTGGTCTGCTTGGCCGTCTTGAGCAAGATCTGGTATGGCGTCCTCAACTCATTCTCGGTGCCGTTCGTGTGTAACGTCAACTGCAACGTCAAGAACTTCTGGTAATCGCTCCACACCATTTGGTACTGCTCTGGAGTGTACAACCCACTGATGCCGCTCTGGGCAAATTCAACATGGTTTTTTAACACTGGCACTTCATGCAAGCTTCTCTTCAAGCCTAGACTCCGTATGTTGGATCCAGCAATGGCTCTAGTGGCTCTGGCGAACATGGCTCGTTTCTCGATATTTTCAACACTGAAAAATTTTGATGAGTTGAATTGGAGTGCATAAAAGGTTTGTTTAACATGTAGGAGGGCACATAAGGGACGAGTTGGTCTACAAGGATCAATAGGACTGATAGTAGAGAGTGAGTACAAACTTGCTGGATCCAGAAAGACTTCATTATAGCAACTTTGAGTAAAACCTTGCAATTCGTGGTGAAGTTGAGTGGATTATTGATATTGATCAGTTTTCAACAAAACGGTGGAGTTTACATAGCAGAGGAAACTGGAGACTAATATGTAGTACACTTTTAACTCTTGGTACCCTTTAACAAGTTAAACATTCGGGGACCTGGTACGTTACTACACTATAACTAGATCACTCAACAAATACTTCCTTTATATTATTAAATACTTTCTCAATTCCCTCCTCAAAGGAACCATGAATCAAATTCACTCCATATGATCGCAAATAATTCAACTATTTTCACTTCTTTGTATACTGTAGTTAAAAGATTTCTAGATAGAATGTAATCCCAAACGGTAGAACCAGTTCCGCTAGACTCTTGCCTTACAACTGACATTCCTCTACTGTCGTTTTTATCACAGGAATATTCTGTGACACCCATTGTGGGTCTCGTAACAAACTCTTAGGGTCATTCGTCTTTCCAATACTCTTCTTCATCACGTCGTCATACGCAAGCTCCTGTTCCTTGTACTCTCTTAAAACTTGATTCGTCGTAAAGTCAATGAAGATCCTTGTGTCTCTGATTCTGAAAATCACATTGTCTATACGCAAGAAGAAGCGGCATAGCAACAAGAGCACTTGCGGCATGACTCTAATCTTAGTAGAAAACATGGATATCCCATTATCTCCCAATTCGTCTTCGAAGAGTATCGACTCATCATAGAAAAGTATGGGGTCCGGTTGGAGTAATTTAGATATGGGAATCTCATTATTTGACTCCGCAAACTCCAAAGTAGACGTGCCTTTATAGTTTGGTGAGTATGTCCAGTCGTACGGTTTCATTGCGTCCAAGCTTTCAGTGAACTGGCCAATATCCTTCAGCTTCTCTGCCAGTCGTTGTTCGTCTTTAGGTTCTTTCTTTGTACGGCGAGAGTCTAGCCATTCCTGATGGTAGCTGACTTTGAATTTACAGTCTGCGTCCAACGAGTCCAACGCGTCCAACGCATTGAACTCGATACTCTTGCCCGTCTTGTCGTTCACCAACCGAACTACTGTGTTGCCAAATATCATCTCAGGCAATGGGAAGTCATACCTGTTATCGGCCAAGTAATCCAATTCTTGCGAATTCAAAATCGGTTTCTTCAGGGTGTATATGCTCCAGTCGTTCACCGATATCAGAGGCTCGTCCTGGATTGGAATCAGTGCGGCCGGAGATGGGATGATGACCCCTCCACAGTCGGCACATTGAGGGTTACTGCAATTGTTCAGTCCTTTGGCAGGAACGCAGATCTGGGATCCAGCGGTCCTGGAGGAAACAAGGGCACTTCTAGGAAATGAGCTAGCAGCTGATGCAACAGGTGGTGCTCCCATAGCAACTGGCACCCTGGTAGTCGAAGGCGGATTGTTTGGAAGTCTTCCTCTAGTATGAAGCTTTACCATCTCCCTAGCAGAATTAACGTGCACTGCATTGATGCCGACATTCGGTCTTGGAAATGAACGTGGCGACTTCGAATCTACTGGCGTCGTGAATAATCCCTTGTCAGATCTGCTCTCTTCGCCCTTACTAGCCGGCTTGCTGTTTCCTTCAGACATCTTCAACTTGTTTTGAATTCCGACTTCGTACTCGCTTTTTTCCATTTCTTAGATTTTAATATTCATTTTATATTCATTATAATCCATAATCTAAATTCATGAAGCAAACCACCTGTCTGCAAAGAGGTGGTTAAGAAAACAGGCAGATACGTAAACTATGCAACACAACAGGCGGATACATAAACAAAGCAAAAACAGTAAACAAGTATAACAAAGTAGAGCAAAAATTAAGAATTGAGGTCTAAGTGGTCAGCTTGAATAAAAGAAGACTTTGAAGTGACAGATGGTGTTGCATGGTAGAATCATGTCTATTGGTTGTATGATCCCCACAAATACCCATCAGTCCTTTCAAATGGGTGACTTACTCACTCAATGTTTCCTCCAAATTCCTCAAGCTCTCCTGATCCATTCTCAATCCTTCTCTAACAGCCAACACAGAATCGGCAATGACAGCATCTACACCTGC
The DNA here is from genome assembly GCA_030565385.1 of Kodamaea neixiangensis. Lineage (NCBI taxonomy): Eukaryota > Fungi > Ascomycota > Pichiomycetes > Serinales > Debaryomycetaceae > Kodamaea > Kodamaea neixiangensis. The sequence continues at coordinate 218,185 of JAJMBT010000010.1, read as the reverse complement.
TCTCATTTGGATCTTGGCAAGCTCGGGGTCGTTGTTTTCCGTTCCGTACGTAACGCAAACGAGCCCCAGTGATTTAACAACCTGCGTTAAACGTGGGGTTTTCACTAACGCTTCAGCGGCACTCACAATACCCAACAAGTTCCACTTTTTGGCAAATCTGATGGCGTTTTGCAACGACAGCGCTCTAATATCGGCCATGAACGTGGTACCGGATTCAGTCAAGAACAAGATAGGCATCGTGGGTTGTTTCATCGAGAGCAAAAGACAGATGTCTGGATGGAACGACAGGAAGATGATATCTCTTCCCGAGGTGTTTTTGTCATACACCTCCTTCAAAATGGTGTCCACGTAGAAGTTTAAGTCGATGGCGATTTCTCCCATCGACTCTTGCTCGGCCTCGTCCAACATAGGATACTTCATCTCAATGTTGAACCCGACAGAAGCAGGAACCTTCTTGAAAAGCTCCAGGAGCGTGACAAAGTTGGATGCAACAGAAGAACCACGAGCATTGCCCTTGAATCCCTTGTCTTTCCAAGTCTTGGTCAATTTCATACGGCTGTTGTATTGTGATTTGAACTCACGGTCCAACTTCTCGTCGTCCTCATCGACAGCAGACCCCAACTCGCTGGTACCAGTAAGTGAAGTAACAAACTTCTTGTGTGGGTGTTGGAAGTTGGGAGCAGAAGCGTATGCACTGATCGACCGTGGTCTGCCGAAATCCTTTACAGCTTGGTCATCAACAGCGTACTTGGTTTGGGTTTTGTCTTCCTTCTTGCCGTGCTTCTCGTGCTGCTTCAACCCCAAAAACTGTTCTGCTGTCATTGCATGCATTGGAATGTCAACGCCCGACTCTGCAACGGTGAAATCGTGGTAGACAACAGGAATGAAATCCTTCGTCAACTGAACGTCGAACTCAACATACGAGGCACCCAAGGAGGCAGCGGCAATAAATGATTCCACAGTGTTCTCTCCCAACTGCAACGATTTACGGCCTCCGTCATTCTTACCCAACCCTCTGTGACCAATAACACGCGTGGAAACCAACTGCTTCCAGTAAGTGTCGGTTCTTTCAATCTTCATCGACTCGTGTTGGAAAGGCTTGACACACAAGTACTCGAATCTCAACGTGCCCAAGATATCCATGTTCAGAGAGTCGAGGATTGGCAAGGTAATGTTACTGTTCAACGATCTCAAGTTGGGCCCCACCTTGGTGTAAGCATCCTTCAACAAGGCAATTGCTCTTCCCAAGATCTTGCTGTTTTTCTTCTTGTTGGAGTATCCGTAGGTTGGGATCAAGTCAAAAGTGATAATCACATCGTCTGGCCTCAAGTGGTTGTTCAAGGTGAATGTGATAGGGTCAGTGGCAGAACCGTGTTGGTCTTCCAATGGCAAATCGACAATCACTGGTGGTTCAACAGGTTTGTTGGTCAGCTTGTTGATACATGTGACAGAGAGCGACAAAGCAGTGTCCAACTCATTACTGAAGGTCTTGGAAAGTGATACCTTACTAAGATCAATAGGTCTTTGATGGTCTCTCAAGTCAGTGGTACCCAAGGTGACCAAAATCAATGACTCATCTTCGTTAAGATAACGGTGACCAAACGATTTGATGGGTTTGATCAACTTCTTGATACGTTGCCTAGCGTGTGGAGACGCTGGTCTGTTGATGTTGTTGACACTTGAAGTCGAGCCGTTCAGCTTGAGCTGCTTGTATACTTCCTGGTACTTGTCGAATTCGGTCAATTCTCCAGACACAGTTAACGGAGATGTAGCATGGTTGCGCACTGGAACTGGGGCGTGTGTGTCTGGAAGCTTGTCGATGGAAGAACTTGCCACAGAGTTGACACTAGCAGAAGGGCTCTGCGCTGTCAGAATAGCCTTGGTTGACAATCTGGGCTTGTTGTTCTCAACGTGATAGGCGTCATAAAGAAGCATCAGTTTGTCTTGTGGAACTAACAAATCTGCAACAGGCAAGTTACCTCTCAAACATGCATGCTCCATTGGTAACCAACCAGAGTCGTCAACAATGTCATACTTGGCTTCAAAATCGATCAACAACTTGACAATCTGAGTGAAACCTTCGGAGGCTGCAACAAAAATTGGGGTCCAGCCAAAGATGCACTCGCCAATTTCAGTGTTGGAGCCATTCTCCAACAAAAACTCCACCAAGCTGTAAAAGTCAAGCTTACATGCAATATAAAGTGCGGTTTCCATGTTGTACTCTTGGTTGGTGTAGTCGATATCGATTTTACCGTATTGGATGAGTGAATCCAAGATGGGTAACGAGTTCAATCTGACCGCAAGAAGTAAGAGTGATGGGCAGGTGATTGCAACGCCTTTGTTAGCCAAAAGTAAGTTGGTGGTAGTCTTGGGGTGGTTCCCGATGATGGACAAATGTAATGGAGTCAAACTTTCCTGGTCACCCCAGAATTCGACCGAGTCCACCGATGTCTTTGGAGGAATCAACAGCCAAGTGTTTAAGTACAGCAAGAAGAGCTTGGTGATATCCTTCAAACCATACTGAGCCGAGTAGTGCAACGGAGTACGCTCGTAGTTATCTCTTGCAAGAACGACAAACTTGAGGCTGTCCAACTTCTCAATCTTGGTCAAGATGTATTGGAGTGCAGTCAAAGTGAGTTTTGTTTCGTCACCTCCGTCTGGACCCTTGTTCCCGATGAAACGAGACAAGTCGTTCGACTCACCCGGGGTCACTTTTTCAGACTTGACTAATTCCTTTTTGCCTAGGTTGACAAATAACTGGTGGAAGAAATTACGGCCACTGATATCCGATGGGTCGAAGAGCGGGTTGCCCATGTACTTGGCGTCTTCCTTGACGTATTGTTGCAACTTGTTGAAGATTTCGTCAATACATTCTGTTGAGTTGGCGAGGGTCGCCTTGACGAGCAACGACAACAAGAATTTAAGCGAGAGGGTCAATGAGCCCAAGGCGGTCAGGAGTTTGTCCACGTCGTTGTTTTCGATGACGGTCGAGAACTTGGCGGGGTCGCCTTCCTCGCCTTGTGAGTCAGGCAGGTTCAGTTTCTGGAACCTGTTCTTCTCGGCAACATCGTCGTCCTCGTCATCGTCGTTAACCAATTGGTGCAAGAGACTGCTGATTGTTTCCAAAGAGACGTGCAACTCGGACTCGTGTGCAAACGGTAATGGGTTGACTCTCGTAAGCAAATAATCATTCTTGTTTGTAGTCGACAACTCCAACTTGGGGTTGCCTCTGTTCAAGTAAACCAAGTTCTTGTCCAATTTCTTCAAGATCTTCGTGAACCCCTTGTGGTTCAACTCACCGAACCATTTCAAGTTGCGGAAGACAGATCTGAGCTCGAGCAAGATGTTGATGATCTCGTCTAATTCGTGGTTGGAGTCGACTATAGTGGAAAGATCCACGACGCCGTTGGAGTAGCCCAAGACTTGAACCAATTTTCCCAACCGTCTGTTGTACTCGCTGAACTTGCTGTTGTAGAATTCGTCCACCTTCTCGATATCTCTGTCTAACTCATAGAAGAAGTTGGCTCTAGCAGCCTCTAAAGAGTCTCCCTCATGGATCTGCTTGATGATTTTCTTGAGCTGCTTGTAGTTCAAGTAGTACACCGACCACTCAGGGATCTGGTGGGCCAAGAAAGTCTTACCGAACTTCATTGAGCGGGTGTTGTATCGAGGAGGTCCCGAAGTTTGCAATCTGTACTGTCAAAAATTGTCTCGCCAAATCCACGTGTTACTCATCGCGCTTATCTGGATTGGTAGCGCGAAAAATGGGGTAGTCTTACTGAAAGAGGGCAGCGGATGAAGACAGGAGAGAAGATTGAACTGCGCGGTGACAACAGAAGTGACTGGATTCGTCGACAAGAGAGATTGATTAGAGTGGAGACGGTCTAAATACTCAAGTCTTAATTCTGTTAGCGTTCGCAGCTTAGAAACTTAATATCTTAGGGCTTCATCCTCACCAAACTTCGGCTAGAAACGGAAGAAGTGTGGAGTATGGGTTTCAGAATGACGTGAAAGATGTTTTACGTAGTATCGCTGACGGTTAATGACGATCAGTAGAATATTCTGTGGGGTATCGCTAGTGATTGCACTTAAGGAGCAGGCTGTACAGTCTTGTCTTACTAACGGCCACTTTGTTTGGTCACTAAGTTCTCCACAACGTCATCATCGCCGACTACCGGTGTACAAACCTACCGTAAAGTGCAAGTTCAATAAATATGCCTCACGGTACACAAGTATAGAGCGGAGAACCCAGTTTGTGTGACCGTGCTCTCCAGACCTGGACCTTCTTGGGGCTTCTTTTGGCCTCCCACACCGTTGAAACTGCCAGTTTGTTCTGTTTGAGGTGAGAGCTGAAAATCTTTTTTCAGCAGGCAAGCGCGAAAAATTCAGCATCGCGTCGCTGCTGATTTCCATTACAACGATTTCTCTCTGAATTGCTCTTAACCGAATTGTTTACGGTGGACGGGACGTTATCTTTTGGTGATCGGAGGGCGTGGATGGCGTTCTATAAAAGACGCAACGATCCCTGTTGAAATTTCACACACTAACTACACAACTTTTCAAGCATGTCTACTGTCGACTTTAAATTTCACCCAAACAAAAGAGCCACTATCATCACAGCACCCTTTTCCGGGGGCCAGGGCAAGGCTGGTGTTGAGTTGGGCCCTGAGTACATTTTGAATGCTGGTTTTGAGAAGCAAATCCAGTCGTTGGGCTGGGCCACTACCGTTGAGGAACCCTTGTCTGGAACCAGCTACGAGACGCAAAAGTCTCTGGAAAAAGACGCTTTTGGTGTCAAGAATGCTAAGATTGTCAGCGAGTGCTGTGAGAGAATCCACAACAGCGTCAAGAACTCGTTGGCCAACGGATCGTTGCCTATCACTATTGGGGGTGACCACTCGATTGGAACTGCCACTGTGAGCGCTGCTTTGGTTCACGACCCTTCGACCTGTGTGATCTGGGTCGATGCCCACGCAGACATCAACACCCCAGCAACCACCGACAGTGGTAACTTGCACGGATGTCCTCTTTCGTTTATCATGGGCGTTGGCCAAGAAACTTACCCACCAGAGTTTGCGTGGGTGCCCCAGGTGTTGAAGCCAGGTAAGTTGGTGTACATTGGCTTGAGAGATGTGGACGAGGGAGAAAAGAAAATCTTGAGAGACAACAACATCCCAGCCTTCAGTATGTACCACGTCGACAAGTACGGCATTGGCAAGGTTGTTGAGATGGCCTTGGACAAGGTCAACCCAAACAGAGATGCCCCTGTGCACTTGTCGTATGACGTCGATGCCATCGACCCACTGTTTGTCCCTGCTACAGGTACACGTGTGGAAGGAGGTTTGACCTTGAGAGAAGGCTTGTTTATTGCTGAAGAAATCGCGCAGAGCGGATTGTTGGGGCTGTTGGACATTGTCGAAACCAACCCGTTGTTGGCCGAAACCGAAGAGCACGTGCTAGACACTGTGAGTGCTGCATGCGCGATTGGTCGGTGTGCATTGGGCCAATCGCTTTTGTAGATAAGGGATTTAATTGTGAGTATAAAAACGGATGAGAATGAGGTATTTAGTGTATATTAATGGAAGTGAGTATGGTTAGACTTGTAGTGTTGAGACGTATACTTTATGATCGGAAGAAGTTTGGTGTGGGAGTAGTTATAGAGTGCTGTAACTACACCAGATCTGTGCTATAAATACCTCACGACCACTCTGGAATCACCACAACCTTATTAACTTAATCTTATTTTGTTTACAATTGTCCAAATTTTGCAGCTTATTTGACTTTTAATCTATGATTATGCATAGAAGACGCACGGGCTCATGGTATACTTTAAGGTACGAGTTGAATATGAACAATAATCAGCAGCCAGTGAGTTGGAACAGCAGTAAATCTATAAACTTTTGGTTCACACTATCGTTTACACTCATCTAATACATTCACTCCCGTAACACCCCTCCAATCTCCTCTCCTTCTACAATACCCCATACCTCTCACTTTCTCCAGGCCCCTCTGGGGTGCTACCACCAAACATATTCAACCCTCCAACATCCTCTGTATGATCATCGAAATATCAACCGTCAAACTGCCAAGCTCACGACATCACTACCCCAATAACAATCCTCACCCTAATCAAATTTCATCGTTGCTACTTTATCCGAACCTTAATCCCAATGTAAAAACTACTGCCGCTAGTATACCCAACAACGCCTATAAAAACTCCATCAAGTCAACCAATTTCATTGCTGTAGGACCACATGAAATCAAACTACACCTCCCTCACCAACATGCAACACTCACATACCAATTCCAAGCATAAGCTCGCTAAAGCTCGTCTCTGTGCACAGCCGGAGCTGAGGCTGAGACTTTTTTCCACCCAAATTAATGACTGCGAAATGCTTCTGTTTTGGAAGGTGCGCTGTTGATTTCAACTTTAAATAGGAGTGGGGATCCAGAAAAAATTAGACAAGTTAAACACTAGAAGCAATGTCCAGTACGATAATTGCAAGCAAGGTCCCACCCAGTGTGGGACTTCAGAAGGTCGAGGAATTCTTTTCCTTCTGTGGAAAGGTGAAAAGTATTAAGCCACTTCAGGAAAAGCCAAGTGATGGTCAATCGTTTGAGATTGAGTTTGTGAGTAGCAAGGCATTGAGCACTGCTACTTTGTTGGACGAGGCCGAATTGGACGGCGTTCCAATTCGTGTCCAGGTGGTGAGTGGTTCCTCGGTCACCGCAACCAGTTCTTCCTCCAGTGCTGGAGGTGCACAGTGGGGAGACTTTAAGGATGCTCCCCCAGAGTATAATGATGTTGTGGCTCCTCCGTGTACGCCATCTACAACTGTTGGGTCTACAGCTCCAAGCACTCCAGGGGGTTATCCAAGTGATAACAAAACCCAATTCGGTGGTAATGCTCCTGGATCGGCCCCTGTAACCGCAGTCGTGGCCAATGTTGGCCTTGCTGGTGACAACAAGATTCAATATGGTGGGCCATCTCCAAATACACTACAAGCAGCAACTGCCTCCAGTACTACATCCGGTGCCACCACACCAGCAAACACCGCACCTCCGTCTGCTGTAGGTACTCCATTGTCAACTACCACGAGCGTCACCCACACTGGGGACGCTACCTACGACAATGTCAGCCAGGAGGAAAAGCCCAAGCACGCTATTTTTGCTCAATTGCTTGCCTCTGGATACGTTCTCAGTGACAAGATCCTTGCAAAGGCAGCACCAGCACCAGCACCTGGCCAACAACAGCCTGGCCAACCACAACTGTCGCACCAAAACTTGAAAAACATGTTGTCTCTGTTTGACAACAAATACATTGGGTCCAACAAGTCTAATACGTTTGCAAACAAGATACGTAACCAAGGTGTAGACGCATGGAACAAGGGAGGATACAGCAACAAGCTCAAGGGTGCATGGGACAAGTACTCTACAACCTCGTACGGTGTGAAAGCACAAGGAGTGTTCAACTCGATGTCCAAAGAGGCACATGACATTCACGTTGAAGCATTACGTTTGAAGGAATTGAAGTTGAAGGACAGCAACCAACCTGGCTCGCAAAATACAGCAAAGCCTGACGGTAAGGTCTCTCCACCTTTGTACACCGACCCTAAAAACGATCAATTGCCTGCAACTGGGTATTCTGTTGCTGGTCAACAGGCAGCTAGTGCTACAAGTGGCCCACCAAGCGGGGTTCCATCTTATGGAGGTTCAACCAACAATGTAGCATCGACTGGACCACCAAGTGGCGTTCCAACATATGGTGGTGCTACAAATAACGTATCACAATCGTCGAGTGCTCCGTCTGGTCCTCCAAGTGGTGTCCCAACTTACGGAGGTGCTACCAACAATGTGCCAACTACCTCACACAGCCCTAGCGGTCCTCCAAGTGGTGTTCCATCATACGGTGGTGCAGCCAGTACTTCTAGTGGACCACCAAGTGGTGTTCCTAGTTATGGTGGTGCATCTAGTGCTCCTTCAGGGCCTCCTAGCGGCGTTCCAAGCTATGGAGGTGCATCCAGTTCTCCATCTGGACCTCCTAGTGGCGTTCCAAGCTATGGAGGTGCTTCAGGCTCTCCATCCGGACCTCCTAGCGGCGTTCCAACTTATGGTGGTTCTACTAGTGGTGTTCCATCAGCTTCTCACACCCCAAGTGGACCACCAAGTGGCGTGCCAAGCTATGGAGGTGCATCCAGTGCCCCTTCAGGACCACCTAGCGGTGTACCTAGCTATGGAGGTGCTTCAGGCTCTCCATCCGGACCTCCTAGTGGTGTTCCAACTTATGGTGGTTCTACTAGTGGTGTACCATCAGCTTCTCACACCCCAAGTGGTCCTCCAAGTGGTCCACCAAGTGGCGTGCCAAGCTATGGAGGTGCTTCAGGCTCTCCATCTGGACCTCCAAGTGGCGTGCCAAGCTATGGAGGTGCATCCAGTGCCCCTTCAGGACCACCTAGCGGTGTACCTAGCTACGGCGGAGCTTCCAACAATGCTTCATCTAGCTCCTATGGTGAACCAACAAGCGGTGTCCCAAGCTATGGAGGCTCTTCCAACATACCTAGCTATGGTGCTCCTCCAAGCGGTCCCCCAAGCGGTCCTCCAAGCGGTCCCCCAAGCGGTGTTCCAAGCTACGGGGGTCCACCAAACCACTGATCTCTGCCTTCTTATAGTTTGATTTTGCGTCTCGCACCAATTGTGGGGTTCGTATTTTTTTGCGTACCGGCTTTTGCAGCCACAAACTAAACTTTCTTCATTAATACACAATGAACTATCTTATGCTCAGTCAAGTAACCACGTCTCTACTAACGCAGTTTGTGCAGACATTTGAGTGCGGTGAGCTTGAACCCGTGAAGGTGGTTGCGGATCCCAGTCACAGCATGATGCAGGAGATCCTCTTCCACTGGCGAATGCTACAGAGAATTATAGAGAAACAGTCGAGTACAGTGAACATGTGCCACTATCGCATGCTTGAGCAGTACTTTCTGTGTGAGCAGTTGCACCGGTTGCTCAAGGGCGAGTCGTTGACAGCCACGCAGGTGGATAATGCGAAAAGAATGGACACAGCGATCCGGGAGTGCATGGTCATGCTACGTGGACTCGATTCGTCTCCCAAACCGACCCGGGATCGGTGGCAGTTTCCGGACCAGGACGTGGTCAAGAGAAACAACGCAATCAAAGAGTTGTTGCCCCGATTAGCACACGTCTTGACGTGCTTGGGACAAAAGTACCCAAACGAAGTAGACAATCTTGTATAGCCAATCAGACAGAAAGTAGGACCGTAAATGAATCATTTTTAAGCCTATTCTTTGTGAATCATATTGAGTCATCCTGGACTTAACCCCAGAAAATCATACGGAAACAGAAAAAATACTCTAGCGATACCCTCGGCTTTTTGGATTGCCAATGGTCGTATGACCAGACTTTTTGATGAGTATTGGAAGGTACGTTGGGGTGGGTAGGTAGCGTAGGCACGTTTATGTGTTGTAGTCATGAAAACAAGTCTTCGCCCATATAACCTATACGAGTCACTCAATCAGTAGTACACTCGTGGCTTCTGCAAGACGAGAACATTGAATAACTTAGTGACGTGAACCGTAAATTCTTCTCTTATCGGACGATCATACCCCCAGCAGACCAATCAAAAGCCAGGTCTGCCAGGAAAACCCACCGGCGACCGATTTAGCCACGGTTGATCCCAACTTTTGGGATTTTTCATAGGCACCCCGGGGAAAAGGAACACAGCAAGACGGTATTTTTTTTTTGCTCCGGCAACCACCCCCCAGATTCGAGCACATCCTTGTCCCCACACTGGACGCAAACATATAAAGGGGAACGAAAGCCCAGTGAAAAACAGCAGAAACTTTAATTATTTACGTATATATTCATTCACAAGTATGTCGAGCCAGAAGAAGGGAACGTCGATCACTGATTTGATTGCTGGAGGTACCGCAGGGTTGTTTGAGGCCTTGTGTTGTCACCCGTTGGACACCGTCAAGGTGCGCATGCAGTTGTACCGCAAGTCGGGGCAGAAGCCACCTGGGTTCATTAGAACTGGTATTAATATTGTGCAGAAGGAGGCCTTCCTTTCTTTGTACAAGGGGTTGGGTGCTGTTGTGATTGGGATTGTTCCCAAGATGGCGTTGCGTTTTTCTTCGTATGAGTTCTACAGAGGCTTGTTGCGTGCGCCCGACGGGTCTATTTCGACCGGAAGCACGTTTATCGCGGGTGTTGGTGCTGGTATCACTGAAGCCGTGCTTGTTGTGAACCCTATGGAGGTTATCAAGATCAGATTGCAGGCCCAGCACCACTCCATGGCCGACCCATTGGATGTTCCAAAGTACAGAAACGCCCCGCATGCTGCTTTGGTTGTTGTTCGCGAGGAGGGTTTCAAGACTTTGTACAGAGGTGTTTCATTGACTGCCGCGAGACAAGCTACAAACCAGGGTGTCAACTTTACCGTGTACTCCAAGCTCAAGGAGAAGTTGCAAGCATACCACAACTCTGAGATGTTGCCAGGCTGGGAAACCTCGTTGATTGGTTTGATCTCTGGTGCTCTCGGACCATTGTCCAACGCCCCACTCGACACCATCAAAACTAGATTGCAAAAGACTACATACGCATCCAACGAATCGGGCTTGGTGCGTATCGTCAAGATCGGAAGACAATTGATCAAGGAAGAAGGAACTGCTGCATTGTACAAGGGTATCACTCCAAGAATCATGAGAGTCGCCCCTGGCCAAGCCGTCACCTTTACCGTGTACGAATACATCAAGGACAAGTTGGCCGGAGAGTCAAAGGTGGCCGAGAAGAAGTTGGCATAGACGAATCACGACTCACATTATTTATTAAAAGTTTGATTTTACCAGTCCACAAAGTGGATCAAGGAGTGAAGGTTGTTCATCTAGCTCAGAGCCATGGTCGTTTGTATTATAGTTACTCGGATATAGAATGTGCATGGAATGGAATTAAAAGTAACCTTTTACAACTTTTGTGGGGAAATAGCACGTGTGCCTCATCGTACAATGTAGAAAGATTGTTGGGATCTCCGGGTCAGATCATTCGATGTTGGTTGGGAGCAGCCTGATTCGACGGTGCTGTGCTGTGGGGTTCTATTGGATTTGAGTACTTAAGGGTTCTATTAGATTTCAGTACTTTGGGATGTGTCCCGATTTGTTCATTTTTTGCACCCAAAATGTCAGGCCCAAATGGGTACTAGAGATATCATATTCATTGTTAATCTAGATCAAACGTTTTCATCATTACTAGATCATTGTGTAATCAGGTAAATCCTTGCCGGTATATCTACTTTGTATAACTTGATATTTATTGATACTCAGAATTTTAAGTTGTGATTGCCCATTTACACTATCAGTAATTCTTCTCCCTCCTGGGAGTAAATCACTCGTGGGTTAGAATACTCTTAAGGTCGATACTTCTTTATTCACTGTACTCATCAACCCAAGTTACCTGCTCTTGTTGCAACTGCCACACCCATTTCAACTTCATTATTCAGTACTCATCGACTAGAGTTACCTGCTCTTGTTGCAATCCTTCACCTTCGGTATTCAGTGCTCATCGCCAAAGTTATCTTGCTGCTCTTGTGGCAACTGCCACTGCCACTGCCTTCTCCGCCTTCTCTCTATGCACCAAGAAGACATGACTTTGCACTGCATCTCCTCTAGCAAACGTTTTATCGCAGTACTTGCAATTAAAAGGCTTCTCCCCTGTGTGGATACGCATATGTGTGGTCAATCTGTACTTCTGGCTGAAGCTAGCCAGGCACTCAGAACACATGTACGGCCTCTCGCCAGTGTGTATTCGAATATGTCTGGTCAAGTCGCTGTTCTTGACAAACAGCTTGGGGCATTCCAAGCACTTGTGTAGCCTCTTCCCACTTGACCTCTTGTATGGTGTTTTGCGTGGGTCTACAGCATGCTCCTTGGCTTTATGTTCGGAGAGCTGTTCGTAGGTCGGAAACGTCTTGGTGCATCCCTTTTCCGAGCAGTGGAATACACGCAAGTCCCTCAAGTCCCCTTCCGCACTTGCCTGTAAGTCGTTGTGTATGGTTGTTTGGTGGTACGTCAAGTTTTGGCTCTGGCTGAACTTCTTGCCGCAGAGGTTGCACACATATCGCTTTGGGTTTATTGCGTGTGATTTCCGGTGGTTCTTGTAGTCTATGGCATTGGCAAACGTTTGTTTGCACACCTCGCATACCTTTTGGTACCCATCATTGTGGTGAAGACTGCTTTCTGCTAATGCTGCGGCAGCAGCAACAGCAGATACCGCAGACGCTGCTTGTGCTGCTTGAAGCAGAATTGCGATTTGGGTTTCACTGAGCCCCTTCAACTGTTTAATAGCAGGGTCGAGTTCAATATCGCTCTTGTCTTCTTCATTAAGGTGTGTTACAAACGGTACCTCTTCTTGTTGGAGTTGATGGTGATGATGGTGAAGTTCTTCCTGGAGATGGTGCTCCTCTTGTTGCTGTTGCTGCTGTTGTTGCTGCTGTTGCTGCTGTTGCTGTACCTGTTCGTGTTGTTGCTGGGGTGTGATATGCTCCTTCATGTCTTTCTTGTCTAGATCCTTGACCCCATTCAGAAGCTGCGTTTCGTCAGAGAGTTCGTCCTTTAGCCTGTCCAGATCAGTGTGCCCACCAAGACGAGCCTTCAAAGCCGCCCTCTTCAGCGCTTTCTCTGCCTTGGATACCATCTTCATTGTGCGCTCAATTTGTTTTGAAAATTTGTGTGCGCAACTCTTTATATGAGATTTGGATATCACAAGGATCCACACTGGTGGGGAGTATTGACGTGCTTAGATCGATGACCATGGCATGCACCACGGGCAACCTCTCCCAGGGTGTTCGGGGTGCAGTCATCTCTTCGTTTTCCTAGTCATCTACGTCATCTACGCTCTCTCTTATTTTGAGTATCAGTTGAACAGTGGAGAAGTAATACAAGATTGGTCTAAACATTAAGAGAATCATGAGTAAGCCCAATTCCAAACATGTAATATAAGTGTTCTAACTCAATTAGTCATACCTCTACGAAAGTCATACCTCCATGGACTCACATGTATCCCAGTGCCGAATATCAAAATCTTAAATGTAATTTTTTTAACAACGGCAAATGATTAGCAGAGTGGGCACGATTGTGAGGTCTACCCTCAAAACATCCAGCAGAAACATCTCCAGAAGCACACCTGTGCTTCTTCCCCGCAAGGTCCGAGTGGCCAGGGAACTTTCATCTGAAGAATTGCGTACATTTCAGAGTCAACAAGCTCGCACCCCAAAGGACTTTTATTACCAAACCAACCCGTCTTCCAATGCAGACGCCTTCAGGGGCAGTCCAGCACAACATCACACTGTGTTTGAGATACCCCCTAACACCAACGGGCTCATCACTCCAGAAGATGGTGTTTATCAGCTCCTCAAGGAACCTACGTTAGTAATAGAGAGACAGATAGAAATGATGAACGTTTTCTTGGGGTTCGAGCAGGCAAATCGATATAAGATCCTGAACTCGGAGGGCGAGCAGATCGCGTACATGGAGGAAAAGGACATTGGGTTCGTAAAGATGTTGGGCAGACAGTTTTTCAGGTTGCACAGGCCTTTTGATATCGATGTCTTCAACATGTACGGAGATCTTTTGCTCACCATCAAAAGACCATTTTCCTTCATCAACTCGCACATCCAGTGTTACTTACCTGGCTATGACCAAAACTCGGAGCTTATTTTTGAGAACTTGGGAGAGTCCGCACAGAGCTGGCATCTCTGGAGAAGAAGATACAACTTGTTCAAACTCGAGGACGAGAAGACAAATGACTACGACCAATACGGAGAAATTGATGCGCCATTCTTGTCCTTCGACTTCCCGGTGAAAAACCAGGACGGTGATGTCATTGCCAGTGTGGACAGAAATTGGGTGGGGCTTGGGAGAGAGATGTTTACTGACACGGGTGTGTACATTGTGAGAATGGACCCTGCTAGTTTTGCTGGAATGGGCGACTTGTACCCTCTGGTGGCTGGGCCATTGACATTGGACCAGCGTGCTATTTTGTTGGGAACTGCTGTTAGCATTGATTTCGATTATTTTTCAAGACACAGTGGAACTGGAGGGTTCTTAAGCTTCAACTCTTATGAGTAACCTTCTTGGAATATACAGACCTGTTGAATTGTATATATAGAGTGAGTATAGAATTTCACCTTGTTCGAATTCTTCTCTCCATTCTTATCACTTAGTTTGTAAACTCTTGGTTCTAGCAGTTGTAATCATCTTATTCCATTCTTCATCGGACTTCTCTTTGCTTATATTCTTCAACAAAGCAACGAGCAAACCGGTATAATCGTGTTTTCTCAACTCGTTTTCACGCAGCCAGTTCTCTCTTTTCTGGATTTCTATAGCCACTTGCTGCTCGTCACCTAATCCCGAGTAGTATGCCAACTTGTTGTTGGTGATTCCAAGCATCGAGAAGCGCAACTCACTCACATCATATTTGGCTATTCTTTCTTGTATTACGCCAGGCAATTTCTCAGTAAATTCAGAAGGCTCACATTGGACATGTTTAATAGGATAGTTCTTGAGTCCATCTAACTCATAGATGTGTCCGTTAGATTGAAGGTATCCTACAAAATGGAAGACCCCGTCATTCTTGTAATCGTGTTCTTTGGGCAGTTTTCCTTCGTCGATGTCCAAACTCAGTGGCGACGAAAACGAGTTATGGATCTGTCTAATCAAATCACTGTTGGAGATGGTTTCTCCAACCATCACGCTGTCGAAACCAGTGACAAACGACTTGAAGTTGGTCAATTCAGACCCAAGGTCGATTTCAGGCTTGTTGAGCAACACATTCAAGACAGCTTGTGTGGCACAGGCATTCTGAATTGTCTGGTTAGCAAAGAAGATCCCCTTCTCTTGGTAATCCTCGTCATATTCTCCATGCAATGGCTTATTTCCATTCGATGCATACTCTCTGTCTATAGCTCCATACTTGAACAAGAAAATCACTCCATACACCGGGTTCAACGCGTCGAGTGATTCAGTATCTATCGAATACAAATCATTGATCTCCACATCTTGGACGTCCAACTTCTCAACTAATTCAGAGAAAACGCTCTATAATCATTAGTGTCATCCTTTAACCCATCATTTTACACTTGTATACACATACCGCATCCGAATCGATCGTGTTCCAGCCACTTTCTGACATATCTGGTGGTTCTTACAGTACGAATATTTACTATCCAGAAACCCATCACATGACACGGAGCTTTTGCCGTTCCTCCGCATCCCTGTACCTCCTAACTGTCACTAAATGCGAATACAATCGAGTTTGTCATTAAGTCCGAGCCATACACGTGCAGAGATGAGCCTCGCTGCGAAGGCCTGTTCCGTAGCCCCAAGGGCAGCCCTCTAGTCCGCCATAGATTTTTCTGTCAAAGCTCCGGATTTCCCTCTCGTCCTTTTCGGTCCGCGTATATCCTCGCATTCCGTTGATAAACAGACCCACACTTCAATACATTCCCCAGAGTCTTCGAGAAAGGGTTTGGTTCCATTTGGCATAATATATAAAGCCTTGGTCGTTTCTACCTTAGCACCATTCTTGTTCATTCAATCAACAAAACAACTCTCTAGATCTCAATATGGCTTCATTACCTCCAAGCAAGTGCTGCTCAGTTAAATTCGACCACGACGGTACCCCAGCCGGTGCCTTGACCCAGGTTGCTGGATTGGAAACTTATGTCACTGGTGAAAAGTACGGTAACGACAAGATTGTTATCATCTTGACCGATATCTTCGGCCACAAGCTCAAGAACACCCAATTGGTTGCTGACCAATTGGCTACCCTGGGAGAGTTCAAGGTTGTTGTCCCAGACATCTTGAAGGACGACCCTGTTGTTGGTGAATTCAGCATGGAGTGGTTGGGTTCTCACGGTCCAGAAATCACCGGCCCAATTGTCGAGAAGTTCTTTGCTGGACTCAAGGAGGCTCACCCTTCGTCCAAGTTCTACGCTGTTGGATTCTGTTTCGGTGCCAAGTTCGTCTTCGCTCAGCTTAAGGAGGGCTCCATCTTGACTGCTGCTGCCGTCGCTCACCCTTCGTTTGTCCAGGAAGACGATGTCAAGGGTGCTACCAAGCCTATTTTGATCTCCACCGGTGACAACGATGTTGCTTTCACCACTGAATTGAGAGACTTGACCGTCAAGGTTCTTTCTGAGAAGAAGGACTTCAGATACCAATTGAACATCTTCTCCGGTGCTTACCACGGATACGTTATCAAGGGAGATGTATCTGTTCCACTCATCAAGTATGCCAAGGAGAAGACTATTGTCGACCAAGCTGCTTGGTTCAACGAATTCTAATTAGTTAGTTAATGAATGTTTTCCAGTTAAGGAATGCTTTTTGAGAGATTGTAGAGAACTGATGACAATGATGGGAGATGATGAAGGAGATGATGGAGTAGATGATGGAGTAGATGATGGAATGGACATTCAGGAGAGAAACGGTATCAGTAATGTTCCGATAACACGATTGGTGATAATTTATGAATGAAATAATTTTTAGTAATAAAAGAGGAGTATACATTTTGATATCTACTCTTAATTTTTCAGAAATATGTCAAAGTTTATTCAAAATTGACAGCAAAAAACAGAAAGACTTCAATATGAGAGGAGTTATACTATAAAACTTTCGATAAACTGTAAATCTATGAATGTTGAAACATTCAGTTTACAATAGTTTCAATGCTAAATGATTTGTATGCTCATACTATAGGAGAGTATCTGTGTGCTAACTATACGTCGGTAAAACCATCTAACAATCTTGAACTAAAAGGCCTGAAATGACAACCAAAGTTCTAGCTCATTCATATCCCCACTCTCATCCTCTTATTCCCTTCCTTATTCATATCTATTCCATCTCTAAGAAAAGAGACTTGTCTCGTGTCCAAGCCGAAAAATACCAAATTACACGTCCACTCTACAATCAACATGAGCCACGGTGCCCCCTACGAGGAATTGAGCCGTCTCTTCCACTACCTGTCTTCTCCTTTGGAGCCAACCTTCTTGAGTAACAGCCCAGGTTTCGTCACTGGCGTCTTGTTGCTAGTTGGTACGTATCCTTTTTCATCAGTCAGACTTTTCAATCAAGTACTAACCAATCCAGCTTTCTCGTCCCTTGCATACATCTTTTTGAACAGAAAGACTGCAAACCCGGCCGTTTACACTTTCTTCGCCTTGATCGCTTCTCTTTCCATTGGTTTGGGTTCCATCGAGGCTGCCAACTATGTTGGTGTATATATTTAGAGGGTTGTATATTAATGAATCTATTATGGGAAATCAGATTGTAGTGAGTGATTATGGCAGGAGTGCTTATTGCAGTTAGTTTGCCATGAGCAAATACTATGATATCGTCAACTACTTCCAAAGTCCTTCATCAGAATCAAATGATCTTTGGTACCTCAACATTTGTAATCGGGCATAAATTTTTCAGACTTGTATAGGTGGTCTTTAGACATGAATATCTTCAAGCTCTTCATAGGATTGCTACAACTATGTGTTGTTGTAGTTGCTTCAGGCGACATGTACTCTTCCAACCCAAACATTTACGAGTTGACTGCGTCCAATTTCGACAAGGTTGTCCATAGGTCCAACTACACTTCAATTGTCAAGTTCTATGCTCCATGGTGCGGTTACTGCAAACAGTTGCTCCCACTTTACCAGAAGTTGGGTAAACTCATACATAAAGAGAGCCAGTACGCTGTAAACGTTGCTGCAGTCAACTGTGACAAAGACTACAACAAGGCTTTATGTGCCCAATATCAAGTCAGAGGTTTCCCTACGTTGATGGTCTTCAGGCCTCCAAAGTATGACGCTTCCTCCACCTCAACGAAGAGCAAGCTCTCGAACCAGCATGCGGTTGAGGTCTACAACGGCGACAGAAGCTTGAAGGCCATTACAAATTTCTTGACTTCAAGATTGAAGAACTACGTTAAGAGGTTCCACGGACCAAAAGGTGACTTGATACATCAATGGTTCACCAGCAAAGAACCCAAATTCTTGTTGATCTCGTCAAACCAACAAGTCAGCCCTCTTTTGAAAACACTTGCCATAGACTTTTTGGGCCAGGTCAAAATTGCAATGATATCTACCAAATCTAAGGTTGAGTCTATTGAAATAAATAAAGAATCTAGTCTAGATATCGAACCTACGTCATCAGCTTTGCTTTACTTTGACGACTCCGAGCAAAAGTTTGTCAAGTACGACAAATCCTCACGCTTGAATGATAAGACTAAGCTTAGTGAATGGATAATCGAAGTCACAGGCAAACAACCGATCGAGGGGGCCTTGTCCAAGAAAGACATCAAGTATTATTCGCATTACAGGAAAGGAACAAAACCAAAATCGAAAGCCAAGGTTGAACATGACGAGTTATAACTCTATACTTTTCCAATACTATCCATCATATCCAACAAATCATCTAGATCTTCCTTCTTCTTTTCCTCTACAACAGGTTCCTTTTCATGCACTTGGATCCAGTTGGTAACTTGGTCGACCAACATCTTCGAGTTAGGCACAAAGTGCCCTCCAGGATGTTTTAAGATATCGGAGTTGGCCTTTGTAACGTTGTACAAACTAAGTGTTCTTTCTTCAGAAACCACAGTATCCAACTCTCCGTACACATGCAAGTACCTGACACTGCTCTTTTCTGCACCTTCAAAGAGCTTGTTGTATTTTTCATTCCCAGTCCCAGCACTAGTGTCTAATTTGAAACCTGAGTACAAGACGGCGAATTTGATAGGTTGACCAAACAAGCTTTGGAAGTTGTGAGCAATGATCCCAGCCAAAGATGCACCCTGCGAGAACCCAACCAACCCAACAACCGGTAATTCTTTCTCTTCCTTGGTTAATTTATTAATTTCCAAGTCTTCCTCACCTTTTTCAGATAACACTGTACCATCATCAATGAACTTCTTGATGGTTGCGAAAGCATCTTCCAATTCAACCTCGTTGTTAGAGTTGACCTTCTTTACCCACCATGCTCTGTAGCTTCGTTCACTTCCCTCCTCTTCCGTAACAGTGCTGAATTGAGAGGCGTAATTGGCTGGTAAATCAGCAGGTGTCAACTCAATTGGTGCATTCAAATAAACAGGCTTATACTGTAATTTGATCAACTTCTTCCGCAAAGCAGACGTCTTGGCATAGAATATCGACGCAGACTGCGTGTACCCATGTATGAACAAGATCTTCCCTTTATAAACTTTCGGTGGCATTACCCTACAAATTTAGTTTTCATGTGCTCATTTTTCTTCTCTAAATATTTCTTATAAAGCTGATTCTAATTCTAATATATCTCTAATGATTCTTATCTTGGTGGGGTCCTTGTTGTCCCCAGCCCCGTAGTACTCTTGAAAGTCGGGCTTGGACTTAACGTTTTTGTAGTCCGATTCTAATTCAATATAGTGGACGACGGTTCCAAAACCCAACTTGTGTGCGGACTTGACGTTGATCTCGCTGTCGTCAATGAAGGATTGCTTTTGCATCGCTTCTGGGGTCTGGTCCACGTTCGTAAGTCTGAGACAGTTGTAGTAGTACTCTGGCATCGGCTTGCATACGATCGGCTGTTTGGAGTAGTCGCAGAAGGTTAATCCCTCAAACAAATCGCCAAGCCCTAAGAACGATACCACGCGCAATGCGTGGTTCTTGTAGGCGTTGGTGATCAACCAAAAGTAGTCGTACTTGGGCTTGAGTCTGATCAACACATCTCTCAATTGTTGATTGTATGGCATCACAGGCTTCAAGTCCAACGAATCGTCCACACGCGAATTGTACTCCAAAGCATCAACACCGTGCTTTCTCACCAACCCTTCCACGGCCAACCCGTAGATCAGATAGTACTGTACGTGTAAGTTGTGTGCGTCCTCATCATTAAGGCCCAACTCCTCAACAAAGTACTTATGGATCAACACCTGCGTCTTCTCGTGCACTCCCGTGCTTCTCTTGTACAAACAGTTGTCAATATCAAAGAAGAACACCCTCTTGTTGTGCATATTGCTGGGCATTGGCCCAAATCCAAAAGGAAGGTGCACCTCTTCTCCAACCCTAGGGTTCTCGATCTCTGGATTGCGGTAGTCAACGGGCTGTACTGTAACGGTCATCTTCCTGGGATCTCTGTGTTTCTGCGTATCTGTTCTAATGACTCAGGTCAATGCTTTTATACATTTTGTTGACAGCTTTTTTTCTACCGAAAACCCCGTGGGTGCAGCCTGACAGATTTGTGGAGATCTTCACTGCAACGCCAGAGTCGGTTCTTGATGGTTAGACGGTTCAGGCGCTCCAATTTCGCCTCTGTTACTTGACTCTCTGCTCTCCTGCCATTGTAGGATCAATTTAAACCCATACCGCAGTACTGAACCCCCACATGTCATTGACTATTATAGTCATTGTGCTACTCATTCTCATAAAAGATATCATCCTTGATAATATTCAAATCCGATACCAACCGATTGTACAAGAATGACAGTGTGTGGAAGTTTTCAGTTGCATGACGGACAATGTCATCCTTATTGAACACATTACTGTTTTCCAAGTCGACAAACCCGAGCGTCCGTACATTGTCGTAGACCCGGTTCTTCAAGTCATGCACCACACGTACTAATTCCTTTATTCGTGCTGTGTTTTGTCTTCTCGTCTCGTCTGCATCCCCATCGCTCTGTACGTACGGAATGGTGAGCATCATGTTGAGAAGGCTCACTCGGAAGTAGTTGTAGTAGAAGCGGTCTACCAGCTCCGCTGTAGGGCCCAGCCCAACGTCATTCGCCCGGATCAACTTGTGGAGTTTTTTGACAATACTAGCGTACCCAGCAACACTCTCGTCAAAGCTCAACTTTACAGTCTCCCCCACCTCAAACTCGCCTTTCATGAACGAAACATTGAGACTGCCGATGAGCTTGTTCACGTAAGGCGTGTTGTTGGCAAATGCCATGTTCACAAGATACACCACATTGTAGACCATCTCGTACTGCGATTTGTGGATTTCAGTCGGGTGTTCCTTGATAATGGCCCTCAACATTTTGAGTCGCTTGGTGAACACTTCCACCCCAGAAAGCTCCACTAGCCGTGGGAAGACACACCGCACAAACTCAATCAAGTCTCCATAGTGGTGTTTGTTCAAGTTGAAGTCGCACAATACAAAAATGAAGTAGTCAACTAACTGCGGGGCATTCTCCTGGTACATACTCATGAGCACCACCATCCGGAGGAGATTGAGCTTGTTGTGGTTTGTGTACTGGCCGATTTTCAAAGGCATCTCTGAGATGTTTGTTTCGTGTGCTATTTTGTTGATGTAAACCAGGATGGGTTGGAGAGTCCCAAATCCATTTTGTTCCTTGACAAACTCGCTGATTTGCTTGAGTCGGTTGATATTTACCTCTTTCAATGCAAAATGCAAGAACCCGGTGGGATCAGCTCGCACTTGTTTCATGATTATGGGCCATTTGTTTCGATTCCCCAAATTACTGTACATGATGTGGTCGGCTGAGAAGGACGACTCCAAGCCACCCAATCTGTACGCATTCATGAAGAAGAAGAAGTGTCTTGGGACTGAGAATACCGAATCATCCTCGTTGCTTCTCCACTTGAGGAGGATCAGCTCGATATACTTTACGTCTCTCTCCATGGTATACACCTTCACCCCACACGACCCATTGTCATTCAATTCGTTCAAGATCTTGGCCTGGTCGGTTTTCAATTGGTTGTACTTGTTCTTGACGTCTATTTCATCTTTTCGTATGGCTTCTTCTGTTTCCAATTGCAACGCTAGTGCTTGCGCATGTCTTTTGGCGTCTGTCTGAAATATTGCAGGAAGGTCCAAAGTGAACTCATCGTTGTCTTCTTTTTTGGTGGGCGGAGTGGCGGTTGATTCGCGTCCTGGGACTTTGCGCTTCTTGGGTAGTGGTTCTCCTCGAAGGATCTCTAGCACGTCTTCCTCGGAAGAAGAAGACATGATAATCAGGTCATTCTGAATGTCGGTCTTGGAGTACAAGATGTCGGAACATCAAAAATGTCGCTCAATCAAGTGGTTTATGGTGATGGAATCAGGTAGTACTCTTACAACGTCACTCTACTACAGTGCACCCCCTTGTTCATTTAATTCTCACAATTATCGCAACCTCAGGTCTTGGTTTGGAATACTAATCCACTTTTGAAAAAGTATGGTGTTACAATTGATATACTTATCGATCTTCTTAGAATGTCCAGCCTCTAGCATTATGCATCGGGTGTCCTGCTCAGATTGAATTTGCAGACCGTTGCAGATTGAAGATGGAACATTGTAAAACGTAGTGGTATTAGCAGGAATAATATTGGTGTGAGTGGTAGTAATAGTAGTTGTTACAGTGATAACTATGTCTTGAGTGCTTGCCAGATACTACATACATATGCTCACATATGTGAGTTTATGTGGGCTTATGTGAACTACAATATTGCTCACATATCCATCCAAAGACTACACCACTCAGTGTTGAAGAGATATACTCTTCATACTCAAAGTATCCGCTTTGCTTGGGATCTGCAGACGCACTTCCAATCTACTTAGTCACGTGACCTAACCACTAACCCCATACTCGGTTTGGTTCTCTTCAGAGTCCTCGAATACGTGATTGACGAACCGATCATGTGTAATCCTTCAATACCACAATCCCACCGTCGCTCTTGCTTCCCCATTCTTCTCTTCCTCCATCTCATATTCTTAGGAAGCTTACATAATGCTTAACTATACAGGTCATATCTATGGCTTAAAAGCAGCCATAAATAGTGCGGCACAAATAAAGAAGACCACACCTTTTCTTTACCATGTCGTATGAAAAATTGCCATTGGAACCTTTGTTCCAGAAGATCGAAGAACTCAAGGACCAGTTCATCACCAAATTGGAGAAGGCTGTTGCTATCAAGTCCGTCAGTGGAGATGAATCGTTGAGGCCGGAGGTTTTCAAGATGGGAGACTTCTTGAAGCAGAACTTGGAGACTCTTGGATTCCATGACATTCAAGTGCGCGACTTGGGTATCCAGCCACCTCCAGTCAACGACCCCAAGTTGCAATTGCCTCCTATTATTCTTGGTAGATACGGAAACGATGCCAGCAAGAAGACTGTGTTGGTGTACGGACATTATGATGTCCAGCCTGCTCAGAAGGAAGATGGATGGGCCACCGATCCATTCACGTTGCACCACGATAAGGTCAAGGGAATCCTCTACGGTAGAGGTTCGACCGACGACAAGGGACCAGTTTTGGGCTGGTTGAACGTGATTGAGGCGCACCAAGCATTGGGCTGGGAGTTCCCAGTCAACTTGGTGGTGTGCTTTGAAGGTATGGAGGAGAGCGGATCGTTGGGCTTGGACAAGTTGGTTGCACAAGAAGCCAAGGCCTACTTCAAGGGTGTTGACCAGGTGACCATCTCCGACAACTACTGGTTGGGCACCAAGAAGCCTGTTTTGACCTACGGATTGAGAGGATGCAACTACTACCAGATCACCGTCGAAGGTCCAGGAGCCGACTTGCACTCGGGTGTGTTTGGAGGTACCATCTACGAGCCAATGACCGACTTGGTGAGTGTATTGTCGACGTTGGTCAAGTCCAACGGAGAAATCTTGATTCCAGGAATAGCCGAGATGGTTGCGCCTGTAACCGAGGAGGAGAACAAGATCTACGATGCCATCGACTTTTCTGTGGCCGAGTTGGACGAGGCTGCAGGCACAAAGGGAAAGTCGATTGTGGCACACGCAACCAAGCAGGAGGTGTTGAAGCACAGATGGAGATACCCATCGTTGTCGTTGCACGGTATCGAGGGTGCATTCTACGGCGGAGGAGCCAAGACTGTCATCCCAGCCAAGGTGACTGGTAAGTTTTCGATCAGAACTGTGCCCAACATCAAGTCTGCCGAGTTAGACGAGATTGTGATCAAGTACGTTCAGGCCAAGTTCGACGCTTTGGGATCCCCCAACAAGTTCAAGGCCGAGCTCATCCACGATGGTGCCTACTGGGTCAGCAACCCGTTCAACGATGCGTTCACTGCTGCCTCCAAGGCCACGCAAGATGTCTGGAGCATTGTTCCAGACTTGACCAGAGAGGGAGGATCCATTCCAATCACCTTGACCTTTGAGCAGGAGTTGGGCGTTGACGTCTTGTTGTTGCCAATGGGTAGAGGAGACGACGGTGCTCACTCCATCAACGAGAAGTTGGATGTTTCCAACTACATCAATGGGTGCAAGACCTTGGGTGGATTCTTACATTACTATGGCAAGCAGTAGGTGATTAGAGTAGGAATACGAGATTATTGAGTACCCATGTGTAGAATAGAGTGAACAGACGGAGAAGTGTAGCACATGACTGAAGGGTACAGACAAATTTTCACTCTTTTGTGAAAGTATCACTGAATTGTTGAGCTCATTCTTGTGTATCTCGATATCTGAGGTTGACGATGACGTGAAGTGATCAGAATTTTGAGTCTGTACAACGGTTCTGCAGTGTTGAGGGTTTCGATGACGTAAAAACTCGGCAGAATTCGCTGTCTTGCAGAAATTGAAGAAATTGAAGAATTTGCAGCCACTAGTATCCAGGCCATATGAAACACCTGCCAACAATACGTGAGGTGCAATACCAAGAATGATGCTTACCCACCAAGCGATTCCAGTAGCGTATCAAACAGCATTGTTCTCTGTGTGGTTACTATAACAACTTAGTGAGTTTAGTGAGTTTAAGTCCAGGTACCTATGCCCCACACGAAAGATACCCCATAAGACAATAATGGCATTCTAAGCACCCTCTCATTCTAAGCACCCTCTCAATATCCGAACACGATTTAACCACTACTGTATTAAGGACGAATTAAAGGTTGCATTAAATGACGCACAACCCCTGTCAACCCCGGCTTTAATTATTCTTTCGTACTCTACAGTACATTGTTGGGTGATATGCGGTGATATGTGTTTTCGTGTACTAGTGAGTAGGAAGTGTGTGTGATATGTGAAATGGTCTCTATGATATCTATGATAATGTATCTTTTTAACATTCATAAGATACCAATACATGATGTTCTCCAGATATCTAGCTTCTCTGGTATCAACATTTTCTGTTTCTACGATTATATAGACGTCCTATTCTCACACCAAGAACAATTCCACAACAAATTACAACAAAATGACGGCTTCCTCCATCGCTCACCACCACCGTTCTCTCACACCCACCACAGCTCCCTCCCCCTCCCACGACGATCGATCGCTCAGACCCACTCCAGTCAGTTTGTGAAAAATTTTCAATGAGAAAAGCATCAGAAAATCTCGAAAACCAAAAAAAAAAGTACACATTAATTAGCATCGGCCCAAGGATTGGCCATTATAGAATACGCATAATCCAAAGCACAGCTCGCCGAGCATTCCAGACACACAGCCACCACACGGTACACATTAGCGGACACACAGCGGAGGATGTCTGAGAACTTGAAGCGCGCAGAGTCGCTTTTCAATCGGATCATGAACCAGAGCCAGGAACGTCTGGAGCGTTCTGAGAGGAGCGAGCGGCACGAGCGCGGGGAGCGCGGGGAGCGAGGATACCGCAAGAACCACGGGCACAACCACCATCACAATGGGCACAACCACCATCACAATGGGCACCATCATCATAGTCATGGCCCTCTGCATATAACGGTGCTTGCACCACAACGTGACCCTGCGGTGATATCTGCTGAGACGGTGGGGCAGATCCCTGCGGGCCACCATGTCTTGCCGTACTGCTGGACGTTCTGGCATCATTCGCGGCTGAAGCAGCGCAACAAGGAGCCACAGGAGGAGGCTTCAGGTGAAGACGGCACCACGGCCACGGTGGACTCGTATCTCCAAACCACGCACGAGATTGAGTTTGCCACGTTTGACGGTGCGACGACCAAGTCGATCGGGTCGCTTGAGCAGACGTGGCTTGCGATGCTGCTGGTGAAGCGCGTGTACGAGTTGCCGATCGGCACGGAATTGCTTGTGTTCAAGTCGGGGATCAATCCCGTGTGGGAGGACCCTGTGAACATCAAGGGTGGTCGCTGGGTGTTTCGCTTCAACCGGCGGATCGGCACTGGCGAGGCGAACCAGGTGATTGACGAGAGTGGAGTTGCGCGGATTCGTAGAAGAACAACATTGATCTGGGAACGACTTGTGCTCAAGATGCTCAGTGGGTCGCTCATCCCAGACACTGCCGACCAGTACCAGGAGTTGGCACTCAGTGATATTCTGGGGCTTGTGCTCAGTGTGCGCAAGGACGAGGACATTGTAAGTGTGTGGAACTCGAACTTGAACTTCCAAAACAAAAGCAAGAAGTTGACGTCGTTCCAAGCACGGCGAGTGGTGTGCGACCTGATTTTGAGAGTGATAAGAGAAAGCGACTTGATCTTGCAGGGCGAGCCGGTGACGGTCTTGGACGGAGGGTCGAGCGAGCGAGTGCTGGGGGTATCGTTCGACTATCGGTTGCATGCAGACAATAGTAATCCTCCAGAAAAACATTATAGGAGGTATAAGAAGCAGGAGGTGCATCATGAAGAGTAGGGGACATTAATGGAGCTTATAGAGATAGTTGGGGAGTAATAAAGAAGATGAGGAAGGTTGTAGATGTCGCGATAGTGATATTTATGTGTCCAGAGAATGAATGATATCATGTATGCAGATGTTGAGTGATATGATGTATCCAGATGTTGAATATCCAGATGTTGAATATCCAGATGTTGAGTATCCAGATGTTGAAAGATATCATTTATCCAGTTGTTGAATATCCAGATGTTGAAAGATATCATATATCCAGATGTTGAGTGATATGATGTATCCAGATGTTGAATATCCAGATGTTGAGTATCCAGATGTTGAAAGATATCATTTATCCAGTTGTTGAATATCCAGATGTTGAAAGATATCATATATCCAGATGTTGAGTGATATGATGTATCCAGATGTTGAATATCCAGATGTTGAGTATCCAGATGTTGAATATCCAGATGTTGAATATCCAGATGTTGAATATCCAGATGTTGAAAGATATCATATATCCAGTTGTTGAATATCCAGATGTTGAATATCCAGATGTTGAAAGATATCATATCCAGAAATGATCAGTAGTATATTCAGCTGTTCAGGTATCTTTTGTTAAATATGCAGATATTAAGGAATGTCAATAGACGGAAAAGTAGAGAGTGGAGGAAACAGTATGTGAACGAGGAAGTGGAGGAAACAATATATGGATGAGGAGTATAATGTTGGCGAGGCTATACAAAAAATTGGGGTGACAGTACTGAAAAACGTCAAGCAAAATAAAGTTAAACAGAAAAACAAAGTGACAAGAAGTGAAGAGAAGTGAATTGCCGTGAGCGAAGGAATGTATGGCAAGGAACGTGAAAGTTAAGGTAAGCATGAGAGAATAGAACGAAGTGATCCACTTAAACTCAAGGTAGAAGTGGAGTGGTGCAAAATGAAAAATTACCATTGGACAGATACACACGGAGCCAGACGTTGAGATCGTTTGGCACGCACAAAAGTTTGTTCTGGGGCTTATTCAATTCTGGGAAGACATGGCACGTCACAATGGGACTAATAAAACTAAGACTAAGCCATTATTCCATCATCCACTCCATCTATTCTTCATTTCGGGTATCCAGACTATGTATGGGCTCAGAAAGGAACCAATGGATCACTGTTGTCCTAGAGGCTTTTCTGAAGGCTTTGTGGAGGACAGTCTCAGGATTGTGTATGTAAGTGAGATGTGGTGATGTACCAGATGCACTTCTTTATGACATGTTGTTTGTGCTTGAAGTCTATTTGTATTGAATCAGTATGTATTCGTGTACGAGTCTCAGATACGCATGGTACTACTTTACATTCGCTGGAGATACCATTCTTCCAGTCTGTAGCACAATATAAATTCAATTGAGTATGCATACAGTTGAGTATGCATACAGTTGATTATTCATACAGTTGAATACACATACAGTTGTACATCTTCTACTACCATGTATTATATTCGTAACATCTCAGTACAAACCATACCTCCGCATATCCACCACCACTCTCTGCGTCTGTTCCCCCACTGAAAAATTCAGCACACTTTATACGCAGCGTCGGCCTGGTATTCCATCACTGCCAATGATTCCGTCAAAACTTTCCACGTGCGTTCTCCTCTCCGACTCGAGCCATCTGCATGCCAGAGGAGCACCAGGCTACCACGAGCCAATGCACTTGCTATACCAAGAGCCAGAGCAATAGGCAATGCTCTTTGGCTGGGCCAAGTGGGGAGACCCTAACGCCAACATGCAAAAACACCAGCACAACATGCAAAAAAACCCCAATCCGTCCCCAATTAACTGAAGAGTCAAAATCCACGCTATTTATTTGGAGCAGAAAATTTTACCTTCCTTCCTTCCATTTTCTGTACCAAAAGCTTGAATCAAATTGGGGCGGGGAGAAGAAAGCAACGTAAAAAAGTTGTTACCACAGCCGTCTACGCGTATATATCGATACAGAAAGGAACCATTATTCGCCGCAGTGTTCTCCAGGTCGTACCCCGAAGCTCACTACTTGAATCACATACCTGAGAACAAAAAGTCTGGCCCCAGGAAAAAAAACAGAAGGTCATTATGTCTTCCAGGAACTTTGACGGAGGTCCGTCGATAGTGGAGCTCTTTCTATCAGCGAGGAAGCTACTATCGCTACAGCCGCGAGTTGAGAACCGGCAAGTCAGGGAGGATAGTTCGCGGTGCCAGCGGGGGTTGCACGATGCAGCTGGCGGTGGGAACCGACTATACAATGAAGGAGGGAGAAGCGACGGAAGAGGCCACACTCACGACAGAGTGCTTGACCTCCTTTCGCCGCTTCTGATCGACGACCTCAAGAATAGCCCTCCGTTGAAGGAAAGGAGAAGAGAGGGCAGCGCAAGCACCACTGCCTCAGCACGCAGTCCACACCACCAAATCAAAAGCCTGAGCACAACAAACATCACGACCGCGGCCAACAGCAAAGTATACACACCGCCCGCAACAGCACAGAGCCTCCACCTGCCACCTCGCGAGCCATCGCAAGCACCTTCACCATCGAACAAGCCCACCGAATGCACAAACTGTCACACACTCAACACCCCACTTTGGCGGAAGGACCCTCTGGGCAATACCCTCTGCAACGCGTGCGGCCTCTTCTACAAATTGCACGGCACCACTCGCCCACTCAGTCTCAAAACAGACGTAATTAAAAAACGCCTGTCGCGCAAGAGCACGAGCTCCATCTCACGGCACCCTCTGGTCACCCTGCTCACAAGTGCACCCATCGCTCTCGGGCCCAGACAGATGGGCCCGCAGGCCGTAAAGTTCAATCCGGTCTACAGTGGCACAAGCACTACTCCGACGTCACTTCCAAACTCTGCTCGCTACAAGAATATCCTAATTTTACCGAAGCCCACGGGAAGTGCTGCCAGCAGCGCAGCTAATGGCAGCACCAACAGCACCAACAACAACAACAGCATATCTACCAGCCCGCTCCCTGGGTCTGCACGTTCCATCCCAATCCCACGTAACGCAAGCCACCCCAACCTCGCGGCCGCAAGCCCTAGCGCACTGCTGCCCTTCACGCTGTCAAACCAGCCCTTCAAAAGAAAAAAGTCCGATTTCAACCTCGCCGCCAGCGGCGAGTACTACGAGTCGTTCGGAAGGAGATCTGCAAGCTCACTGGTGAGTGGAAGCATATCGAAACGAGGGTCCATGAGAAGAACATCGAGCATCATGACGTTGCCGCACTTGCAGCAGACCTCTTCGCAACAATCGCTTTCGCTCTCGAACATCAACCTCCTCAACCAGAAGTACAACACATTCTTTGACAGTCCGAGTGACTTGTCGCGGCACCTGAGCAGCGGGACGCTCACTGCGATGCAGATGCCAGCCCTGTCGGGAATCGGGACTGGGGCGAGCACCCCGGGCTCGCTCACGCTGCCCAACTCGCTTGGAACAAGACCGCAGTCGTTCAGCGACTTCCGGAGGGACGGCGGAGGGGCTGTTGCCAGCGGCAACAGCAGTATCCCTGCGACCCCACTAAACGTGGTGGACCTCCTTCCCTCGTCCGCCCCTGGGCGAGGCGAAATGGACAGGATCATGGACATGGACGTGGATGTGGACATGGGCATTGGGTACTTCAAGTACCAGAACCAAAGCAACACCACTGCGACGGCGTCGCCGCAATCAACACAACCGTACAAGTCGTCGCTCAGCGACGGCTTGAAAAATCAATTGGCAGCACAACGAAACACCCAGAAGGACAGCTTCAAGGACCTCGACTGGTTGAAGTTTGAGTTGTAGACTGCATTGTGACATTTTGATCTTGGATGCTCAAGGGCCGCACGTTTACACCTGTACAGAGGCCCTGGATTTGTGTATTGAGTAATGATAATTTACATGTGAAGAAGTAACGAGCGAAGTAGCTGAACGAGCCAAGTAGCTGAACGAGCGAAGCGAGTGAAGAAGAGACTGATGGATTCGACTTGGAGGAATGGTACTGGATATTAGACTGTAAGATCACTTAACTATTAGAGCAATAAACTATTAAAGTAATTACTATTAGAGTTACTATTAGAGTTACTATTAGAGTTACTATTAGAGTAATCACTATTAGAGTAATGATACTAATAGTGGTCCACTAGTTATGATCTATGACGATGACTCCTATTGATGACTCCTAGAAAAGAAGACAGCAGAAGGAGACTCATCTAAAACAGGATCAAGAATAGAATAACAAGTAGTAACCTTAGTACGTGGTCAAGAATAACGTTCAGGTAACGTGCTGATCTCATCACATGAACCTTTGTGGACTTCATAACCATTGTCCCCAATTTTGTTGGCAAAACGTGAGGACGATCGTTCGTATTGAGATCGACCAGGTTTACACGTATTGAAACGTAATATACTGCCAGTGTTAACAGATGTGTGTAGTGTACTTCTTATCTAGTATGGAGGTCACATACATAGTACGTACACAGTACGTACACTGTACGTACCCTTATCCTACCTACATATACAATACTCTGTCCTGATAGAGCCTATTCCACCGCACCACCTACCCTCTCGCACCCAATAATGTCTCCTTCTCTCCTCCCACGAGCCCTCGTTTATTCCCAACTTTGTCGTTCCTAAAATTTTTCTAGCGCATCTCAAGAGTATAAATAGAGGTGGATCGCAGCAAATTTTTCACCACTTTTCCATCATAGTATACACTATTCCCAACATGTCCAACTACAAAGTCGCTGATATTTCCCTTGCTGCCTTCGGTAGAAAGGACATTGAGTTGTCCGAGAACGAGATGCCTGGATTGATGTACATCAGAAAGAAGTACGGACCATCTCAGCCATTGAAGGGTGCCAGAATCGCCGGTTGTTTGCACATGACCATCCAGACTGCTGTTTTGATTGAAACCTTGACTGCCTTGGGTGCTGAAGTCACCTGGTCCTCGTGTAACATCTTCTCCACCCAGGACCACGCTGCTGCTGCCATTGCTGCCACCGGTGTTCCTGTTTTCGCCTGGAAGGGTGAGACCGAGGAGGAGTACCAGTGGTGTATCGACCAGCAGTTGTTTGCCTTCAAGGACAACAAGAAGTTGAACTTGATCTTGGACGACGGTGGAGACTTGACTGCGCTTGTCCACAAGAAGTACCCAGAGATGTTGGAAGACTGCTTTGGTTTGTCTGAGGAGACCACCACCGGTGTCCACCACTTGTACAAGTCTTTGAAGGAGGGCAACTTGAAGGTTCCAGCCATCAACGTCAACGACTCCGTCACCAAGTCCAAGTTCGACAACTTGTACGGATGCCGTGAGTCTTTGATTGACGGTATTAAGAGAGCCACCGACGTCATGATTGCTGGTAAGACCGCCGTCGTTGCCGGTTTCGGTGACGTTGGTAAGGGATGTGCCGACGCCTTGAGATCGATGGGTGCCCGTGTCATCGTCTCCGAGGTTGACCCTATCAACGCCTTGCAGGCTGCTGTCTCTGGCTACCAGGTTGCCCCATTGGCCGACGTTGCCCACTACGGACAGATCTTTGTCACCACCACCGGATGCCGTGACATCATCACCGGTGCTGACTTTGAGAAGATGCCAGAGGACGCCATTGTCTGTAACATTGGTCACTTTGACATTGAGATTGACGTTGCCTGGTTGAAGGCCAACGCCGAGTCCGTTGTCAACATCAAGCCACAGGTCGACAGATTCTTGATGAAGAACGGCCGCCACTTGATCTTGCTTGCCGAAGGTAGATTGGTCAACTTGGGATGTGCCACCGGCCACTCCTCGTTCGTCATGTCCTGTTCCTTCTCCAACCAGGTCTTGGCCCAGATTGCCTTGTACAAGGCTGACGACTCCAAGTTCAGAGCTGAGTTCCCTGAGTTTGGTGCTGCCGGTAAGTTCGAGGTTGGCGTGCACTTGTTGCCAAAGATCTTGGACGAAACCGTCGCCAGATGTCACTTGGACCACTTGGGTGCCAAGTTGACCACCTTGTCCGACGCCCAGTCCGAGTACTTGGGCATTCCAAAGGAAGGTCCATTCAAGGCCGATATCTACAGATACTAATCAACTCAGTGTCGCCTCTCTTTTCAACCCTCGAGCTCTCTGAGCTAGAGAACACTCGTCCGCGAGTCTTTGCTTTTTGTTTCACTTTTTTGTCTTGAAGCCGTCAGTGGCTGTGTATTTTAATGTCCTCAACGGCATGGTTATTAATAATTGTTTTATGGGGTTATGAAAAGAGTCTATGAAGTTTAGTTTTATTCTTTGTATATATATAATAGATTCTTCAACGGATTTAAAGAGTGTAAAGATGCGTGAGAGGGGTGATAAGTGGAGGTATAAGGTAGGGGTAAAGAGTTCAAGAATGGATGAAGAGGCGATGAATGCGGAAAGAATGGACAAGAATAGATACCTATGGAGTACAAACCAAGTCAATTAGGACTCGCATGGCTCGCTAATTATTGTAGACCCATTCAATAGTAATTGATCCTAAATCAGCTTTAACCAGCACTAAGATCCAACAGGTTGTACCTGGATACAGTCTAAGCATATGGCATGTTTAACTTTGAGTCAAGGCTTCGATTGTTTATTTTGAGTTTCGTGGTTGACAGGAAGACCACAAGTGGCGGACGTGGACTTTTCAGCCAATATCTAGACTCCTGGACAGAGTTTAGCAATTGGGTTTGATGGTGACCCTGAGAGTTGTAACCAGCACTCACATCCTTAATCTTCATTGCTCCTGCCAACCTCTAAGCGAGACTCCCCTGCAGAAACGAGAACCGTAATTCCGGACTGTTTCAGCTTTCAGCACTGCATAATTCTGTAATAGGACGATGGCTGGTTATCTTTTGTCGTAAAACGATCAGCATTAAATTGTGCACTCAAAAGTGTAGTAAGGTCTGCCAGTAACAAGGCGTAGACGTGAGTGATTCCAGATCGCGCTACGCGCGCATTCTCCAGATGAATTGTGTCCAGTTGGCGTGTTCCGCAGTGTTATCTCTTTTAATGTCACTTTGTTTTGCATACACATGCATTGCCTACGAGATGGCCCTGCTCTCTCAACGTCACTTGTTATTCCTATTGGTAGGGTTGAATGATCTCTTGCAATAGCTTCCACTTGTTGTCTTCCTTACTCACTAAGCTCGCCACCTCCTCTACTACTCTACACCATCTTACAACTCGCCTCCATTCTCCATGTCGTTGCACCCCAAATTAACATTTGGTTGCAAGTGTAACTGCGAATCGACTACACAGTAGCGAGTCAAAGTTTAGGGAATTTGAAGTGATTTTCATTGTGCTGCTATGGTAATAAGCTTTTCACTTTCCATCAGGAGATTGCAACCCATGTATATATAAGCTGGTTCCTCCAGTAAGTCTGTTTTCTCACTATGACTTTATCATGGCAGGCCCTTTGACCATTACTTTGACTCTTAGAATTTTGCAGTTTATTCTCACAGCCATAACCTTGGGTTTGGCCGTGGGCTTCACCTACACCTTCAACAAGGTATGTGGCTACATTATAGCTGTGCTTGTTGTGGCAGCACTCCTGATTGTGCATCTACTCATGCTTTTCATACCCCCTGTCCTCGCCAAGCTCCCCTTTGCATTCGTATTGGGCATGGAAATCATCATGCTTGCCTTGTGGGTGGTGGTTTTTGTATTGATAGAAAAGGAGTTTGCCAACTTTGGTGACTGCTCAGGGTTTGCACAGACCAAGGATGGACTCTGGGCGTTTTCATTCGACTGGTGCAGAATAGGAAAGACCCTCATTGCCTTCACGTTGTTCAACTGGATCATGTCCTTGGTAACCCTCGTGGCTTTGATCGTGTTTACAGTCGTGCCCGTGGGGAAAGCCATGGGGTTCAGAGGCTATGTCAAGTGCCGTAGGAATGGACACATTATTGGTGGTATCTATTCCGGGTTACCTGCTGGCCCTCCTAAAGACGCCGAGGCTGCTGTGGATTCGGAGAAGAAGGAGGTCACAGAGACCACAGAGGTGGTTACTACTGTTGTGGAAACAAAGGAGGTGGAGGAAATTGTTGAAGCTGCTGCAGAGACCGCTGTTGTTGAGAAAGTTGAGGAAGAAGTGGCTGAGAAGAAGAGTGAAAAGGCAGCTTCGAAAGCTCCATCTATTGCACCTTCTAAAGCATCCAAAGCATCCAAAGCATCTAAAGCACCATCCAAAGCACCATCCAAAACAGAAACAAAGGCAGTCTCAAAGGCAGAATCTAAAGCAGCCTCTAAAGCATCCAAATCGGAATCAAAAGCCGCCTCCAAGGCAGCTTCCAAAGCCGAATCCAAAGCAGCTTCCAAAGCCGAATCCAAAGCAGCTTCCAAAGCAGCTTCTAAAGCCCCCTCCAAAGCCCCCTCAAAGGCCCCTTCGAAAGCACCCTCAATCGTGCTCTCCAAAGTGGATACTCCCTCCTCGCACTCCCCTACAGTGGAAGATATACTTGATGACTCAGAATCAATCAAAAGCAAATACTTTGTGGTCCGCATCAAGTGTAAACCCACTGATAAACCCACTCTCACTATTCCTGAATGAGCCAGTTAATATCTTCCTTTCTTGCATTCTTGGTTTCAATTCGTCGTTTCATAGTCGTATTTTTGGCATATAGAAATAATCTATAACTTTTAAAAAATCGGTACACCTTTTTCTTTTGTGTAACAAATTTGGTTGCAAAATGGGTATGAGCATTGGGTAGGGATACAAATCCAGACGTAGTGGTAAATCTTGGAGTAGCAAGTGTAGTAGAATGCTTCAAGACAATCCAAATGAGTAAGCAGATCCCGAATTGTAAAGCAGGTGGTTGAAATCACCTTTTGTTTAGTTTCAGGGTCTTACAATGGGGTGTCATATGCTGCACACTCCTCATGAATTATCATCGGAAGTGTTTACAAATGCAAGTCCAGAACAATACAAAATAAAATGAGGAACAATACACTACTCCAGGTATAGATCCGGTAAGTCTTCTCCTCTTGCTCAATAAAAGTGGAGACAACTAAGGGTGCAGATTCACAGTCAGAATGGAAGTGAAAGAGGCACGCTACAATGTCGTTTACTGCGGGGAGACCTCAACTGAAACACTGAATGTGCTTTGAAAGTCATAAGAACCTGAAATCATATCTCGCATTCATAATTGAAGAGTTATATAGCATAATTAGCATGCAAGCCTCACTCCTTCAAAGTGAGAGGCTACTTTGCTAACTGAATCTCGGTGGTCCTTGGTACATATTTCTTGGGAGGATATCCTGAACTGATTTCCTCTTTTGTCGAAACATCACTCTCAGATGACTCTAATTCCTTGTTGGTGGGTTTCTTGCGCTGGAAAATGAACCCTTTGTCAAACTTTCCCCGCGAGGTTGCGTAAATAGTAAATCCCGAATCAAGCGAAACACCAATTGCACCAAATATAATGTTCAAAACGAAGGAAATGATAAACAAGACGCATGTAACAAGATCCACCCACATCAAGACTTTACCAAGGCGACACCACTCGAAGTTGGTGTACCAGTAAACAAGAAAGAACCACTCCAAGTTAGCCGGAGAACAGTCCGCATGGATAAACCCATCGAAAACAACACCAACGGCAGAAACCCAGAGAGCAAAAAGGGAGCTCTCTACAAGTAAAATAATTAGGTTGGGCATAAAATTCAAAACTCGGGGTACTGAAAATGCAATCAAGTAAGTAATCGAAATCACTGCTGAAGCTATGGTGACATCGATTATCATGATGTCCATATCAGCGATTGAACGTATTGCAGCTGCTAGTCCTAGTGCTGCGAGGCAAAGCACAAATTGTGCAATGCGAAGCACTATTGCAAAAGTTTCACGAAAATTGGCCATAGTTTAGTTTGGGATTTATAGAATTCCATCTCTTTATATAGTAGCCCTAGGATTTCCTGTATTGGTCACCAACAACTCACAATTAGCACTCAGTTTAGTTGGGTGAAAATACTACGGACCAAGTAGTGAAAGACACGAACAATATTTGGCGCAATCAACGAGGTCTGGTTGTGCTCGTATAGGTGCCTCTTCGGTTGACAAGATGGTCCAGAGCTCTACAGTATTGTCGAGAATGTTGGATCAAATTAAGCGATATAGTCTCTTTCAAGCACATCTGAATTCATATGAAATTTTATTGAATCTCCACTTTATCAGAACAAAGTGACAAGTTGAAGTGCCAACTACACGTCATACGGGCAACGCAAAAACACACTTGGATGTCACAAGCGTGCTTTTTCAAAGATAAGCGACTTTTCAGTGTCGTACAAGTGATCAAATACCAGCTTGAAATATTTTGCAGCTAACACACGTTTTATCTTGAAGGTTGGTGTCACCACATCCCTTTCCAACGTCAAGGGGTTGATTTCAATGTGGATGTTGTGAAGCCTTTCGACACCGTTCAACTTCTTTTCAACGTTGGCGTTCATAGTTAAGAGGAAGGCCTTCTTATGTTCAATCTTATTGATAAGGGCGAGCATTTCTTTGGAGTTGGTGGGTGGAGACACGATGCCCACGGACTTGAGAAAGTTGTGGCCGTGTTCGTGCTCAATACCAACAATTCCAACAAGGAAATGTCTCATGGGGTCTCCGTGAACATACAACTGGGTCAAAAATGAGTTGGACGACAAGTACCTGTTTTCTACCTTCTCTGGTGAAACGTACTCTCCCTGGGACAACTTGAAAAAGTTGCGGACCCTATCAACAATGGAAAGACGATTGTGTTCGCCCGAAATTGTGGCTACATCACCAGTGTGTAGCCAACCTTCCTCGTCGATCATTTTCCACGTCTCTTCTCTGTTGTAGTAGTATCCCTTCATGTTGCTTCCTCCACGAACCAACAACTCACCTCTGTCCGAACCACCATCCAAGGATGTCACCAACTTGATCTCTTGACTTGGGAAGATACCACCACAAGTGCCTGGAGAAGCATCGAAGTGGTGGGAATTTGTCATACCACCATAAGTTTCTGTCATTCCGTAGATCAGTCTCACCCCTACACCAAGGCACGCCTTCAAGTAAACCAATGTTGAGGGAGAAATAGGAGCTGACGCAGTCTGGGTCCATATTAAGTTGTCAAAGCCAATCAATGATTTGAGTTCTTTGTATGGACCAAACAGATCGTAGGTCTCGTTTGCACCACTCGACCCGTCAAACTTTGCCTGTTCAATCAACTTGTATTCAATAATCTCGTTGATCTTCTTTTCGTGAGGTGAGTTGCTGATATGCTGCTTAACAAAAGACTCGACCTTGGTGAGCAACCTTGGAACAATCAGAAAGTAATGCGGCTTGAATATTCTAAGATCCTCCACCAATTTAGAGTAAGCGTCTTTTGGTGGGGATTTGCTGTTGGAAAGCAGGGGAAATCCAAGGTAGTAACCCAGTGACCATGCAAAGCTGCTCGTTTGACGTTCATAAATGTGGGTTAATGGTAAGAAGATGAACGCGCGAGCGTCTCCTCCAAGAGTAGCTACATTTGGTTCCGAGACCTGGAGACCAGCAGCTCCTGATACAGCGTTTGCATGAGTTAACATAACACCTTTTGGCTTGGACCCAGTTGTACCGGAAGTGAACGAAATGGTGAACAAGGTCTGTGGCAGAGGAGGCATTTCCTCATAAAAATTAGTGCGACCGAGTTCTTCCACCTCTTTGATATGCTTCAAGTCTATCTTAAGATCTCTAGCCTTTTCAACTAACCCATCCTCAATTGGATCCATACTAATGATCTCAATCAAATTGCTCAAAGCAGGTGTTTCTGCTTTGAACTGAAACAACTCCCTAATCTTGTCTCCAGAGGTGATAATGATTGGACTTTTTGTCAATTCAAGAATATACTTGGTGACCTCAGAACCCAAGTTGTCATAAAGTGCGGTATTCGTCAACGAATAAGCACTACATGCCAAGTCAGACAAGATCCATTCCATTCTGTTGGCAGAGTATATGGAGACAATGTACGACGTCTGCTTTTCAATCTCAAAATCGACGTTACTTCTTCCTGATGCCTTGGACCAATTGGAATGATACAAGAAACAATGTTCTTCAACCTTCTCTGCGATATCTGGCAGCAAAGTATTGACAAATGGGTTTGTACGCATCGTGTGAACAATCCCAGATCCCAAGTTGCGTTTTCTCACATTCACCTGCTTATAAGTGAGCGACTCAAACACCCTTCCACTTGTTCCAGTCTTATAGTCAAACTTCCTAGACCCTAAGCAAGGTCTATTGGCATGGATCAACGCAGCATGATTGAACATCTTAGCGTGAGTGTCCAATGAAGGATGGATGTGAGAGTAAAGACCATTGTTCATCAACTCATTACGGTAGACGCCGGTTTCTCCTGAAGACTTCAGCCTTTGAACTTCAGTGTTACCAAACACATCAGTAGGCATAGGAAGCCTGTGCTGAACCGTCTCAGCATTAAACCCCTGGGGGAACACACTCTGGAAAGTCATGGTGACGTGAAGTTAAAGAGTACACCTGTACAAGTATTTATAACTAACCAATCCCCACATATCCCCCTCAATCCCTGTCAATGCTTGTTTTGATTCGTTAGCAACCCCGCAAAATCGATCTGTTCCGAAAGGAATATTTCGCCTTCTAATTCGTATGTATGCAAATGTTGGGCCTCATACTGTTTAGCCGTGGATTTACCAAGTGGCGAGGTTGGTAATCAGCCTGGGGTGCGATGAGGTTTAGTTTTGTCGTTGGAACCTGAAGATTTACAGGACTGTCATTGTTTTCGCTGATTGGGTTTTAGTATCCAGTGCGTGTGGTTAGTTGAGTGAAGACTTCGAAGAATATCCAGTTGTTAAATGATATCCATTGAATATCCAGTATATCCAGTGACGCGATTTCTCCTTAGGTTTAGATAAAGACTACAGTTGACTCATACTGATAAGTGGGGGTGGAATAGGGTCCTTTCCACAGGATTTGGATGAAAATTGAGTGCATTTATGAAAGATCGATGCTCATATGCTTTGGATTCGCCTCAATCGTAGGGTTTGTCCTGGATTTCTTACATACTGTATTCAGTAGTGTTAACGTTCATAACTTGGGTAAAGGAGCTTGGCAACGCCAATTCACAGACTGTAAGCTTCTAAGTTGCGTACTCCTGGTTCTTGTCGTGGTTTACCATCGATTTAATTTCATATGAGGGGAGCGAGTATGTACCCGAGGAATAACAGGTTGTTCCAGAGACAAAATAGTGAGGGTGAAGGGTGAGCTGTTTTATCCAAGTGTGCTTTCCAATAAGTTGTCTCTTTCATTTGCAAGTAATAGGTCGACGGGGTCTTGACTTACGGAGTTGTGGTAGATGAATCAAAAAGGTACGCATTTCTCTTAATGAAAACCTGGTAGGATCACAAGATAAAATATTTATACTATCCCACTCTCTGTATCAAATTTCCGAAGCAGCGACTCCCAATACCCTCATTGATCTTCTTTCTGAATTCAATTTGAACAACTCCTTGCACATACTTATCACAGGTAAACATCTGGCAACTTTGATTTATCGCGGCCAGGGAGTCTTCAAGAACATATAGGACCTAACAAATGGAGACCTAATTCTTGACTCTCCAAGACACGGAAATATCCCTATCAGGCGAGATTTCAGAGGGTGGCGTCTGTCTTTAGCACGGCCGTCTACACGTACGGTTCTACGAGTGACACGGTATGTAATGAGGACAATGAAGTGAAATAGGTTATGTTAGCACCTACTAGTTGAGCTTGTTTAATTCCACCTTTTTATTTACCAACAATTTCTTTCCATCTTCAACGGAATTCAGATCATTATATTGAGTTGGATGGATTTGTCAAAGGGGAACGCAATATATTTGGAACGACAACCAGGTCAGAATCGGTTGTGTACGGTTCTTCCAGCTCAAAATGCTCTTTCCAATTGACATAACTCATTTTTAGAGTTTATAATTCTCTGATCTCTTCCCGTAACACCATTCCACACCAAGAGCATCGATATATCTTGACAA
This sequence comes from Kodamaea neixiangensis, assembly GCA_030565385.1. Classification (NCBI taxonomy): domain Eukaryota; kingdom Fungi; phylum Ascomycota; class Pichiomycetes; order Serinales; family Debaryomycetaceae; genus Kodamaea; species Kodamaea neixiangensis. Next base: position 177,648 of record JAJMBT010000010.1, on the reverse strand, counting down.
TGGCTAGCAAACAACAGATGAACTGTTACAGTGGTTGAAGTGTGTACCTGTTCACGGTAATACCGATCTGGAAGACCCTTCCCCAGATCATATGCAGGAAATAATATATCAATCTGGTTCACACTATTCACTTACTTCCTGTCAATTTGCAAAACCTATTGTCAATGGTGGTTCATGGATGCTGCATCATGGATACTTTCATAGTGATTTGGAACGTTGATGAGGCCAATTTTGCTTTAGTGAACTTATCATGTACCGATCTTTACTATTATTTGATCTGCAGTGAGTGTTTCATACCTTTTTCAAAAAGCGATCCAATTAACTGTGCTTCAATGCGATACTCAGCGAGGTCTAAGAATGATAAGATAGCTGCTGGCTGAACCATAGAGAAGTACTATAGTTGATGAATTTCTTTGGGAAACTGCTTAAATTTTGTTCAAAACATAAAGGTTCACTGGTCTAAAGCTTTGAAGTACTCACTAGAATAGCTGCCTATTCTCCTTAATAAACAGGAATAGGCAAAACTCTTCATCAACAATGTTTTCTCCCGAAGGAACTGATATTCAAGAGAGATCGACTATGATACTCCCATCAACGAGAATGCTTTGAGCGATTTCTTAGATGATCCACTCATGCTGAGTGAATTGCACATTAAGCAACTAAATCGCCTCCTAACGACACCATACGCAAATGTTATGTTTGTTTATCGGACTACTACAGACTTCAGGCAACGAGTGAGTCCTTATCAAGTCCACACGAAGTTCTTCAGGATATTGAACACCTTGAACTCGGTTACCGGTTACTCGAACCTATTAACTAGAATAGCTAACAGATGCACGCACTGCCGCCTGAAAGTTATTCAATTGGAACCAAGGCATTTTAGCACCGAATTTCTTAGCTACTACTTCCAGTAGATTCAAATAGTGGTTCATAACATACTGAAATTGAATAAATTGACAACGCCAAGCAGAAAGTCAGTACTGGCTTCTGAGAGTACTTCCCAAGTTTTCAATCCCTACCAACCAGTCTAACAAAATTTAGACTGTTACCAATTTTACCTAAGTGCTGAAAAAACACCAATGACCGCATCCATTGGTTATTGAAGAATATAGCCTATATTGCAGCCCCTGTAAAATTGTTCGATTATCGACCTCCCCTCAGTACCACAGGCATTCCGTACGGTTAGCTCCGTTTAAGACCAATGTTTCATATGGAACAAATATACGTGCCAACCATCTCATCGGAATTCCCAGAAGAGACAATGCTCACTATTTTAGCAAACCTTAATCTTACTACAAACCTGCCTGTGAAAGGAAGAAGAAACATCCCTTGAACGAGGTCATTTCATCTGTAAATGTTAACTTCACTTCTGCCTTGGGACCCGAGACAATGTCATTCCAGCTGACCTTAAGCCCTCACCAAAAGCCCCATATCTTTTCACCTTAAGTGGCCAGTAGATCACTTTGAACCTAGTTCATAAGGAGGGCTTTGGTGTGGGGTCCATGGTTGCTTGCCTTGTTTTGCCGTAAATTTTTTCGTTCTCTAGTACAAAATGGCCCTTCCCTCCATAAAATGTAGAATTGATAGGTGGCCCTATAACAACTTGACAACCAAATTTACTAAATGGAGGTCTACGCTAGCCAAGCCTGCTCACAATTCAATCCTCTGGCGCCCCCTCTCGCCCCTTATGGTCCTTCTCTCATACCTTTCCACTAAAACTTATGCTCGCCTATTGTCCAGAAAAGCTGTTTTAGGCATGTAGCTTTAATCGTCGAGAGAAGTTTTCCAGGAAAGGAAATTAATGCAAATAAAGTGAGCTGCAAAATCACAAAAGCACTAGCCAAAGCCATTATGATAGCACTGTAATAGGTAAAGTCTTCGGCCGTCGGTGGAGCAAAGCTGGAACTGTGTATTCAATACTTATAAATGTATATGAAATCCCATCATTTCATAAACGTTCAAGATCCAAACCTTTCACTTCTTCTGTCATTTAAAATAGAGTATCGAGTCGTTGTCTGTTGAACTTCAGCACTCATTATGAAGTTATCGAATTATTTATCGTGTTCGTTATTAGTGGGAGCCTCGTTGGCCTATGTCATACCCTTGGACAAGAGGTTAATTTTCACACAACAGATCCAGCAAACGCAGACCATTTATGTGAATGCTGCTCCGACTCCGGCAGCAGCAGCAGCTGTCGCTCCTGTTGCGCAAGCTAACGCACAGGTCAACGTTGCCCAGCCTGCAGCAGCAGCTGCAACGTATAACACAATAGCCCAGGCTGTATCTTTTCAAGGAGGAAATAGTCCTTTGATAGGATCACCACTGGCAGCTCAACCTGCTGCTGCTGCCCCTGCTGTTGCAGCAGCAGCACCAGTGGCATCGGTGCAAATACCAGCTGCTGCACCTGCAGCAGCAGCTACCACGGCCAAAGCCCTTCCTTATCAAGGTGGAAATTCACCAATAAACGCCCAGGCCACTGCAGTAGCAGCCGCAGCTCCAGCCGCAGCAGCTACCCCGGTCGCAGTAGCTTCTGCTGCTTCCCCACCAGACTCGATCTACTCAAGCGCAAAGAGTTTGTTTGACTTCTTGTTGGGAATTGGAGACTCATCTCTGTCCTCAGGATCCTCAATTTTTGGATCGACTTCCTCTGGATCTGGATCTACTGGCGCCTCTTCTGGGGCTTCATCCGGCTCAGGTTCAACAGGCTCTTCTGCCGGTTCCTCTGCTGGTTCAGGCTCAGGCTCACTCTTCGGCTCCTCAGCCTCAGCTTCTGCAGGTGGCAGCTACGCTTCTGCCTCTGCAGGATCTAGTGGATCGTCTTCCAGCTCGTCTTCGTCTTCCGGATCGTCGTCCGGAGGGCCAGGTGCAGCAGCCGCAGAAGGCTCCAAGGGTATCACCTACTCGCCCTACACCAAGTCTAACCAGTGTAAAACCGCACAGGAAGTGCAAAGCGATATCGCCAAGTTGAGCAGCTACGACATCATCAGACTCTACAGTACCGACTGCCAGGGTATTGAGAACGTCTTGGCTGCAATCAACTCCAACCAGCAGTTATTCCTTGGTGTCTGGAACATCGACACTGCATCCGTGCAGGGTGGATTGACCGACATCGACAATGCTTTGAAGACCTCATCTCGTGGCTGGTCTGCAGTCGACACGATTTCGATCGGGAATGAGCGTGTCAACGACGGTACAGCAAGTGTTCAAGACATTTCCAATGCCGTCTCGACCGCCAAGTCCTGGTTGAAGCAGAATGCCCCACAGTACACCGGGCCTGTTGTGTCTGTCGACACGTTGGTGGCCGTTTTGGCCAACAGCGGACTTTGTCAGATATCCGACTACCTCGCCGTCAACTCCCACCCCTTCTGGGACGGAAACGTGCAACCTTCCAACTCGGGCCCCTGGTTACAGCAGCAAATACAAGCGTTGCGTGGCGTATGCGGGCCCTCAAAGAAGATTTTGATCACAGAAACCGGATGGCCTACTCAAGGTAAGTCTTACGGTAGCTGTGTTCCCTCTCAAGACAATCAAGTGGCGGCCATGAAGTCGATAGTCGGCAGTTTGGGCAGCCAGGTGATCGCGTTCACCATGTACAATGATTACTGGAAGAGCGGAGGGCCATATGATGTGGAGCAGTACTGGGGTCTTTTCGGAGACCCACTGGTTTAATGAAAATGAATGTAATGTATACCTCAATAATATTGATTTCAAGCATCCGTAGGCTCAATTGACTCTATTTACGCGAAGCATCTTGCAGTTGTGTTGACCGTAACTTAAAGTGGTGTGAAATTAAAATTTCCGTTCCAGAAAAAAACGAATATTTGCAGCCAAACGAATTCGTACACTTTTAACTTTAGTGTTTGTCTCGGAGCGTTTGAAGCCAGTTGGGCGCTCAACGGGAGGTTATTTTGTAGATTTCGGATTGGGTGTTCGTAACGTGTGGAGTAGACCCTTTAAAGATATTTTAGTGACCAATTGTCGAAGCCTAATACATGTCGAAGCTTAATACGTTCGAAGCTTAATCCAATGTTCAGTAGTTACATTAATTCTCCCTTCCTCTGCTCATTCTGGTATTACATTACGTATACCAAAATGAGCGGTCACTACTCAATACTGCAGCAACAGAAAAACCAACCTACCTCCAACAAATGCCAGCACTTCTCCCTTAGATCTCTAATTTTGTTCCCCACTTGTTTGCCAACATTTTAGCTGTTACTGACCATCCCCACCTCGCAAAGCCTCTCGAATGCCTCTCAACACCAAGAGAAAGCCATCCACATCAAACCTTTTGCAGCTACACCCCCTCCCAAATATCAATCCCAAATCATCATGTGCCCTCACATCACATGACCTATCTGACAATACCAAAAAAAAATCAACAAAACATTTTCCCTACGAACACTTCAACCAAGTACAATGTCCGAAAGGGAGAGGAAGAAGCTAGCGACGCGGATTCTGCAGCTTTTCAACCGGTTCTATCTGCTTTATGACGATACCGGCGCCAATGTTTCGGGCACATTTCACCGTTTGCCATCGCGGACAGGTACCGACTACTACAAGGTTGTTTTGAACCCGTTATCGCTCCACGCCATCGGGCGTAAGATCAAGAAGTACCAGTACGAGAGCGCGCAGCAGTTTGTCGACGACTTGGCGCTTGTTTCGTGGAACGCACGTTTGTACAACCGCAGGGACTCGACCTTTTATGTGCATTCGTGGATCTTGAAAAATTACATCTTGAAGGTGGTGTTACCCAAGTTGAAAAATGACAAGATGGTACCTGGCCACAAGACGCTAGCGTACCCCAACTTGGGCGACTTGCCCGATGAGAAGGACGATCCCGTTGTAGTCGAGGGTGTCGTGTACACTGAAGGGGCCGATCCTGGTCAGGTTGAAGCGTCGCACACTCCAGTGCCCATGCTGCTGTTCCTGCCACCAGCCCAACAGCAACCTGTCCAGTACCAACCTGAACTGTTCACGCCATTGAAGTTCCAGCTCCATACTCCAGACCCAGTGTCACACACCCCGACACCATACAAAGCAACGACCATCGTCCCAACTCCAGGTCCAGCGCCACACAAGGCCCATAGAAACCACAAGCCTGCAGAAAGCGGAATCAGAAGAGGCCGTCCCCCAATTATTGACAGACCGTTCGAGACGCGAATCAAGTTGATCTTGAAGAACTTCAAGAAGTTGAGAGACCCCAACAACGAACTGCGCATGTTGACACAGCACTTTGAGAAGTTGCCGGACGCAAAGATATACGCAGACTACTACAGCAAGATCTCGTACCCAATAAGTTTAAACGAAATCAAGATCAAGGTGAGAACAAGAAAGTACACTACCGTCGAAAGTTTTATCCAGGACTTGGACTTGATGTTTGCTAATGCGCAGATGTACTATGAGACAGACCCATATTCGGAGGAGTACATCGATTTTATCAACTTCAACAAGGAAGCACAGGTGATTATCCTGACTGAACTCAGCAAGAGCGACCATGAGTTGATTGGACAAACCACTTCTGGTTCAGACGGTGTGATTAGGTACCCGTTGGACTCGCTCACGGTGAATGGGCACCTCTACAAGATTGGTGACTGGGTGATGATCCGTAACCCGAGCGACCCCGACAAGCCAACCGTTGGGCAAATCTTCCGTTTGTGGTCGACCGACGACGGGAACCAGTACACCAACGTGTGTTGGTACTACAGACCAGAACAGACTTGCCACAAGGAAGACCGTTTGTTTTTCAAGAACGAAGTGTGCAAGACTGGTCAGTATAGAGACCACTTGGTGGGGGAGATTGTGGGTCCGTGTTACGTTGTGTTTTTGACTCGGTACCAGAAGGGAGACTTGCCTCCTGGGATCGCCGACGAAGGCAACCCATGGTTTATTTGCGAGTTTAGATACAACGAGTCGTCGCATCTTTTCAACAGAATCAGAACGTGGAAGGCATGTTTGCCTGATGAAGTGAGAGACAACTTTGAGTTGCCTCTTGTGCCTTTAAGCGAACCTCGTAAGTTAATCAAGTACGAATCGCCGTTACGTGCGTTGTTGCTGAAGGATGCGTATGTCGGTATGCCGATCCCGGACCCCACTGAAGGGCCACAGCCAAACTCGCCTCCTTTGATGGGACTGGTGTACTTACGGAACCCATACCCTGATGATGACTTGGGGCAGTACATCTCGAGTCCAAACGTTGTGCCAGTGCCCGACCACGACGACCATAACACAGGCAGACGTGCGTACTTGTTCACGCCAATCTCGCAGTTGAAGGGAGGAGGTATTTCCAACCAATTGTACGCCAACAACCACAACAGCAACGTTGTTGGTGCTGGTATGCGCGGCAGCAGTATCCATTTGCCACAGCAGAACACACACACGGTACACACCGCTCCGCACGCCATGTCTGCCCCAATGGACTCCCTCAACATGAGCTCAGGAATGGGCAAGTTCAGTATTCCGGGACAACAACAGCAGACCAACACGTACAACTACGAAGACAGGAATGCAACGATAGCACCTACACACCCCACCAACCCCAGCATGAACACGTTCTTGCCAAATAGCTACAGGCTGTTACAGGCGCAGATCCAGGAATCGCAGCAAAAGAAGATGCAGGAACAAGAGTTGTTGCAGTTGCAGCAACAGCAGCACCAGCAGTTGCTCAAACGTCCTGCGGGCGTCTCCGCAACAGCCAGCGAGATAATTGTGCCCAAGGGTGCCAACTATCACCAGATCCAGCAGGCGTACCTGACATTACTTGCGGGAGGTGTGTTGGCGTACACTGTAGCCAACACGGGCGAGTTGGCCGAGTTAAGCGAAAGCGTCAACAAGAGAAGAAAGGTGGAAGCCGGAGCTGCCGATGTCGTGTTCTACAGAGCACCACCATTGTTAACGGGACGCAAAGTGTTGGGTGACGTGGGACACTCGGCAAAGTATTTGGCTTGGAAGGGTGCTGTGTCTAAATAGCCTATGTAATATTATTGTACACTAAATAATGACCGGAGTGTAGAGAGATAGCGTACATCGATAGTTGTGCTTAACAATGGATGAATTCCCGCATAGAAGAATGGTTTTTTTGAGGTATGGCTGCAAAATGCAATTGAGTAACTTACGACTGAGTGACCTGAGAACTAAACAGTCGGAGAGGTTAACTGGGGATGCCCGGAGCATGCATGAATCCAGTTAGAGGTTTATTATTTCTGGTAGTTGGAGGTAGCCAACGGGAGGATATTATGTGAGAAAATTTAAAGGTTGGTGGGTGGCTGCAAAAAGAGTAATTTTGATCTCAGGTCAAGTCAACTCTGAGAAGTCAAAACCCTATGAACCCATCCTCCACTTTATCTTATGAAGTCGAAAGACTCTCATGGAATTTTATGGAATTTCATGGAAGTGGTTCAAACTTGTTAAAATTAGTAATCCGCTCTAGAACAGAATGTCAGCTTGATAATTTCTTACGGTCTAAAAGAAAAGGCAAATCGACTACAAGCCCTCGCAACTAAAAGTTTCATGTTTGTATCAGAATCCTGAAGCAATAACACCTGAATATTATCCCTGTTGTAGTATCATAGTGAAAATTTTTGAAAGGCCAGTAGTTTAGAACTGAGATCTGATATTCACATATTCAAAAATTCGAAGTTAACTATCTGATAATGATAATTCAACTAACAGAAAGAGTAGTAGATGTATATTATGCGCTTGGATACACCCGCTAGTCTAAATATTGAGACCAGTTTTCATTTTGAAGCGTCGTACATTTTTTGCACCCAATCTTTAGCCACACTTATCAGTATTCTTGCATGTAGATTGCGCTTTGTAACGTTTGTGCACCTCTGTCATGATCATAATCCACACGGACATTTAGTTGACAGTCTCAGTTCGTATACTCTATGGAACAGCTCCTTCAAATGAAATCGAGTTGAACTCTTTTGAGCTTACCAACAAGCTTGGTACAGCTCCTCCAAGCAATTTGCACACACTACGAAATCATGAAGAGCAAAAACAAACCTTTTCACGATTCTTGAAATTGGCTAGTTGATAATCTCTGTCTTGCTAATGGAAAAGTTTTATGAATCGCTCACATTTACCAACCATATCTATGAGGGTATCAAAAATCAATGAAAAAAACTATGATATGAACAAATTGACGGAGTTCCAAGAACATCTCCTCAAGCTGAAGAAGATCATCGCGGTTGTGGGAGATGGGTTATCAGTTCTGTCTGGGTTGCAGATCTCGCACGGCACCCAAGGTCTCTGGAAGAACTTCAACATGATCGACTTGGCTACCCCGGATGCATTTTACATAGATCCTGGGTTGGTTTGGCAATACTACTCTTGGCGTCGATACAACACGTTAAAGGCCAAGCCGAACCTGGGGCATCGAAGTTTGAGCAAGTTGCTGCAGACGGAGGGGATCGAGTACTTGACCATCACGCAAAATGTCGATGGATTGTTGAGTCGTGCCGGTCACTTGAGCACAAACTTGGTGGAATTACATGGGTCGTTGTTTGACTTGCGATGTACGAGTTTCATGTGCAATTACGTTGAACGGAATAACACGAAACACCCTTTGACAGAGGCTTTGCGTGATACGGAAACTGAGTACGAGTCTCGAAAACGCAAGTTTGATGAATCACCAGATTCCTCTCCGCAATTCACTCCTGTAAAGGAATTGGATGCTGCAGATTTACCACAGTGTCCAGTTTGTAAGGACGACGTTCTTCGGCCTGGTGTCGTATGGTTTGGGGAGTCGTTGCCTCTTCGACTAGTTGACAAGGTGGATACATTCTTGGAAAATGGGCCCACACCAGATTTAGTCTTGGTTATAGGTACCAGTGGTACAGTTTACCCAGCCAACAGTTATGTCGACAGAATTAAGATGAAAGGCGGAAAAGTTGCCGTGTTCAATACGGATATCGATGAAAATATCTTGAGAGGAGAAGTTGAAGGGACATGGGGGTTCAAAGGCGATGCAGCTGAATGGCTCTTGCTAGCCCTCAAACCTCTTATTGAAAATACTGGAAAGATACAATCACAAACACATTAATTATTAAATTACATACAATGGGGGTAGTAAAACAGATAGAGAAACGAAACAGAATGCAGGAAAATGCCAATGGGGGGAGATCACTGAGCATCGAATAGCTCGTTGCGATCCAATTCGACTTGCTCAGGGTACTCATTGCCCCAGGGTAAGTCAAAAAAATCGCTGTCGAGCAATAAGGACAGGTCAATGCGAGGTTTTTCCAATTCGCTTGGTTGCGATGATTTCGTGCTGAAGGTAGGATGTTCGATGGCAGGCACGGGTATAGGAAAAAGCAGAGGTGGTGCCTTCGGTGATAAGTCATGGGAAGGTGGCAGAAGTTTCTGGGGTGCAGCGACAGAGTCAACTTTTGGAGAACGAGTAACGTAAAATGTTCCAATCTTTGGGATGTCACCCTCGCTTTTTCTCTTCTGAAACTGAGCAAAGGTGTCGATTGATGCGATGGTTACACGTGGTTTCATGGCAGGGATATGGAGTGTAGCGACCGGGATGTCTGTGGTCAGCTTTGCGCGTCTTTTGCGCTTGGGTTTGGTGAGGAGGTTCTGAAGCACCCGTATGTTTTTGGAGCGGGGCCGTGGTTTTGGTTTTGGTTTTTCAGGCTTTGGAGCGGGTTGATGAATGAAGTTGGGCTGGTGGATGAAGTTGGGATCAGTGAGTACATTGAACTCCGACAGGAAATCGTTTAGTTCTTCAAAATCAAACTCCCTGAGCTCACGATCTAGAGTCATTTCAGGAAAACACTGAAAGTCCAAGTCCAAATCATCATTGACCTCGCTGAGATCAGTTGCATCTGTCTCAGCCATGTCCAAGTCCAGCAACCCCTTAACGGAATCGACAACCAGCTCCTCGTCGGGCTCACGAAGAGGCGACCGCAAGTACGCACCAAAATACAATTGGCCACTCATGTCACCAGACTTGCAAAAACCACTTCGACAGGGCTTCGCCCTGATATATATACCTCGATGACTTCTAATTATAAGAAGGATCAACCTTTCGGGAGGTGCGCGTAAATATTATCTGCACGGGCAGCAGGGCTTCCGAACCTGTGCTGCACAATTGAATCGAATTTTGAAGCCCACACTGCGACAAGGAACAAAGCGGAGCGTCCAACATGTTACCACTGGATGTAACCAATGAGGACAACAATAGAAGCCTCGTGTACTGGCAAGCTTGACCGTTCCATCTTGGAAAATTTAGTAAGCTTTGAGGAAAGGGTGAGCGACGGGACGTGAGCCCATAAAAGCGTAGGAAAAATTGTATGATGCCTGGAAGGAATGTAGCGAATGCAGTGAATGCAGTGAAACCAGCTCAAGTAGTGCAGTTTCGAAGTGTAGGCAGAAAACAACCCACACTGTAGTGAAGAGTGGCTACCAAGGATCGCAGAAAATAAAGGGTTGCATAATCTCGAGGGCAGGCCCAGAGGGCGAAGGGTAGATCTTTTGACAATCTAGCCCTCGTATTGGGCCCCTCCGCCCCGCTCCCCTGAGATGGGCCGTATATTCGTTCGAATTACACCAATTACAATCAGATCAATAGAGAAGGAAACCCAAGCAAACCGTAGGAGATGGTACGGATCTGTATACATACCCCGCGTACTTGGAGATGAGAGGTGATTATTTTCTATGAATTTGCCCATTTGAGGAGAAGTCAAGGTCCCCGCGATAAGAACAAAAGCTTCGCACGGGTCCAGTCAGAGATGAGGTGCTGAGAATCTGTGAATCGAGGAGCAGTGATGACCTTGAGCCAGTATTTTTTGAGATTATGCAAGGACACTGGGTTTTTGAGGCAGTTGGAATAGAAGGAATGCAAAAGAACCGTGATGAGAGGCATGGATGAGAGGTATGAAAGTGCGACTTGAAAGAAGGTATGACAGAGATGTGTATGCTTGTCATTCATTGTCCACCTTCTCAGAGACGTGCAAAGGGGGTAACTTCTACGAGACTTTTGACAAGGTGCCTGGATCCAGGTGAAACAGGCCCCAGAACACAATCTCACCACATTTCTTCTATTAATATGCATAGCAGCAGCCAATCGATGACTAGACACGACGCGGCGAATGACTGCAAATTATGCTCTTCGCTAATATGCAATGTATGCAACTCCGACGAGTATTTTCCGATCCTTCTGGAGGCTAGCCTCCTTGGAGATCCATCCGGCTTAACCAGCCCGAATGAATAGGGGGTCAAGCTAGGTACTACTGAATCTCACTACAGCTGCTATCAACAGGCGTTTTGTGGCCATCCAATTGTTCCTTGTCATTATGCTGCATTACTAAAAAGTGGACTGTGAGTTGCCCTGACAATGCCGTGGGCCATACCGATGCCATTTGTGTTTCGGATTTGTATTGTGCCCCCCCCCTTGATGAGTCGCAGACAATAGCTAAGGTTTTTTTTTGCACCCATTCCATGTGAGTCCAGAATATGGCAAGGGTGTGAGGTATATCGTTGGAATGAGTGGAATGATAGAAATGAGCGTCATGGTGCCACTCCCATCAGTTTTGCGGGCTTGCGTGCGCGTGTTACGTGACTCGGGGTTGCAAAACAAAGTGTATGGCTGAGGAATGGACAGCAATGAAACGTCAGATGGATACCGCATTGTGATCTTCTCCATGCTAATCGTACAGATTTTAAGGCATCTTTAAAATGTCCAAATGTGTATCTAGTCAGACGTCAGATATGACGTCAGCAACATTCTATCATTTCAATCTTTATTGTAGCTAGACTATCTCTAGACACCCCCGAAATTGCTCGTTGCACTGAAGATACGAAACCTCGAGATGGTGTACCGTTCATCTGGTAAGAAACCTGGTACGAGGTCTTTCTGCGTGATCGGAACGTGTGATCTCAACGTGTCTACTCTAAAAGAAGCACATCTGCGTCATCCAACATCACCCTCAGTGGCTCCATCGACGGTGCCGGTGGCAAACCGATCCCCAAATTAGCATCCACCAACAACTGGTTTATCAACCATAACCTTCTGCTCTCTTTTGTCAGTGCTGCCAACTCTTTACTCACCACTTTGTTGATTTTACTGGCCGTGGTGAGTCTTGCAAGAAGCTTTTCATGGAGTGCTGCCAACTCGCTTGCATTCAACACATCCACGTTGTCTTCATCGTGTGTTAGAGCATATGATGACTTGAGAAGCGACGCGTTCAGCGATAATCGTGCGTGCACATTTAAAGATGCACTCACCAAATCCTGCTCTTCATCCCCCGTTTTCTCATCCTCCTCCACCGTCTGGTTCGCCTTTCTCAAACGCTCCTTCTCTCTCTCCTTGACCAACTTCTTCAGCAACTTTATCACGTTGGACGTCTTGGCGTTGTTGTCTACAATCGGTATCAACTCCAGCTCCGGGCTTTCGTTTTGTATGTAGTTCTTGTACCTGGCATGAGCCACCTTGTACTGCTTGAGCTCAAGAGGTAATTCGAACGCCGACTTCAGCGTGATTTCCTCCTCCTTTCTACCCAATAATTCCGTCCACTTCTGCGAGAACCACCATGGGCTCCTCAACAAGTAATCTCCATCAAGCGTACTCTGAAACTCGGTACCAGCAGCATCATTTCTCAACAGATGCAAGTCGTGGATCGTGCTAACATGCTTGACCAACGCATCAGCAACCGCAAATTGTTGTCCACACTCAGGAATAATACAAAAGAACACTTCACTCATAGTGTCTTCAACCTTTGGTTTTTTTTTTTCAAAAATTCATAACAGATCAGGTTAAGAGACAAAACGGATTCTTTGAGGTAACAACTCTTCATCTTTTGATGGCTTTATTTTCTATTAGAAGTCAGTTCTACGCTTTTTTCCAATTAACTTTATGTATATTCATACTATTACGCTTCTAGCTCTCTCTATACCAAAGCCTCATCCAATCTGGCAGCTGGGTTGGTCTCAATAAAGTCCAAAGAAACCTTGTGTCCCAACAACTCTCTAATGTTGGAGACACCATACTTAATCATGGTTGGTCTCTCCAACGACAAACCCCATCCAAGCACTCTCAAGTTCTTTGGCAAGCCCATTGGCTCCAACATTTCAGGTCTGAACATACCTGAGTTTCCAATCTCGACCCACTTGTTCAAGCCCTTGTGAAATGCAAAGATCTCCAAGGAAGGCTCGGTGTAAGGGTTATAGGCAGCCTTGAATCTGAGTCCGTCAACACCCATCTTGCCAAAGAAATCTTCCATGAATCCAATCAAGTCTCCCAAGGTGATGTCATAACCAGCAAGCACACCCTCAACCTGGTGGAACTCTGCCAAGTGTGTGGCGTCGACAGCTTCGTTACGGAAAACTCTGTCGATCGAGAATAATCTGACTGGCTTGGGGTCTTCGGCCAACTTGTGCAACATGGCCGAAGAGATGGCGGTGGTGTGTGTTCTCAACACCATTCTCAACGATTCTTCTTCCTTCCATGGGTATCTGTATCCAATCGAGCCGTACTTACCGTCTTCGTGGACAGCACGGATGTTCTCCCAGTACTCCTTGTCTTCGGGCTTACCGGCCACGGCGGGGTCCTTCAAGTAGAAGGTGTCCTGCAAGTCTCTGGCAGGATGCTGTTGAGGCACGTACAACGTGTCGAAGTTCCAGAATCCTGTTTCTACGTACTGGTTCGAGGGCATCTCGGTGAAGCCCATCGAGAAGAAGATCTGTCTGAACTCTTCTCTGACCTTGCTCAACGGGTGCAAGGCACCGCTCTGTGGGAAAACACCCTCCGAGTTGAAGTTGTATGGCTTGAACTCGGCGTCCTTCCAGGAGCCAGATGCAATCATGTCGGATGTGATGTCCGTTTCAAATGTGGTGATGGTCAACGCGAACTTCTCAGCCTTCTCGACCTTGTAGCCTACAATCTTGGTCAAGGTGATCAACTTTCTCTTCTTCAATTCTGTCAATTCCTTCTTATCGGCGAGTGTTCCGGTTTTCTTGATCTCCTTCAATTCTTCCAACACCACGTCTTCTGGTAATTTGTCCACGATGGCGATCAATTTGTCGCCATCCTTGCTCAACCATTTGTTCTTGAAGGCTTTACCTTGGCCCACGGCACCAATTGGTCCCAACTTCTGCTTCAACTCTCCGATCGTGAGCGAGTTCAACGACTTCAACACCTCATCCACAACGGCAACCTCAGGAGTGGCTCCGTTCTTGATAAAGCTCTCGGCTTCCCCAGTCAAAACCCACTGGTCGATCTCAATCTTGGAGAAGTTGATCATCTCCTTGGCCCACAACGAGGTCAAGTTGGAGTGCAACGTGTTCGCATCGATCTTGGCTAACTCGGGAACTTCCAAGGTGTTGTCGATCGAGCCCTTGGCGTCAACGAGCTTCAAAAGAGTCAACTGTAAGTCCGACATGGTGGTTTATTTACTCTAGGTGCTTGTTAATTTTTGAAAGTTGTCTGGAAAATTTTGACTCATGCTGGTAGTTACTGTGACGCGAGCCGGAATCGAATTTTCAGCGTAAAAGCAGGACTTGATCACATGAGAAGTCAGCTGAACAAACAGATCATATGACTGAGCACCTGATACCTATCACCTGACCGTTTCTATAAACAGCCTGGCCTTGGCTCGTGGCAAAGTTCGTCTAACATGTAACACCCCTCTTCCCACCAGACAACAATAGCAACCGGGGTCATTGCGCAGGGCTTAGTCAACGCGGCGCAATCTCACATCAAGGTGATGAAACTCAATGCTTGCTCCCAATGCAAAACTGACATATGAGGTCACAAATTTACCAGCAAATGAGCTAAGTGACTCAATACTACGCAAGGCACACCGAAATCATAAGCTTTTTGTGTCAGTACTTCTTGTGTAGTTGCTCCATTGAGCATACCGAAGCAATAAACAAACTTCCACGTAGGAGTATTTATATCGCAGCATATCCCTCAAAATATTAAGTTGTTCCCTACATACAAAATTCACAATGGCCGTTACTTGTTCTGACATCTTTAAGTTATTCTTCGCTATCATCTTGCCACCTTTGGGTGTCTTCTTGGAGAAGGGTTGTTCTTCGCAGTTGCTCATCAACATCCTTTTGACGATTTTGGGGTACATTCCTGGTATCATCCACGCTATCTATGTTATCATGAGGTATTGAGGTGGGAACTTTGAGGAAGTGCATTGCAATTGCACTTGAGCATTTATTTCGCAGTCATTTGAATGAAATGAAGTACTGAGCTGTGATGGTTTATTGGTTGTGTAATTGTTTCTAACAATCTGATACCATGTGTCTGAATACTCGTGTTTGATAACTGGTTTATACTAATGCAATTATGTTATTTTAACTTTATATGTAGCTGAAGCCAAGTCTCTGAGACGAAGCAACCAAAAATATCACGTTCTTTTAATTCGTATTTAAAAGGTAAAGTGATGTGAATAGTTCAAGTAATCATTCAATCTACAGTCTGTAAAATCACGATGTTTTAATCTACAACATACCAATCTAGCGGTTGTTAGACCTACCCCATTGCTGAGACCTGGAACCTCTTCTCCATAGTCGTGGCTAGTGCAACGGCTAAGCGACACGTGACACAAGGCTTAGAAGACACCCCCAGTATTAGCCTTCAGCACCAACAACCAACTCAACCATCTGCAAATATACCTTAAATCCTAAATAGAGGTCTTCTATGATTAGTCCAACCCAAACACAATCGGAAGGGCGTTGGAGATCAAAGATCGCTTCGAAGATATCATGTATGAAAAGTCGTGCACTTGATTGACAATCAGAAAAACCTCCAAGGACAACATACATATATACCCATGCTCAGGGCAAAGTTGAAGAGAAACTATGTAAAGGTGCTCATCTTGACGGTTTTCATTTGTAACATTTACTACGTTACTCGAACCTACAAATTTCGAGTATTCGAAGCTGAGGCGGAGCCGTTTCGTTTTGTAAATAGTTATGCGACAGATGATCAGGTTCCTTATGAAGGTCCGTACGATGAGCTCCTGGATTCGCTGAAAGTGGCATATTTGTTGAACAGTGTCGCTGAGAACAAAGATAACAAGTACTGGCTAGCCAATACGAGTGTGTCCAACCCAGCATTCACCTTGAAAACGAGTGATTTCCTTTCAGATCAATGGAAACGAAGCACTAAACTATTCTACGACCCCAGGTTGACCATTTCGGTGTACTTGAACGCGGTGAAGCAACGTTTGGCTGCCAACAATCCCAACAATGTGCCTGAGTTGCAGCATAAAGTCGAACCTGTGCCGTTTGCATGGTCTGATTGGGTCGATTTGACCATCCTCAATGATGAAATCGAAAAGAAGGGGTTGGCATGTGGTTGGTTACAGTCCAGGGTAAACAAACCAACCGATAACCCAGGCTTTTGTGTCGATGCAGAAGATGTTTCCGAAGCAGAATTAGCCCAAATCGGCTTGAGTAAAGAGTTCTTGCCAGCATTCTTGGTGAAAGAGTCTCCAATGAACCAAATTCCAATCAAACAGAGCATCATGCAAGCGAAATCACATTTACTCACATTTGCAGATTTGCCTATATCAATTGTTTTCTTATCGTCAAAGGGAACATACGAAGTGGAAGTCAAGGGGAAGAAACGCATAGCACATTCAGATATGTTAACTGACTATACAAACGACAAATATCCTGGAGAAATTCCACCATCATTAATACTCAACCCCAGCATTGAACTTAACGAATTGTCAAGTGCAATTCCTGCCCAAGCCTCTGAGTCCAAAGACAATTCAGCAAAGGAAATCCATCTTAGAAAAGCCGATTTCAACTACCGAGAGGAGGAAGTCAAAAACCAGATTCAAAAGTACGAAGAACGACTCAGGAGTACTGTTCTCTCGGAACCCGAACAAGTATTAACTCCACACGAACTTAACCATTACCAAGGGTTGAAGTATGCAGAAGCAACCCCTCTTGAGGACGAACCCATCTACTACAAACTATCAACCTTATTCCAAGACAAAACAAACCGCGACAATGGATGGCACTACGAATGGAGATTTTTCAACGGGGCACTCCGCAACATGGATGACGAACTGTGGACACCAAAACAGATGGAAATACGAGAAGGAATATTGTTGGAACGTCTCTTGCGCAACTGGTTCAAGTTTGCAAAACATAAAGGGATTGTGTCGTGGATAGCACATGGCCCGTTGTTAGCATGGTACTGGAACGGATTAATGTTCCCATATGATATCGATGTCGACATTCAAATGCCCACCAGCGAACTCAACAAATTATCTGCCAACCACAATATGACATTAGTGGTGGAAGACTCTAACGAAGGATACGGCAAGTTCCTTTTGCACTGCTCGTCATTTATTCATCACAGGGACATGCCTCCTAGAAATAACTACATTGACGCTCGTTTCATTGATGTCGACACAGGATCCTACATTGACATCACTGGTATTGGACGCAATGAGGAAATCGCACCTGGTCAGCTATTAAAGGATCATAAGCTTGAGGAGTTGTATATGGACCGCAGAATGCACTGGGCTCACTTTAACCAAATCAGCCCTTTGAGGCTGACCATGCTTGGGGGTGTTCCCGTTCACATACCACATATTATTCTACCAACGTTGAATGAAGAATATGACCACGGCACTAAGGTCTACAACTTTCGAGGCTACTACTATGTTCCGCCTTTAAGATTATGGATAAAGAAAAAGTATTTGAAACCGTTTGTCAAAGATGTTGATAATACGTTTACAGTCACGAAGTATCTTAAGAAGATGCCTGAAAAGGATAAAGTTGCTTTGTTGGAGAACAATGAACTGATACTTATAGAGTACTACTTGACACACAAGTATACTCATCTTCATGAACTAGAGAAACTTATCATGTTTGATCCAAAGAATAAGAACTATCTTCCTAATTTGCACAACAGCACAGAGTATGAAGAACTTACTAGTAAGTTTGCAATTGGTCAGCCTTTGAGGAAGAGTCTTTTTGACTTTGAATATTTTGAGAGGATTGAGCATAAGGATGAACTAGCAGAGGTTATTGAAAAATCAGAATAGCTTAGACATTGGAGAACAATAGATCTTCTCTCTCACTGTACAGAGAAATCTGAGTGGTTTAACAGAATCGAATTCCCAGATTGTGCACTCACTGATTAGTCTCAAACGAAATGACTGGAACGCGTTGGAACATTAATTAATAAACCTACATAATCAAATGTTTAGCAACCATTATTTGATATGTTAATAGATACTCATATAGACGCGTCAATTTGTTGGTTAAACTTGAATGGTTATCGATTCGCAAACGACGGTACGGTAGATCCAAAGCTTAATTAATCTTTTCTTTACCTCTCTCTCTTATCATCAAAAGAATTTCAAGTATGGCACTTCCTCAAATATTCGCCTTATAATCGACAACCTTCCTAGAGTGTCTACTTCTTTGTCACATTCGAACTCATCTACTCTGTAACTATTTCAGTGCCAGAGATATTTGGTACTGAAATCCACGAACAAAAAAATGCAAACTCAAGTTCAACAGATGTTTGCACGAACAATCACTCGCTCCTTCAGGGTGCCTACATCCTTTGTAAGAACATATGCCACACCTGTTTATGTTAAGAAGATTGTCAAAAGCTCTTATCTGAGTACTCCTGCCCCCAAAGAGACAGAGCCTGAGGCGACTGAGACAACAGAACTGGGTGTATCAAGCGACGTAACATTCAACGATTCGCCCCTCACCCAAGGAAAAGCACAACCAGGCCAACCTATAGACTGGTCAGACTCGTTTCATGGATTGGGGTCTACACCTTTTCCCCGTGATATTGCTGACATCTTGTTGGCACCTATTGCTGATGGAGACATTGAAATCAAGCCAGACGGATTGTTGTATTTGCCTGAAATAAAGTATCGCCGTATATTAAACCGAGCATTCGGCCCTGGGGGCTGGGGATTGGCACCACGTACCGAGACATTCATCACACCTAAACAAATCAGCAGAGAATACGCGTTAGTGTGCCATGGCCGTCTTGTAAGTGTCGCTCGTGGAGAACAGGACTATTTTGGAGGCGAGGAAAAGCTCACAACAGCATTGGAAGGATGTAAGAGTAACGCGTTGATGAGATGTTGTAAGGACTTGGGAATTGCGAGTGAATTATGGGACCCTACATTTATCAGATCATGGAAGAAGAAGAACTGTGATGAGGTGTTTGCAGAGCATGTGACGACCAAAAGAAAGAAGAAGTTGTGGAAGTTGAAGGCTACAAAGGTGTTGGATTATCCATTCAAGATTTGCTAATTGGGAATTGATTAACAGTGAATGTCTTTTGATAAACTTTAGTGTACATGTATATAGTATAACAAACGAATATGTAAATGATTTGATTATATTTATATAGGTATTTCCCCATATTTGATTGTGCAGATAGCCGTCAGTATCAAGATCTCGATTCTCTACTTTATTCAATCTGCGAGGAGTCCAAGAATGCTAAACTGGCTTGAAAACACCACGGCCAACACCCAAGCCTTCAACAGTCTGTGACAAAGGTCTTCTCTTCCACACGTCCCAGAACTGTTGCTTGTCCAAGTCCTTGTCTGAGTTTGCAGCTTCAAATCTGACGTTTTGACCAGCCGAAGATGGGGACTGGGCCCAGAGGGCGTGGTCTAAGAAGGCAGTGACTACGGCACCTCCCAATCCAGTCATAACCTTGTGCTTCAATGGCATGCTCTTGTATCCGATAGTCAAAACAGCCAAGTTACCTGTTCCAACGGCCCAGAATGTGTTCCATCCATCGTTCTTTTCTCTCAAGTTAGTGATGGCTCCCTTGGCAGCAGTGGCAGTGGTCAAGAAACCAACGGCCACCATTGGCAAACCCAACTTGAACGTGGTTCTCTTCCACAAGTATAACCAAGCATAGGCTCCGATAGTGGTGTAGAACCCAAGTCTGAAAACTCTGGTAGTCTCCTTCTTGGTATCAATAGGAGTGAATGGAGGGTATGCGCTAGCGTTCGCCAAATTGACAAACGGCGTGGGCCACTTGTTCGTGGAGTCTGGTAACGTTGCAACGACTTGCTCTTCAGACATTGTTGATGGAGGTCGCTGTAGTGGTTCACTTTTTTCTTCACCCAATCATTTTCGTACAATTGAAAATGATGAGAGGCCCAAACCGCAGTACAAATTTAGGTTTAGATCACATGTACATATACACGTGTAAATGAGACCTGAAAAACGTGACTTATGGGGGCACTCTGAAAATTTTTAAAAATCGTTGTTTTAGTCTAGACCATAATACTACCGACGAAAGATGAGCAGAGTATTAGGAATCACAGCCGTTGTTGCCACTGCTGCAGTTGGCTACGCCGTCTACTTTGACTACCAGAGAAGAAACAGCTCTGAGTTTAGAAAGGCGTTAAAGAAGAAGGCTGTGAAGCACAAGAAGAAGGCCGAAAAGGCCCTGAACGAGACCAAGAAGTCTAAGTTCGAGGCAGCAAAGAAGGCTGTTGAGGAAGAATTGGCAGCCAACCCATTGCCTACTGCCTTGGCTGAAAAAGAAAACTACTTTGTTACCCACATCACATTGGGTGAGCAATTAGCTTCCATCCCAGGCAAGGACACTGAAGCTGCCCTTGCTTTCTACAAGGCCTTGGCCATCTACCCTAACCCTACCGAGATCTTGTCGGTGTTGCAAAAAGCCACCAGAGAAGAGGTGTACGAAACGGTCGTCATGATGATTGCAGCCAAACCACCTCCACCAGTATCTAGTGTCCTCAACCCAGAAGCCTTGGACGAAACCGTCAGAGTTGAGACCAAGACCACCGAGGACTTGGATTAGACTATTTATTTTGAAAAACGTGTGGACGAGTAAATGGGGATCCTAGTTGAGCCTAGCCTGCCTCCGCGTGCCGTCCCGCATTATTGGAATTTTTGTATATATTAACATTGTATTCGATTAGACGAACTACACAGTAAGAAGACTGAGTTGGACCAATTTTGTATGATAATTTATTCCATGGCAATCTCTGCTATATCTTTGGTGTTGTAGATGGTGAAAATGGACTGTTATACACCTTGCCATATCGGCCTGTTAGGCAATAATTTTCAGTTTAGTAGTATGCTGCTTGTCAATGAGGACAGCAAACATTTATCGTATGCTGTGCGTACCATTAGTAGCATACGGTAAGGTACCACACTATACTACGCAATACCCCTAGATAGCAATTGCCGATTCTCAACAATCTATTACAATAGTCACTATACTCTGGAGAAGAATGCACAATCTGAAAAATCGTTATTTTTAGCCATTTTCCAGCCTTATAAATACGCCCTTGCCGATTTTTTTTAGCCAGTCATAATGATTGGGCTGTACCTTGGAATAGCTGCACAGTTGGTGGCTTTGGTTGTGGCCAGCACCAACTCCAGCTTTCTGAATTCTTCTTCGTTCCAGAATTCGTCTGTTTACCAACCAGAGTTCAACTCAAACAACTTTATTTATAAAGGAGTCACTGTGGGAGGATGGTTGGTCCTTGAACCTTACATCACACCATCGCTATTCAAAGCATTCAAGAAGGACAACATTCCTGTCGATGAGTATCACTACTGTAAACAGTTGGGTGCTGACGAGGCTGCCACAAGGTTGAAAGCACACTGGGACTCTTTCTACAATGAACTGGACTTCCAGTTGATCAAGTCCTATGGGTTGAACATGGTCCGGATACCTATTGGGTATTGGGCATTCCAGAAGTTAGAAGGTGACCCATATGTTCAAGGTGCACAGGATTACTTGGATAAGGCTCTTGGTTGGGCTAAAGACAATGATTTAAAGGTCTTGATAGATTTGCACGGTGTTCCTGGATCACAGAACGGATTCGACAACTCGGGCTTGAGAGATATAGGGTACCCAGGATGGTTCAACTCAACTGAAAATGTTGACCTTACCTACACTGTTTTGAACCAAATGTTCTCCAAATACGGTACCAGCGAAAACTATAAAGACACCATTTTGGGTATTGAGGTTGTAAACGAGCCCTTGGGACCAGTCTTGAACATTACAAAGATAGAAAAGGTATACACGAAAGCGTACGAGAATGCCAGGAACCTTCAAACAATTAATAACACCATTGTATTCCACGATGCGTTCCAATCCATTGGCTACTTCAACTGGTTCATGAACGAGAGAAAACTGCAGAGCAACAGCACTGTTGAAAACTACAACATCTTAATAGACCACCACCATTATGAGGTGTTTGCACCTTCTGTCTCATCAAATATTTCAGAGCACATCACTAACATTAACAACTATGCTCAGTCCATCAAAGGTGAATTAGAACACCATCCAGCCATCGTTGGCGAATGGTCTGCTGCATTAACCGACTGCTCACCGTGGTTGAACGGTGTTGGGCTTGGTTCAAGATATGCTGGAGAAGAACCATACCTGAGCACCTACAATAAAACAGGCTCCTGCAAGAACATCAACAATATCAAGAAATGGCCAGAAACTAAAAAGGTCGACACTAGAAAATTCTTAGAGGTTCAATTAGATCAGTATACTAGATACACTACAGGATGGGTGTTTTGGTGCTTCAAGACTGAAGATACTATCGAGTGGGACTTCAAGAGATTGGTCGAGTACGATTTAATGCCGCAGCCATTGGACAACTTCACATACATTTCCAACGGAACTGACAAAGACCCCGCAAAGAGCTCTTCCGCAGCCCATTCCTCATTCAACACCGTTGTTGTCCTTGCTGTCGTCGTATTCCAGGCCCTCATCCTTCTTTAAGATTTTGCACCCAGCTTACATAATTGCTTATATATTTTTCTGAAATTTCCCGAGTCAAATGACTATAAAGTCCTGAACCGGGGAGAGGCTTGATTTAAAAAATGGACAACTTCTCTTTCAATGACTAGATCTGTGAATGTTGCCATCATCGGCTCTGGTGTAGTTGGCTCTGCCTTCATCAACCAATTGAACAACTTGAAATCTGCAACTAGCTTCAACGTCGTATACTTGGCTAGGTCTTCGAAGGAAGCCTTGTACCACAATGACTACAAGCCTATTGATTTGGGCAGCTACAAGACTGCCAGCGGCGTCCAGCCTGTTTTGGCGTTGCCAGAGTTGACCAAGTACTTGAAGGCAGCATCCAAGCCAACCATCTTGATCGACAACACCTCCAATGAAACCATTGCGAAGTACTATCCAACCTTCATTGCCGAAGGAATTTCGATCGCCACACCAAACAAGAAGGCCTTCTCCAGTGAGTTGAAGGTGTGGAACGAAATCTTTGACAATGCTACCAAGCCAGGTGCAGGCTTGGTCTACCATGAAGCCTCTGTTGGTGCTGGTTTACCTATCATTGGCCCATTAAGAGACTTGGTCGCCACTGGTGACAAGGTTGAAAAGATCGAGGGTATTTTCTCTGGTACCTTGTCGTACATTTTTAACGAATTCTCCACTACTGACGCTTTGTCGACCGTCAAGTTCTCCGACGTCGTGAAGGTTGCCAAGGAGTTGGGCTACACTGAACCAGACCCAAGAGACGACTTGAACGGTTTGGATGTTGCCAGAAAGGTGACCATCTTGGCCAGAATTTCTGGTTTTGAGGTTGAATCCCCAACTTCTTTCCCAGTTGAGTCGTTGATTCCAAAGGAATTGGAGTCCGTCGAAAGCGCTGCTGAGTTCTTGGAAAAGTTGCCACAGTTCGATGGAGACATCCAAAAGATCAAGAACGAAGCCCTTGCTGAAAACAAGGTGTTGAGATTTGTTGGACAGGTCGACTTCAAGGCAAACAAGGTTTCTGTGGAGATCGGAAAGTACGGCTTTGACCACCCATTTGCCTCGTTGAAGGGCAGTGACAACGTTGTTGCTATCAAGACTGAAAGATACCAGAACCCATTGATCATCCAGGGTGCTGGTGCCGGAGCAGAGGTCACTGCTCATGGTGTTTTGGCTGATGCAATCAAGATTGCTGAAAGAATTGCCAACTAGCTACAGTAAATAGTGACTGATACAATTCATAACATGAATTTCCACCTTGTCTCTTCAATTTCTACAAGTCCATTAAATGTCTCTTTATTTTGCAACTATTTACATAGAAGAAAGAGCCATATGTGATTTAAACTCTTCTCTCCAATTCTCTTTAGCTTCTGTGAATATCTCTTTCAAGCGTTCTGAATTCTGGCACGTAGACCTGAATTCAAGCATGACTCGCTGCGAATCAACATGGTAGGTTTTGAAGGACAGGTCGGTGTCAGGAATGGTGGCTGAAGTAGTGTTCATCCGTGTGATATGCAAGTTGTTAGGAGCCATGAACAAGTCACCATTGTCTCTCAACTCCAAGAAATACAATCCTGTCTTGTGAATGTATTGAATGTATTGGAAAGTCGGTTTACCCCAACTGTAACTTATCTCTAAGTTATCACGTTGAAAGAAATGTGTTGCCCTGTTGTCCAAATAGAAGTCAGATTTCTTCAACAAGTACAAATGGAAGTAGAATTTGTTGTACTTGATGATCCTTGGATCGTTAAACTCTGACTCCGTCCACGGGTTGATCAGCAACTTCAAATCCACAAAAGAGTGGAACGGATTTATTTGAGGGATTTTGCACAACTCCTGCCATGGTGTTTCCACCAACTTGAGACCATGTCTTTCGCAAAGTCGAGACCAGCTGACTATTGTTTCGTCAATGAACTTGGTAGTGGTGTTGAGCCACTGCAATCTGATATGGTAGCAATGTTCTGTGTTGTGCACTGAGTCGTAATGAACAGTGACCAACTCTGGACGGAAAGACTTGAATAATGGGTCAACATTGTACTTTACAGCACGACTTATGATGAACTTCTTCTTCCTTTGCTGCTTCGTGTGAGTTGAACCAACCATTGAAGACGATTCAGATTCGTTCGCCAAGTTGGCTGAGGTAATGCGTCTTAAGTCTAAATTGTCAATAATTGGAATATTAGGAGACGTGATCAGCTCTGCGTCCGAGTTGCTGCGGGTGTTCGATTCAGTGGGTGGTTTCTTCTTGGAGAACCAAGTGGAATTGGACTTCTCGACCTTAGATGCTTTGTCGATGTATTCCTCTTCAAACTCGTAAAAGTAGTAGCCATCAAGCAAGCCATGTCTTGACTCAACGTGCTTGAAAAAACCACGGTTCATCAATGACTGACCAAATTCAGTTGCGTCTTCTCTTGTTTCAATGTCTTGGAAACAATCAGCCAACCAAGTCACCAAATCGCTCCCAATAAAGCAGTGGATATGTCTCGTGAAATGCCAAGTACGATCGGCCAACGGAATACCAGTAGAACTTTGCAATTCATAGGCCAAGTCAACAAGTTTGATACTCTTGTCAAAACGTACATTCTCTGGTACCATAAGAGTTGGCTTGTTACCAGTGAGGTCGTAGTTTTCAGCTTCTTCATTAAGAAAATCATACAAGTTCCCGGTGTAGAATGTGATGTCTGGTGGTCCACTATTCTCAGGAGGAGGTCTTTTATGGCTCAAAAACTTGCCCTTTTCTACCAAGGCGATTAACTTACGCAATCCTTCCACTCTGATTTCTTCATCTGAGAGATTCTCGTTATTGACAAAGTATCCATTCTTAGGTACATCCAGGGGCATGACTACAAACTTCATCATGTGAAATTCGTGATTGCTACCCGCAAGAGCATCTTCGTACCCAGCCAAGTACTGGTCCAACTGGTTCCAATTGAATCTCTGCAGTTTAAGGTTGATTGAGTCAAATTTTGCAGGCGAATATTCATCAACATAACGAGTTCTAATTAATGGAAAATACAGCTGAAGTTTGTTGTGTCCACCCAAGTACACAGGTGCTGTTTCTGGTTCGGTTGTGGTTCTGCGGTACAACTGAACTGTTAAGTTCAGATTGAAATCACACGAGATTCTGTGAATTTCATCGTCAAAAGACATGTAGATTTTAGCACCCACAGAATTGTTTGGATAGTACTTGATGAGCGACTCAGTCTGCTTGTGCTCGTCGTCAAGGTAGCGAACATTATTACCGTAGCAGATCTGGAAACCTGCCATGAGTCGTAACTGAATCATCTCACGCATCAACTCATGTGTGGTGTTCAATTCCATATAGTTTTCGTAGTTCAACAAGACATTGTAGATCTGGAAGGTGTAGTCTCTCTGGAGTTGTTTCGCTGTTGGAAAAGCACCTGTGGTAATAGGGAGTGCAGCAGGTGCCTGGAATGACCGCCACTTTACAAGCTTTCGACGAGCTTTGTCAGGGAAGACATGGCCCCACCGACTTACCTTAGCAATCAAGTCCAGGTGAACTTCTTTAGATGGGTTTTCAATCTCTGTCCAGAACCTATCTGTTGGTTTTTCAACGGCATTTTCATTATCAAGAGTGTTGGACTGCCTCTTTTGAGTGCCACGTCTCTTCATCAGATCTGTTCTTTCACGTGTGGTTTTCGTAGACTTTATGGTGGACTCATTACTGTTTGCTCTAGGCTTGTCGAATGTCTTAAAGGCTTCGTTCTTGATTGCCCTGGATGTAGTCCGTGATATGTCGGTACTGGTAGTTGCTAGCATAAGGGTAGACCTAGAAGCACTACTGCGAAGGGAATTTGCAGATGACAGAACGACTGTCTTCTCGTCGGTGTTTTTATTCAAAACATAAAGCGACGAAAGTGCTGACTGTTCTGTACTATTTGTAGTGACAGTTCCAATAGCAGAAGAATTTGATGTTGAAACGTCACTAGCAGTTGTAGTTGTGTTTGGCACAGTTCTGTTCTGAAAGATTAACGATAAAGTGACATTGGCATCTTTTGGTGCTGCTGGTTTTGGGGTTGGAGTTGTTGACTTCAACGAGAAGTCCTTGATATTGGCATCTTCAAAGTAGCCCTTCTCTTGGGTTTGGTGCTTTATTGGCCTGAATATCTCAGCATCATACAATTCCATAGCATCCAAGGCCAGCTTTGGCTGCTTCCCCAAGAGCAAGCGCTCGATACGCACCTCATTGACTTCATTTTCCATCACACCCATCATCTGCAATTCATACATTTTGCATCTGGGAATCCACAGTTGCGGTGAACCCTCTGTCAGGTCCTTGTAGAAAGAAATGTCACACCAGTTGGGGACGCAGTGTACCAAGCGTCCTTGAGGATTGACAGATCTTAAAAGGGGTACAATGTGCAATGGTGGTTGAGACAAACTAATAATGTCCAATCCGCTGTCGATGGCAGTCATCTTCTTACTGGTTTCTAACATGAGATCATAGTCCACGTCAAAAATACCAGTTCCCGGTGTAACCAACATGAAGTGGTTCAAGCAATACTTGAGATCTGCGCTTTTGAAACGTTGGGAAACAAGGGAAATCCCCAAATTAAGGGCCTCCAATATATTACCCTTGACTGCAGGAAGCGAGTCACCCTCGATTGTAGAATGTCCTAGTTCTGATTTGAGCATTATATCACGCTTGAAGTTGGCAAACTCCAACCGTAAACTTGCCATAATCTTGTCCCAGGATAAAATGCTGACTTGGTCGACCACAACTCTGAAGTAGTCTCTTCTGTTGTTAGGTCTCTCTCCAGGAGTTAAATTAAACCATGGAATATTGGTAAGGTCCACGCTCGTAAAAAGCACTATTGTGATAGAGTGGTGGGTGTTATTGTTACGCCACTTCTTGAAGATCTTAGGGAACAAGTTGTTGACCAACTTGTGGAACATGATTTCTCCATTCTCTTCAAAATGCCACATTTCATTGGAGAGTTCCACCAAGACAGTCAACTTTGCGCTTTCCGATCTGAACACCACCTTGGTGTTGACACCAATGTATGCGGAAAACACCTTTTTGCCGTTTTTGTAAATGTACTTGACTGTTCCAGTTCTGTTTTCGAGGTAATTTACTCGTTGGTCCTGGTATGCACATGTATTGACCAACAGCAGGGACAAGTTCCACATTGTATCGCGGGATAAGTTGACATCCTTGATGGAGATTTCCACTGAGTCTGCTTCGACCAGTTTTGGGTCTGCCACGCGCTTCAATTGGGCAGCACTTCTAGGTGCAATGTCAAGAAGTTTCAACAATGGTGTTGAGACGAGCGACACCTGGATGCGCGTTTTCGGCTCTTCGATGGTGGACAGCAGGTCATCCAAGGGGATTGTCGGTGGTTGTTGTGGCAGGTTTTGTTTAAGGTTGTGGTTGTTGACCACAAAGTACAACTTTCGCTTACGCAGTGGTAGTTGAAGCTCATAGACCTGGTCTGTCTGCACTAAACTCTGGCCCTTTACGTCCAAAATGACATCTTCGATGGAAGTTCGCAATTCATGGAACCATACTGTGACTTGGATAGGGTCCTTCAAGTCAACGTTTGGTTTCTCTTGTATGGAGCTGGGCTTAGATTGTAGGTGCCGACCCATTAAATGCTTGTTGCGTGGTGGTTGAAGGGGTTGCTGCGGTTGGCCGTTATCTCTTCTGCCAATGACGATGGTGCTGCCGACATTTCTGCTCATAATTCTGGCTTTTGGATCCCCAACACTTATCGTTGATGGAAACACCATGGGGGTGTTATGCAGCGGAGCAGGCTGCAAAAGCGACGAAAAGTCTAATGCATTGGAGGCTCCACTGCTGGAACTGGAATTCTGGTTCGGGCTAGTAGGATTTCGAGAATTGTTGTATATCCTGGCATGCTGCATCTCGATGGTCTCCGCGATTGATATTTAATATTGAAATTTTAAACTCACGAGAATGAAGATGACGATAAATAGAAAAGGTGGGATGGGAGATGACTTAATCGGGGAAGCACACGGCTGATATAGATACCAGAATGTCCTCGATTATTCACAAGATACATCTCATCATTGGATGCTAGAAGCGAATACAATGCTCGTAAAGAATTGATGGTAACAATCACCATAGTTACAAGAATACATTGAAAAGGCATTGTGGATTGAATACGTACACAATAGCTTAATAGGCTAGCGTAAATGTGCATCTATCTACTGACAATAAGCATTAATCTATCGATTGTTAAGAACAAACTCCTGTACAAACCACTTGTGGAAGCGAGTGTCATCCGCCAACTCAGGATGAAAGCTGGTACCCAAGACGTTTCCCTGTCTGACTGCGACAATCAAATCTTTCAACGTATATAGAACGTGTATGGGGTGAGGGTTCAGACCCGAGTTGACCGACACTATGACGTCTTGATCTACTGGCTTTGAAATGTCCAGTTTGGTCAAGACCTTTGATATGACGGGTGCTCGTATGAAGACGGTTGGAAAGTTATTCAAGCCTGGAATGAAGGAAGAAAAATCAAGCACCTGCTCGAACAGATCAAGTTGTCTTCCAAAAGCGTTTCGAGTTACTTCAACGTCCAATCCGCCCAATACCTTCTGATCGGGTTTCCCATTCCGTAATTGACTCAGAAGGAAAATGAGCCCCGCACAAGTACCCCAGACAGACTTGGATTGGTCCTTTACAAAGTCCAATAATGGCTGAAGCATCCCTGTTCTTTCAGCAACCAAGGATATCGAGGTAGATTCACCACCAGGAATGACTAGTGAATCACATGCAACTAGATCCTCAGTGTTTCTAACTTCTCTGATACTAAAGGACTCTTCAAACTCATCACAGACCTTACGAAGATACTCAATGTGCTCACGAAACGCTCCCTGAAGTGCGAGCACCCCTATAGTTCTATCTGGTTTGGTCATTGTCGATAAAATGTTGTCAGTAACCTCTATATATAAGGGTAACTGATTATGTGCGTGTACCAATTACAAGGACCGAGTCAGAAAGAGTCAGAATTGACCCAAGCCCCAATTACAATAGTCCAGCGCCAAGTGACTCACTAAGCGCATATTCACAGGTACAGAGTATAAATGTGGTCAAAGTCGCAACTTTCCAGGTGAAAAATCACCAAGTATGAGCGATTTCAAGGTTAAGGCTGGATTGGCCCAGATGTTAAAGGGAGGTGTGATTATGGATGTTGTGAATGCAGAGCAGGCCAAGATTGCGGAGCGTGCTGGTGCGTGTGCAGTGATGGCATTGGAGCGGATTCCTGCTGACATGAGAAAGTCTGGGCAGGTGTGTCGTATGTCGGACCCCAAGATGATCCAGGAGATCATGGCTGCGGTTTCAATTCCTGTGATGGCCAAGGTCAGAATCGGCCATACTGTTGAAGCACAGATCTTGGAGGCGTTGGAGGTGGACTACATCGACGAGAGTGAAGTGTTGACCCCAGCCGACAAAATCAACCATATTGCCAAGAACAACTTGAAGGTTCCATTTGTTTGCGGGGCAAAGGACTTGGGCGAAGCGTTGAGAAGAATCAACGAAGGTGCTGCGTTTATCAGAACCAAAGGAGAAGCTGGAACCGGCGATGTTTCGGAGGCTGTCAAGCATATTACTATTATCAAAGATGATATCCGCAAGGCCCAGGAGTTGAAAACACCTGAAGAGGTTGCTGCCCTTGCCAAGGAGTTGAGAGTGCCTGTTGCGTTGGTCGAGGAGGTTATTAAGTTGGGTAAGTTGCCAGTTGTGAACTTTGCTGCTGGAGGTGTTGCGACCCCTGCTGACGCAGCCTTGTTGATGCAATTGGGCTGCGATGGAGTTTTTGTTGGCAGTGGTATCTTCAAGTCGCTGAACCCTGAAAAATTGGCCAGATCCGTTGTTTTGGCGACCGTGGACTACAACGACCCAAAGAAGGTGTTGAAGCACTCGACTGATTTGGGTGAGTTGATGGCAGGTGTCAGCATCGACTCGATCAGGAAGGAAGAAAGATTATCGACCAGAGGCTGGTAGACGTCAAGTCTAAATGGAAAATTTCACCGAAAAGTGGGGATTCTTGGCTGCAAACATAACTAAATTATGTAGTAAAATTTAAACTTCCTTCTTTTATCTAGATAACAGAAGGGCTAGTGGTACTGATAAGATCGTAGAGGCAATTATTTAAGGTTGGCCTGAGGATTTCTGGGTGAGATTGGCTGCAAAAGCAGCACAAAGCATGAAAGCCTTTACGGTAGAATAGCGAGAGGCGAGAGGCGAGTTGGGGCAGATGCACAGAGAAGTCTGAGCGAAAATTCAACCTTCATTACTTGGCTTGAGACTGTTGCGCAGGAATGACCGTTTCGATGGGCGTAATTTTGTCTTGAGGATATGCAAGTTTCAGTATGTGATTTCATTAACGAACGAGCGGAGCGAGTGAGTTGTGTAAAATACTGAACGAGCGTAGCGAGTTGTGAAAATTCTGAGCGAGCATAGCGAGTGGCTACCAAATTTAAATATCCTCTCCATCTACTCTTCCACCTCTTTGCTCGTTCTTAGCCGTCTCCAACCGTTTAATCGCATCACTTAGTGAAAACTCCTGCTAAGCCTATTATTCATGCATATACGCACACTAAACACTCAAACGAATAGTGGGGAAAGGATGGAACCGGCACAGCTCATCTCATGGGTAGTTTATCGCCCCACTTTTCAAATATATTTCGGAAGGTATCACAGCACCGGGGCACATTTTGCAACCACACACCGCGTCGTAAGCCTGGGCTAAGCCGTCAGAGACCAAAGCCTTGCAGATTTTAAGCCAAGGGCCCATGGGTACAATGTCCTCAAACATACCAATAGAATCTTTGCTATCTCATATCTTGTTTCCAATGCAACTCAGCGAACAATAAAGCGACCAGATAAGGGAAATTATGCACCGATGGAGAACACCCTGTTACAAACCCAATTGAAAAACAACCGTTACATACAATCAGTTTAAAGAAGATCAAAATACGATCGTAGAATCATAACAATCACTATGGGGATTCCATCTACGATCACCATCGTAGATGGAATCCCCACTTTAAAAAAAAACTAAACAGGCACCTGAGGAGAACCAAGCAGCCGGGCCCCACCTGAACCAACCCCAGAATTCGTCTAACCTTTAGGCAATTTGGTACTCACCGGGACAATTACAAAAAAAAAGGGCAGACAGCCAAAAAAAAAATGGCCTAAAAGAGACTCCAACTGTCAACGCCGTGTACCAATTTGTGCACCCACCTTGGAATATTTTTCTCCCCCTCCCGTCAGTCCGTCAAGCCCCATGCACTGGAAGCTTGTGCTTTGGCCAAGCAATTGTTGAGTTTGATGGCAACCTCAAGAGGAATTTTGAAGGGTGTCAGTTGGCTGGGGTTTGATTCGCTGGCAAGAACCCACACGATGCTATGACGAAATGTAAGCATTGCAGTGACTTGGCTCGGCATTCCATGCGCTCAATATTGAAGGATTTTGTGTGCTGTAAGGGACCAACTGGTACCCCGCTGGCACACTAGAGTAAGGTTATAGAGGCAGAGACAAAAGAGTGAAAGAGTCATGGGTCAGTCAGCAGAGTCAGCAGTGCAAGCCATCAGCACACACACGCACCGTCAGATGACCCCGAATGACTCTCGAACGAGTACTATAATTACATCCTTATCTTTTCTCCTTCTCTTTCCATTTGCTCTGGCGCTGCTCCGCCATTCGTATCTCCAAAAATCTGTGTATCGCTGCGGAGTTGGCGAATTCTTGGCAAGAGATAGAGACGTAACACAAATAACCCCACTAGCTAGGGCAAAGAAAAAGGTGACACCATAAGTCGGTAAAAAGAAACTGTCAACCAAGAGGCGTGTAAGACTATACTTTAATTTGGTGCACAAAGGATTGAGAGAGTTGGAAATGAGATTTGCATCTCCAGCTGCAGGATTCTGGGGACGTATTTAAGGATGGGGATTCGCTGTGGTACTCACCTGGCTAAGTAATCGCTATGGTTGATATTGAAAAGTCCAACTCGACACAGAGAGATGATCTCTACTCTGTGGTGAGTCGTCACACCGACGACTACAACCTTTATGTTGCAAAATCCAACCCTTCCACATCCAACTTGAACCAGCAGGACGGGCATCGCTTGAGACGTACTTTGGACTCTCGTCATGTTTCTATGATTGCCATTGGTGGTGCTTTGGGAACGGGTTTGCTTATTGGAACGGGTTCAGCCTTGAAAACGGCTGGACCAGGTGCCATTTTGGTGGCTTATTCCATTATTGGGTTCTGTGTCTTTATGGTCATGACTGCTTTGGGTGAGGTTGCAACTTTTGTGCCTTTGAACGGTTTCGCCAACTACTGTCAACGTTATGTCGATGAGGCTCTTGGTTTCGCTTGTGGTTACGTCTACTTGTTCAAGTACTTGATTTTGCCGGCCAACCAGTTGGTGGCAGGGTCCTTGACTATGCAGTACTGGGTTTCCAGAGACAAGGTGAACCCAGGTGTATGGATCACCGTGTTCTTGGTGGTGATTCTCGCCATCAACTTGCTTGGTGTTCGTTTCTTTGGTGAAATCGAGTTCTGGCTCTCGGCGTTGAAGGTTTGTACCTGTCTTGGTTTGATCATCTTGCTCTTGGTTATTGGCTTGGGTGGTGGTCCAACTCACGACAGAATCGGCTTCAGATACTGGCACAACCCAGGTGCCTTCTTGCACTACAGTGACAAGTCGAAGCACTTGGTCATCGAGGGCTCCTTGGGTCGCTTCGTCTCGTTCCTCTCCGTCTTTGTTGTTGCCATTTTCGCCTTCTTGGGTACCGAATTGGTCGGTATCACCTTTGCTGAAACCAGAAACCCAAGAAAGTCCATTCCAAAGGCCATCAAGTTGACCTTCTACCGTATCCTCATCTTTTACGTGTTGTCCATCTTGTTCTTGGGTATGACTGTGTCGCCAAAGGACAAGTTGCTTTTGTCTGCCTCGGGTAACACTGCCAGTGCCTCGCCATTCGTGATTGCCATCAAGAACGCCAAAATCGGCGGCTTGGACCACGTCATCAACGCCTGTATCTTGTTGTTTGTCCTCTCGGCTGCCAACTCGGACATGTACGTCTGTTCCAGAACAGTCTACTCGTTGTCTGTGGCTGGTTTCGCTCCAAAGTTCTTCACCAAGACCAACAGATTGGGTGTTCCATACTTTGGTATCGCCTTGAGTTTCTGCTTCTGTTTGTTGGCCTACATGACTGTCTCCAGTGGGTCTGCTGAAATCTTCACATACTTTGTCAATGTCGTTTCGTTGACCGGTTTGTTGGCCTGGTGCTGCATTTTGATCATCCACATCAGATTCATGAAGGCTTGTAAGGCTCAAGGTATCGACAGAAACACAGACTTGGCCTACAAGTCGCCACTCCAGCCATACGGCTCGTACATTGCCTTGACCATCTGCTGTTTCTTGGTCCTCATCAAGAACTTTGGTGCGTTCTTGGGTAACTCCTTCACCTACAAGTCGTTTATCACCGGCTACATTGTCTTGCCTGTGTTCATCATTATGTTTGTCGGATACAAGCTCTGGTACAAGACCACTTGGATCAAGTCGGAGGACGTCGACTTGGTCACCTTCAAGGACGTTATCGACGCTGAACAGAAGCAATACGAAGAAGAAGATGCTCAAAGAAGAGCCATCAGAGAAGCCGAAGGTAACCCTAAGAACAAGGAATGGTTCTACGACAAGTTCCTCGGATGGATTTTCTAGTTTAAATTTGTACTTTAATAATAATAATCATGAGAGTGATGTAGGGATAAAGGTGATTCTGTTGTCACTTCATGGAGCCGTCCATCAGGCCATTGGTATTATAATAAATTTATCTGGTTGGTTCGATAAGTCTCGAAGACATCGCATGACGATAATTAGCATGCGGCTACAATTGAGTGCCTTAGTAATTGCACCTCCTCGTAGCAAAAATCAAGTTCACCTGAAGTTAGCATACATTCTACGTGGGGAGAAACAGTAGTTAAATGACCTCGGTGCTCTATGACGTAGACTCGGTTGGTGAATGACTCCAATTATGATTTTGAGTTTGCAGACCAAGACTACTGAGTCAACCTAGCATGGAAATTAGCCCTATAATTAGAAGGTTAATGAAGTTGCAACGCAAGGCAGGAGACACCGACAGCATTCGTATCTTGCTCGTTTTGAACTCTGAGATCGCTTACGAAGATTCAGTACGAGGGGGCTTTTAAGGAACAATTTAATTTAATGGCCCCTGTAAACAGAGGCTTACGATGTTGACAAGAGGTGTTCCTTGAACCCCGCAGAACCAAGTCATTCATCCTCTTAGCCTCAGGCATCTGTAGTCCTTGCAATGAAGCACCATTTGTCCTTCTCGTTAAATCGTACTCTTTACTAAGTTGGTCCCAATAGGGAAATATTACTCTTTTTGTAAGCAAGAAAAACGTTCGCTTTTGACAGATGCGATGTTCATGCTTTAGACAAGACATTCTTTGCATACAATGAGCATACCAAGTACCCCTAGCATTCAGAGCATACCGAGTGATGTGACTACACTTGTGGATAGTGAGGAAGCGGACTTCCCCTCTCAGTTACGAAATTTATCGCCATTTTTCAGCGTCGCTAGG
Organism: Kodamaea neixiangensis; assembly: GCA_030565385.1. NCBI lineage: Eukaryota > Fungi > Ascomycota > Pichiomycetes > Serinales > Debaryomycetaceae > Kodamaea > Kodamaea neixiangensis. Next base: position 142,306 of record JAJMBT010000010.1, on the reverse strand, counting down.
ACAAAGTATGGTGGAAGAGGTTGCTTTGCACAGGAGACGATTCCTGCTGGGACTTTGATATTGACTTGTCCTGAACCTTTGAGTTCAAGTATTATAAGGCCCTTCAAGAAGGAGGTGTGTCAGAGTTGTTTCACGTATCATAATGGGTCAACCTTGAAGCTGAGGATAACCTCACCTGCTGGCAGTCTCTTCTTTTGTACTGAAGAATGCAAGAGCAGGTTCGAGTCAAGTGATGTTGAAGGGTTGTTGACAGAATGGCTCCTCGTCATCGAGAAGCAGTATCTTGCTGGATTGAAGAAACCAGAAGTGGAGCTTCTGGAACCCCACACCGAAGATCTTCTTCTCTTGATAGAAAACGAATGGAACAATGTCAAGAGATGGGAAGAACAGAAGATGAAAAAGTCGAAATGGATGGCCCAGATCCCTCGTCTCGATGAAAGCCAGTACATCGACGTAAAATACACTGTCGGGGTGCTATTCCAAATGTTTAAACACCCAGACTACCAGTTATATCCTAACAGAGGAACGATGGAATACGAACTCAACCTTTTTCATCTCCTCCAGTCAACTGAAATAGAGAAAGTGTCAAAGTACCCATACTTGATCTATTCATATATCGACGTTTATAAGTTTGTCAGGTTAACTGCACCTGATAAGGTCCTCCCTTTGATCAACCCAGACACCTTCAGATCTATTCTAGGGAAACACTTATCAAATGCCTTTGGTGTTTGGTCAGATGCCATGTCTGCAGAAGAAGAAGAAAAAGAGTACTTTGGATATTCTGTTTTCCCTTCTGCATCCTTCTTCAACCATTCCTGTGCACCTAACTTGAAGAAGTTGAGAATAAATCATAGGTTGGAATTTAGGACTTTGCATGATGTGCCTCCTGGGAAAGAATTGTGCATTGATTACGGAAATTTTCTCAAAGAACCAGTGGCGAAGAGACAAGCTGAGTTGAAGGAGTGGTTTTTTGATTGTGGGTGTGAGAGATGTGACCACGAGCATAAAAAGGCCCAATAAATCGTTTGTTCATCTTGCATAAAATACTCTACGAGGTATCACATTTATAGAATTTATTTTACAGATATCCATTATACAATGATAAGGCTCTTCGTATCTGACCCTTTATTTTAAGCCTTGGTAAAGTCATAACTATCATAAAACTTTTTGAATTCTTCACAGTCACTCACTTCCTTTATCTTAGGCTGTTGGCATTTTTCCCAGTAAACTCGTTTGTTCAAGTTTAAGACTTGCGCAAGCACTCTTCTTGGAAATTGGAAGTCAAAGTTCTTGCTTGGATCGTCTAACTGGCAGATGTATACGTCCACCTGTGTTGCAGTATGATAAACCTGAAGCCTTATGTAATCTTTTCCACTATTTAAAATAGAAAGTAGTTCAGGGTCCTCTTCTCTGCTGAAATGCTTGAAGTCGAGTTTATGGTTGTGGGCATACTTTTCATTGTTGACGCGAGCCTTCTCATCAAGTGCACCTGCAAGCTTTCCAATGTTCTCTTCGGGAACTGGTAAAATTTGTATATTGTGGTGAACATTCGTGCTTCGATTTATCTCAAATGCAACCAATCTATAGAACGGTTTGGGCTTGAAGGATTCCACTAACGAGTGCAAATATTTAGTTATCTCTTTGAATGACTCCGTTTCAGTCTGATTTGTGCCAAGGGTGGAAACATGCTCGATTGGAATGATAATTGCATGGCCAGAAAAGCGCAAATTCTTGTTGGATCGAGTGAGTGGTCCTTTTGCTATAGTCATGTAACTGAACTTTCCTATGGAAACAATCATATGTGTTTCTACATTTGGGTTCAGCAAACAAAAGAAGCATTGGTCTGGCGTTACTACTCTCGCCTTTTTCACCTCTCTGCTTTCAAATGATTCTTGTTGCGAACGCTTTGCACGTTGTTCTGGAACAGCTGTGAAAGGGTTTTCACCTAAAGTGTTTTCAGATATGTCTGCCTGTTCAGTAGTAATATTGAACGCATAGAACCACTTGCTACCAGTTCCCTCTTGAGCTAAACTAATGAATCGAGTGACTGTACCATTCTCCCACTTGAAAGGTTTAGACTCAAAGAATTTTCCATACTCATGTCCCACGCAAAAGTGGTATCTCGGCTTCACAGTCTTTACTATCTGATCGATGTCTGAGTTTCCAACTAGAGTTAACTTTTCTTGGTTTGCAATGGCTTTTGGCCAGTTATATGTGACCAATATGTCTGTTTCTTGTACTTCAATATCGTTATTCTCTAGGTTGCCAGGAACAAACAAGATCTTTATTCCTGAATCCAAGGAGATCTGAGTTGCCTTTGGCCCCAAATAAGTGAGGTTTTCCACCTTAGAATTCTCAAAGCTGCTGCTTATACCATTCAACCCTTGCGTGAAGTATGTTGGAGCATTCAATGAGGTCTTGGGTAAATCTTTATCTGAAGGAAGAACATCTCCAAGTAACAAAACAGCTTCGAAGGGACCATTTCTCTCATGCTGGAGGTTGGCTTTGGATAGCACAGGATCTAGCGACTCCGGAGAAGGGTTGAGGACGAGTACCTTTGACATGTCTTGATTTCTCCATCCCAAAAAAATTAAAAAAAAAATGTCAATAAACATGGCAGAGGAACAAGACAACAGAATCAATGTGTTGGTACGAGTGAGACCACTATTACCTCGCGAGCTCCAGGATGGGGCCCAGGAATGTTTGGTGACCATGCCACCGTCCGATTCAACGAAAACAATTCTTCGGATTCCTGATAACTCACCATTTAAGAACAAAATCAAGACTGAAACAGGTGATGATTCGAGCAAAGTGTATACTTTTGATGAGTCTGTATGGTCGTTCAATGAACAAGATGAGCATTATGTTAATAATCTCAAGTTTTATTCGAAAACAGGTTCATCACTCATTACACACTTGTTTTCGGGGTTCAATGTGTGTTTACTTGCTTACGGGCAGACAAGTTCTGGTAAAACCTTTAGTATGATGGGTAACCAGGGGGATCCTGGTATTGTCCCATTGGTTGTACGGGATGTACTAAGACAACGTGAAATCCTAGTCAATGAAAAGATCAACTGTGAGATAAAACTCTCCTATGTTGAAATATACAACGAACAAGTACAGGATTTACTTGGTAATGACAAATCGCAGAAGAAATTAAGGGTTAGAGAACACCCGGTTACAGGTCCTTATGTAGAGAACCTCAGTGAGTTTTCCATCAATGGGGTAGAGGATTTTGAGGAGTTGCTTGAACGAGGAAACTTGAAGCGTTCCACAGCATTCACATCAATGAACGATCAAAGTTCACGTTCACACGCAATAATAACATTGACCTTGAAACAAACAAAGTTCAAAACTGAGGAAGAAACTGACTCCTCGATTGGAGAAGCAGACGAAGAGATGATCTCCAGCATCAAATTGGTAGACTTGGCAGGCTCAGAACGTTTATCGAAAACAAAGGTGTATGGCCAGCAGGACCGCATGAAAGAAGGCAACCTCATTAATAAGTCTCTCACTGTGTTGGGGAGATGCATAAACTTGCTTTCGAGCAACTCGTCAAACAACAGTAAACAAGTTGTGCCTTACCGTGACTCAACTTTGACGTACATATTGAAGGAGAACTTGGGAGGCAACTCAAAGAGTTTTATGATATTTTGCATTTCGCCATTGGACTTTGAGGAAACGTACCAAACGCTCAACTATGCGAATCAAGTGAAAAAGATTAAGACCACTGCAAGGGCGAACAAAACCAAAATTGCCAGCATTCCTATAGATTGGAACGAGCTTCGAAAGAACGACCAAAATGTGATTGACTCACTTAAAGATGAAATAAAGGAATTGACAGAGCAGATAAATGCATTGAAGACAGACGCCCCTGCTCTTGAAAACAAGTTTTCAAACTTGATTGGGTTCTTGGAGAAGGAAACAAACAAGTTGAAGTTTGAGAATAAGTACTTGAAGTCGCAGTTGAAGCAGCAGTCAGTTCAAATCAACGAACTAGAGAATTACATTGACTACATGGATCACGAATTTAATAACTTGTATTTGGACCATGAAGCTTCAAAATTAGTGAACATGAAGAGTATCATAGCAGAAAGAGGCCAGAGTCATCTTTTACAAATGGAAACGGAATTGGATGAGTACAATCCCACTAAATTCTTCTAGGTAGCTGAATTAATGACGTATGTAAGAGTCTACACCTTCTCTTTAACTAGGACTTCCCAAACTTGTATGCAGTATAAAATTTGCAACCAGTTTGCCAGCAAGTGCAAGTGCAAGCGCTGTCGCAGAATATAAATACCAAACTGAGCGTCGATAGAGCGCATCTACCTCACAACAATGCGTTGCCGTCTCTTACTATTATGTTTCTTGAATCCAATTTGCTCAGGGTTTAATTTACATGGCAATCGCAATCTCGCAGTTTACTGGGGACAAGGAGGAGCAGGCACACAGCAGAGGTTGGCATCATATTGCGAGAACTCACCTGCAGACATCATCATTCTTTCATTTCTAGATGGGTTTGCAGGTGTTCTTGATTTGAACTTTGCCAATCAGTGTGGAGGGTCTTTTACAGCGGACGGAACAATACGATGTCCGCAGGTTGGAGAAGATGTGAAATTTTGTCAGTCTCAAGGGATAAAGGTTCTTCTTTCGATAGGAGGAGCGCGTGGACATCACGGGTTCAATCACAACGGCGAAGCTGTGAGGTTTGCACATACGTTATGGAACAAGTTTGGTGGAGGAACTCAGGACGTTAGTAGACCACTAGACGACGCAGTAGTCGATGGATTCGATTTTGATATAGAGAACAAACAACCACTAGGGTACACCGTTCTAGCGAGAGAATTGAAAAGCTTGTTCACCACAGACAGGTCGAAGGAATACTACTTGTCAGCTGCACCACAATGTCCATACCCTGACGCATCTATTGGTCCAGCGATCACAGAATCGTACTTTGACATGATCCTTATTCAGTTTTACAACAATGTCTGCCGTTTAGGGGGTGCGTTCAACTGGGACGCATGGTTACACTATGCCAACCACATTTCGCCAAATAGGAATATCAAAATGTATGTCGGGCTACCTGCAGCTCCTGGTGCTGGGCTTGGGTACCTTGATGTTGCTGAAGTTCACAGCCAGTTGACACCAAACATACTCAATGACGCAAGGTTCGGGGGCATCATGCTATGGGACGCAAACTTTGCTTGGAGCCACAAGAAGCTCGGGTTTAATTATGCTGAGCAGATAAAAAAAAATGTCTTGCACAATGAAGGCTATGCAAGTGACTCGAGTGATGGTGATTTCATGTACGCACCAGGGGTATTTCCACAAAGTAACTGATAACACCGCGTGTCATAGGTTGCAAATTCTACACCTATTGATTTCATACTCACAATGGAAGTCGGTGTCAACGTCAGGTGTAGTTCATCGGTAAGCTATATTTACCAATTGAGTCTCCCAGAAACTCTCCTGAACTCCTCCTGAAGTTCTCCTGAACACTCACTTCTCAGAGTAGCTCTTTTCCAGATAGCAAGCAACTTTAAAAGAACAATGCTGCTTAGAGAATAATTTGTTTTCTTTTTTTTTTGCACCCATTCTCTAATCAAAATTAATATTGGATATGATGTTAACGTATCATTTCACACCAGACATGTGCTTCGTTATTCTAAATCTATAAATTCATCATTGTCTTGTTTGTCTGCCTTTTTCTTTCTGAGGGACCCTTTTTTCCTTTCCCGTACCTTGCTCTTTTTAATTTTCAAAACAACAGCATGTGCACCCATTGGCTTCAATAACCTTAGGTCCCCCTCGCTCAAGAACGGGGTGCTCTTTTCATCGACGTATTCATTGAGGATTGTCTCGACTTTCTCCTCGAGTTCTTTCTTCTGTTGTGCACTCAAGTCTGCAATATATGCTCTCACTTCCCAGTATGCAAACACACCTTCTCTAGGCATCAACATCTCGTATGCAAGGAATAGCTCTTCTTCTACGGGGTGGAAGTAAACATTTTCTTTGCTTTCCAAAACCTTTCTCCACCTCCCCTTTCTGTACTGTGGTAACTTCGAATCTATAGAGTACATGAGTTTACTGATTTCTTTGGACCATTTCTGCACCCCAAAGAAGTGCAGAAACAAATCCTCGGCTGTACGGTACTTCTTGAAGTCAAAGCCGTCGAACGATGAGTTGTTGATGAACTGTAGTCTTTTCGTTGTGCTATTCTGTGCTTCGCATGAGTGGTCAAAGTTCCAGACTAGTCCAAGGGTACCTCCAGGCACCAACACACGATGGAGCTCTTTGAGGCTTGCAAGGTCGCTGAACCAATGAAACCCCTGAGCGATGAGCACTGAATCAACAGAGTTGTCTGGCAAGGGGATCTGGTAAATGGATGTGTTGAAGGTGCTTTTCACTTGGGGCAAGTTCGACCTGAAAATCTTCAACATGGACAAACTCGACTCGACAACAAACAAGTTGTCCGAGCCCTCTACTCCCCACCCACACTCGACTAATTTCTTGGTAAACCTACCAGTGCCCGCAGCGACCTCTAGCACTTTCTTGCTGTTGCAGTATTTGTAAGTTTTCAGTTTCGCGTCATACTTTGCAAGCCCTAGGCTAACCAACACTGGGTTTAGAAAATTTATAAAACGCTCTGGCTGGACGACGGTGTATTTGTTAGGGTTATTCGGTCCAGGGGGTGATGTCCCTGTCATGGTGAGGTTGGGAGATACGAATGCTCTGCCTGGAATTCTCCACCATATTTATAGAAAGTGAAAAACTTGCCAGACATTATATCGGATATGTCGGCCGAATTTAGAAGCGAAGTTAAATTTCTGATCGGTTACTAAATGGTGTTCTCTGCCTGCAACCTCTGAATGATCGAAAAATCTACGAGATCATTCTGGAAGCAGATGAACCCTTGTGGAAGCTTTTAATTTCTGTACAGCTGTAGTTTGAAAAGGTATTTCTAATCCCCGGGTAAACATCACTGGAAAGCCTAATCTTGAAGTACAGCTTCTAAAATTGGGAGGTGTAGGTTGATCAACCCTTTTCAATACTTTGATCTTGTGTGGTTAATTGTAGATGTGACCCTGTTGGAGGTGCAATGCACAGGCCATGCATTGGCCACGCATTGGCCATGCATTGGCCATGCTCTGGCCTCGGACACAAAATATTTTGCTTACAGATCAAGACTAAGGGCCGTGCGATATTGTACCACTCACGGGACTGAAACCAAAACGTTCGTTGGCCGTTGGATTCTATTCGGGCTAATAGCAGAATACTGGTCTCCGTAGCGTAGAAAAGCTGCACATGGTCTATTGATGGTGAACGCTCTGCTGGCCTTTCACCACAAACGGGTTAAACATGGCATGGATCCGCGTCATATCTCTGTCTGATCCGTGATTCCCATACATTAGTCATTGTTATAGGTGCCTTGTCCTCCGCCGCATGTTTGCATTGCATACTATTCTGTCAACCTTACTAAGGCAGCACGAGATCACATCTTTTGCAGTCACACATGGTAAGAGCACGAAATGTGACTAAAAATCACCCCTAATTCTAGAACGATTGCAAAGTACAATGACTCCACGCACTCCATGCACCCTCACATTTATTAATCAGCCTGCTCATGGTCAGTGAAGGTGCGCACTCGCAAGCACTGCCGTGTTGTAATTGCCTGTGATGATAATGCCGTGTACGTAGTCTGCTCAGGTTCCCAGGCATCGTGACAATGTTATGAGCCTGTGCGGAACATAGCTCGGTGGATCGGTTTTTAGTTGTCTGTCTCCGGGCACTCGGCAACACATTTTTCAAGTTCCACACTAAATTGCATCGCACCCTGGCGTTCTCCCCTCTTCACTTCAGCCTGTGCTCAGCCAAAAGACCCATCCCCACACAGGTTCCCTCCCGACTGAGTCCTCTCCACTCTGACTCCTAAAGCCACTTTTTGTATGTCGCCGATCCTGTACACAGCAACCTCCCCTCCCAATATAAAGGGAAAATCAGGCCCACAAATTTAACTTTGCTATAATCTCTTCTTCACTAGGCCAGATATCAGATGGAGAGCAATATGAATGTCGATGGGCTCTTTTCTACGTCGGTCCAGGACGCAGTGGCCGACACACTCCAGACCAGCAAGCCTCTATTCGTATACTTGAGCGAGACGCAGAGAGACACGGACTTTGAACTGCGCTTCTTGAAAGGCGATGTTGTTGATAAGTTAACAAAGCTGTATATCATGTTGAGGTTGCAGCTGGGTACTGCGGATTACAAATACTTCACTGACCTCTACAAGGGTTTAGTGTGTCCATCGTTCAGCATCATCAAAGGCGGACTGTTGTTGTGCAATATAACGGGTCCTTCTACCTCCGAAACCTTCAATGTATTAGTAAACATGCATGCCAGCAAGTCGGAACACACGCTGAAAACACAAGAAGAGGAATCGGACAGACAAGAGCATACCACAACTTCATACAAGGCGAAAACTCACCAGTTCAACAAAGAAAAACGGAAAGAACGCCAGCATTTACGCATGTTATTACAGGCAGATCAAAAAGAACGCGAGTCTCAGCGCAGGTACCAAGAGGCTCGCTTCCATAAACAACAAACTCAGGAAGTGACCAAACAACAATCAAACCAAACAGCATGCATACTTTCCATCAAGCTCTTTGATGGAACACCCGTATTGCACGAGTTTGAAAAGACGCAGACCTTGGTGGATGTACGCGAGTGGCTTGAGAAAGAAAGCGGAGTCGAGATTATACCCAGCGAAGACGCAGCTATGCCCTCTTTTGCCAAATCTCCACACCCTGAACCTATACGGTTTGTCTTCCACAGTCCCTCGATGCCACGGATCACATACACAGACGAACAAGAGCTGGAAACTTTGGAGGCCTTGGGCCTTTGTCCGAGATCGGCGATTTTTTTGAAGCCAATCTACGCAGATACTGAAGATTTCGCAAAGAGAGAAGCAAGCAAGTATGGACTTCTCAAGGAAATTGCTAGCAACGTCGGAAGAGTAGGGAATGCGTTATACTCTTTCTTTGACTACGGAATGACAGAAGAAGAAGTTGAAGAGGAAACATCTGAAAGCCCCATCATAAAACGCGCAACCAACATGGTATCGATCGATAAAGAGTCTCCAGCAATGATAGGCATCGAGAAACAAGAACAGGAACACAAGAATCAAGAACACAAAAAGGAAGAAGCGAAACCAAAAGAGAGAGAATGTGTGCTGGAAGAGATGAGCAGGGCTGGTACTCCGTTGCAGTCTGTTCCGTCACACAGCATCTCGCGTGTTCAAACAATCCAAAATGATATGGATCACAAGTAAGTGTATAGTGAATTGTATGAGTCAGGACCCCAAAATATTGTAAATCATCACGGTTGGCCAGTGCACAGAATTTGATGACTTGATAATGAAAGATTTCACAGGCAAAATCACAGGCAAAATCGTGGTTGGTTCAAACTTAATTGATGGAATTGATTAGAGTTTTGAGTACATTGAAACAATTTGACGGGTTGGTCTTTGTATTGTTATTATACTGAACAAAATAAGTATGAAAAGTAGTTTATATTGCTGAGATATGTACTCTAGTGTACCATCTGTGCTTCCAACCTTCCATCTAGTTTAAAAATATGGTGTTCGAGTTGTAGAGCCAAGATTTGCCTGTCTTCTTCCTTCTCTGAACGACCAAGCACCACTTTTACACGCCTAATTGAAACTAAGTCAACAATAATAACACACCTGTGTTGTGTTTTGCAAAGCAGACCTATTTCTGTGAATTTCTTCCCCTTTCTCCTCACTCTCGACCCTACTGCTAAACTTTAAACATACGCTTCGATTATCAGGTTTCGTATTCCAATTTCAATTTAGAAAAAAAATAACCTACAGCAGATGAACAAGCTCAAAGTCTCCAATCTCGAATCACTTTTGAGGTTTCCTGGCACTCAAGGCACGGGTCTTGTTCAAGATGCTGTTGTTTTGAGCTGCGGGTGTCTTACACTGGAAGGTGTTTTTCTTCAAGCCTTTAAACTGAGGTGCCCTAATTGTAATAGTGACAATGTTTATATGTTGGCAGAAGTGAAACCGTTGAGGGAGTTGTATAAGATCATAGAGCAGCTTAACTTCCAGTTGAATGATCTTGACCAGCATCAGGTTGCTGCTTCGTCCCAGCCTGCTACCAGGCACAGGTCGTTCCTGAAGCGAGATGAATCTACTGGTGAGTCTATGGACTTGATCAGCTTATTCTACAAGTATGCCAAAGAAGAGGAGAACTCTAGTTCTGGAGCTGAACCTTTGTTAATGGATCACCCTGCAACTCCTCCTACAGCGATAGGGGCTCTGGTAGCCCCTATAGATATTGGCAAAAGGCAGGTCCAATTCCAGCAAGTGGGAAGCATATCTACTGGATCAGGCTTTGGAACATCGGTGCCAGACTACAAAAATACCTTCTCGTCACTGTTCCCACACTCTCGTGGCAATTCGTTTGTATTGGACGAAAGTAACTTTCTTCCTAAGCAGTCTCCAGAGATTACAAACACTATTCTCTTGGAAAAGAACATACTTTTGGGGTTGAATGAACAGAAGGAATACAACTTTAGCAAATGCTTCCCTTTCCACAGGAAATTGACTACATATCCCACGCAACAGCTCAAGTTCAACTTGCAAAGCGCTTTCAAACTGTCCAATATGCTCAAGAAAAATACCAGATTTACTGGAAGCAGCATATACACCATGGCTGACCATTCTCTTGGATACGAAGTGACTCGTTTTGCGCTCATTACAGACAAAAGGTGGGAGTTGTATGAGTTCCTGAGCCAGAGTGAAACAAGCAAACCATGGTTAATATGCTGTGGTAAGTCTAACGGAGAATACGGAGAGTCGTTTCTGTCGCTCAGAAATCCTGATGATGACGAAACTCGCGAGATTCTCATCTCCAATGACTTCAATAATGATGGGACCTCAGATATTAGCATAAAGAAGAAGCACTCACAGTGGGACTTCTTAAACTGTCAGTTGAGCAGTGACTATTTAGTGATTTCCGGAACAAAAGGTCTTGTTAGAGCCTTCAATATTAACCGTTCGTCACCGTATGCAATGGGTCAACCTGTGTATTCATACAGTACAAACTTCCCAATCAGGTGTACTGCGGTTTCGCCAAACAATTCACTTATAGCATGTGGTATCAATGCCCGAGAACGTTTAACTGGTAAGGAACAGCCTTTTATCATCTTGCACAGATTAGTAATTGGGCCTAACGGGTTCCTTCTGCTGGTAGAGCCAATTACCATTACCGTGCCTTATAGAGACCCGATCAAGTTGATCAGTTTCAACCCTTCGTCGACACACTTACTCTGCGGTACGATCTGGGAGGCTAGGTATTTAATCATCAAGTTGAGAGCCAACGAAACGTCAGAGAACTACCGTAAACCAAGATTAATCTGGTCAGACACAACAGTGAGAAGCAAATCAAAGCTGCTGCGCCGTAGTGGCATTGTCAATGATAATGAGATGGCAGAAGGTGCTGCAGATTTCGGGAAATTGCTTATCGCTGATGAAAACGAAGAAAAGGAAAAGGACTCAGAGTTGATGATGGCAGACGAAGGAATGACAGACTTACAGTTTGGTGCCAAGTATCTGAACACGGTTATATTCACGCTGTGCTCACTCCAATCGCGGCCACCATTGGTTGTTAAACTCGAAGGATCGAGTATGGACTTCAACTTCAAGAAAGGAACCGTTGGAGACGTTAGTGGGGGTGGAGGAGACACTTACTCGGTGAATAACAGCATGAACAGTTTCGAAGAAGAAGAACACTCCACCATCAAGTCTTCTGAAGTGCTTTACAAGTTGCACGAAGTAGGTTCGTCGATCCACAAGTGCGCAATTTCCCCTCGTGGAGACGGAATTGTGTTTGTAACAAAGGAGGGACAAGTGTATCTTGTCTCACTTCCAAATTTCATGAACAGTGCAGGAAGGATGGGAAGAGGAGGCTCAGACCTTGGAGGGTCTCTGAAAAACCTGACAAGCAGAGTGGTGGTTCAGCTTGGAGATGTGTCCAATGCAGAACGGTTCACCGAAGCAGCCTCTGTGAAGTTTTCTGCTGACGGAGGTAAGGTCTTTATAGTTGACCGTAAGGGTATTCTTTCGGTTTTTGATTTTACCAAGGGTGTTCCTGGTGAAGACCCTGATGTGGTTAAGTGTAAGATAGTGAATCTTTAGAGTCTTCTTGCGGTTTCTAATGTCCATCCGATCATTTTCAATTTCGTAATGTATGTGTATACGCAACGTGAGAGAGACAACCGTATATAGTTTGCTTGGTTATATGACAAAGCTTCAATATGATTTGAGTTGATAAGTGTAGATTTTTGAGGGAAAGTATATATATTGGATTATTTAAATCTTGGATGCTTCTACTGACTGGACAAGATTGAAGCTCTTAGCCACTACTTCCTATTCAATTAATTGCTGCAAATTTTGGCTACATACAGAACCAAATGTACTTGATCACGTGATCCAGGTGGCGATCTGACATCTGGGTTGGGGCTTGCTTTTATTGGAATGCTAAAGAAGAAGAGATCTGTGATGGGTCAGGTCCGAAGGTCTCGAAAAGGTTGTCTCAGCTGCAAGAAGTTGAAGATCAAGGTACGTGTGGCTGCTTAGACTGTTTACGCTTAATTATTCGCTACAAAACGCTCAAGGAAGGTGCATTAATTGAGATGGAGATGGTAGGGTGTGAAATTGATGGCTAGATTGGAAGATGTCTTCAAATATGACTTGAGCATACGAAAGACTAGGGTGATATACCTTCGCATTGGTAGCATAAATTATGGAATACTGAGACCAGTATGAGATCAAGTAGACTAACCAACAGTGTGATGAGGCTAAGCCGAGCTGCGAATACTGTTCACATACTCGACGAACATGTGTGTATCCTGGGTCCATTGGAGACGTCAAGACCGGCCACGAAAAGGTAGCGGCCCCAGAGAACTTGCTGGTGACCAAGTCCACGGTTGACTACGAAGTCTGGAACAAAGACACAAGACAATACGTGTTTCTGTTCAACCAGCTGGGAGGCTTGCACGAACAGAGAAGCTTGAACCAGCTCACCAAGATGCTCCATATTTCCAGATACGAGTTGCGACTCTTGTCCTTCTTCAACACCTATTGCACTCCACTCTTCACATACAATGTCGACCGGCCTCAAGCATTGATCTGGGAGCAACAAGTCCCGTCGTTGTTTCTCGGGAGCCAGTTAGTACGAAACTGCATGTACTCGTTTGCTGCACTCAACATGTTGCCACTCTGTGACATGGACAACATTGCCGACGCAGATATTTTTGTGGAGAGGTCTGAAGTTGCCGACGCTATATACGATCCTAGTCTCAGCACCGAAGAAAACTTGAGAGTCATGTACAGTCGCACCCAGGGTTACTTTCAGCAGTCGCTCAAGTTGAAAAACCAGGTCCTCAGCACCCAATTAGAAAGAAAGTCATTTTCCAAGGACAAGGCCAGGGAATTGGTTATCTCATCGATCCTCTTGTACTCATTCTTGGCGATAAACCCTACTACGCATACTCCAATGGTTTCCTGGGATAGAACCGAGCCAGACATGCTCTCAATGTCAAAAGGTATGAAGGCAACTTTGGAAGAGTGTCATTTCAGCTTAAAGGATTCCAATTATTCACCATTGTTCACTTTTGAGCAGAATGTCAGGGATTCGCCTCTGTTGAAAGAAGCAAAGTACCCATTGATTCTCGGCTTGGTCAAGGACCTTGCTGCAGAGTACTACGATAAGGATATCATGCTAGAGTCACTGGAGGAGTATGAGTTTCTCAGAGGAGCGCTTTTTAATATGTTGATGCTCATGCACGCAAGTGTCACACTGAACTCCCCAATTCCATTCTACAGGTGGATGATCCAAATATCAGATAGATACCGGGAATTGATTTATGAAAAGCATTTTCTCGCTTTGAGGATCTTTTTCACGTATTCAGCCACCGCTGCGATGTTCAGGTTTCACCTCTACAACTCCACGAACAGGTGGTTGGATTTTGTGGTATGGTACAGAAAGTACAACTTTGATACATTTGGGGATTGGAAGCATGCTGAAGACGAATTTATGTTTGATTTATCATTCTTAAAGGTTTTGAAGTTCAAAGAGGCAAGGTTTTTGGAGTATTTTGATCCTCTGAAACCAGATTATGATGCTTTAACTGTTTGAGAGAGAAGTAGATGGAACAAAGGATGAAGGATTTGGTTTAGTGGGTATTTATAGTGTAATTTGAATGACAATATTGTTAGGAGATGGTGTAGTTTGGGAGTTTCAATCCGAGATGCGCTAACATGAAGAATACACTATCAACGTACTGAAATGATAGAGAGTAGATTTTTTGGGTGCAAAATTCATAGTACGGTAATATAGATCCAAGAACCTACTCTTCTCTATAGATCCAAGAGAAGAGGAGGTGCTTCTGCGCCAAATACTTAGAAATGGTAGTTTAACAAGAGATGAGCCATATTATGTGGAGTTTACTCGTAGGTTGGGCATTCTCGAGGTGGGTCCATACACTACAAAATGAAGACATATACGCCCAAAAAAGGAAGGTATGTAATTAAGCCTAAGTTTAGCCAGATAGATCTTTAAGACAGTGCTAAAAATTTCGATTCTCCTGAGCATATAGTTTTTATCAAAAATTTCTCACCTGAGCAGGAAATCTTTCATCTATACCCAACTTCCATCGTATTCACCAACATTCTGTGAATTTCTTCAAAATTCAACAAATATCCCACAATACCACTATCCGAGAGGCATTTCCATCCCAAACGTCGAAAAAGGGGTATCGTGACTCTCGTATTAAACTCACTGTAGTAACCAAAACCACAAACCCTACCACATAATTGTGATCAATAAACGTTCTCCTTCTCCAGTTTTTTTCACAAAGTTTCTTAGTAATACGAACCGACACGTATCACCTCCGCACGTTTTCACACCCAACTTCATCTTCGACCTAGCCTCCTATTTACCTCACCCCATTATCCTCTCATCCTCCAACACGTCCCACTCCTCTCTTCTTGTACTCTTATTCCCCTTCCTCCAACCCTCCATACAAATAGCTTAATTTCTTTTTTTTTGCAACTAATCCCGTTTGCAGCTTCGGCACATTTGTAACCTCCAATAACCGTTGTGGCTCACTTGTGATGACAACGACTCCAGGTTTTCCCTGGAGGGTGCTTGGAGCTGTTGCTAGACCCTAACCGAGCACACCCAAGCAACTCTGAGTGTCGTTTACTTGCTTCTGAACAGCCGTGGTGGGCCCCGGCTGCGTCGTATGTTTTTGATGCCACACTGGTGAAATTTTTTTTTGGTCTCGTACAAGTGATGCCTATAAATACCCTGGATCATCCCGTTGAGATTATTTCGTAAAGACATTAGTAACACGATGAGTTCCGTCCCTCCCTTATACGATAGTGCATTGGATCTTATTGGCAACACGCCTTTGATCAAGTTGAACAAGATCCCTCAATCATTGGGTATCAAGGCCAAGGTCTATGCTAAGGTTGAATTATTCAACGCGGGTGGGTCCATCAAGGACAGAATAGCCAAGAACATGGTTTTGGAGGCTGAGAAGCAGGGCAGAATCAAGCCTGGCTACACCTTGATCGAGCCTACCAGTGGTAACACTGGTATTGGTTTGGCTCTTGTGGGTGCCGTGCGTGGTTACAGAACCATCATCACCTTGCCAGAAAAGATGTCCAACGAAAAAGTGTCTGTTCTTAAGGCATTGGGTGCTGAGATCATCAGAACTCCCACCGAGGCTGCGTGGGACGCACCAGAGTCCCACATTGGTGTTGCCAGAAAGTTGGAGAAGGAGATCCCCAATGCTGTCATCTTGGACCAGTACTCTAACGAGGCCAACCCTAACGCACACTACTACGGAACCGGTTTTGAAATCTGGGAGCAAACCAAGGGTAAGGTCACTCACTTGGTGGCCGGTGCTGGTACCGGTGGTACCATCTCCGGTATTTCCAAGTACTTGAAGGAGCAGAACAAGAACATTGAAGTCACAGGTGCCGACCCACATGGGTCCATCTTGGCCCAACCAGAATCCTTGAACACATCCAGCGAAGGCTACCTCGTTGAAGGAATTGGTTACGATTTCATTCCAGACGTCTTGGACAGAAAATACGTTGACAAGTGGATCAAGACTGACGACGCTGCTTCATTCCAATTGGCCAGAAGAATCATCAAGGAAGAAGGTATTTTGGTCGGAGGATCCTCTGGCTCAGCTTTGCAAGCTGCTTTGCAGGTTGCCAAGGACTTGACTGAAGAAGATGTTGTAGTTGTTGTCTTCCCAGACTCGATCAGATCATACTTGTCCAAGTTCGCCGACGACGAATGGTTGAAAACCAACGGTTTCGAAGTTGAAGAGACCCCTGCTGTGTCCAAGTCCGACAAGTTCTTGGCTTCTAAGACCATCAGCGACTTGGTGGAAGGTAAGGCTCCAGTTGTCACTGTGACCACCTCCGACACTGTCGAAAAGACATTCAACTTGTTGCAGGAAAACGGCTTTGACCAGTTGCCAGTGTTGAACACCGCAGGCCAGTTGGTTGGGTTGATCACCTTGTCCAAGATCTTGAAGTCTTTGTCGACTAAGAAGATCCAGTTGACCAACTCCATCACTTCCATCATCATCGACTTCCGCAAGTTGGCCGACTTTGAGAAGTCCCGCGACATCACCAAGCAATCCGGCTACACAAAGAGATCGTACCAGAACATAACATTGGATACCAAGTTGTCCTTGTTGAACAAATTCTTCGAGACCAACTCCAATGCCATCATCACAGACGACAAGTTGAACCCTGTACAAATCGTCACCAAGGTCGACTTGATTTCCTTCTTGACCAAGAATGTTGCTTTCTAATTCATACCCCAAGCATATTAAAAGAAGCTGTATATCTAATATAATACATATGTAAAGTACAAAATCTGCCGTCTGGCATGCCAACTACGAAAACTTCCATCTGTTACCACAGTTTTCGCAGGTGCAGAAGGTGGTTAAAGGCTCATCTGCAGATCTGGTTTGCATTTGGTAGTAACTCACCTTCTTATGCTTACACTTACCACACGTAAATCTATCCGTTACAGCTCTCTTTTCAGTTGCACCCTGTGCGTCAAACAAGTTCTGCTTGTGCAACTTCTCAATCTCCTTCTTAAGCGACTCGGGTGCCAATTCGTTGGGGGTCATTTTGATGAACTTTTCAGGCGCAATGGCTCCGGTTAACAAACGGTCTCTTAATTCGGGGTTCTTCTTGTTTCTCAAGTTCTGGGTTAACGTCCTCAACTTGTTTCTATAATTAGTTGTCACATTTCCATATTCTCCCAAGTACACTGCGCTCTCGATCTCCGTAGCGACTTTCACAATGAGTTTCGATGCGTCGTCCCTTTCGATGGCTAACGCAGTATAAAGAGCACTGACACTTGCGTTTCTAGTTGAATCGTCGTACAAGGTGGTATTAACACCGTCAGTCTTGGGGTTTCTAGGTCCCTTGTGGAATTTGCTGTCTGTGGACCCTGGTCTCGGGGCACTGTTATTACTAACTGGTTCGGCCTTGGGTGCGCTGGCAGCACCTGACGAAGGAGAACCTGACGAAGTTGAAGCAGAACTGCTTTTCTTACTGGACTTCTCACTCTGCACTTTATCTCTCCACGTTCTAATCATCTTCTTCACCAACGAATTGATCTCAACATTGGCGTGTGACCTAAACTTGTTGACTGCAACTCCAACTTTGGTCTCTCTCAACAACTTCTCAGACGGTTTGACCCCATCATTCAAGATATTCAATAGCTTCAAGATTGTGGCAACATCTGACGTCTTCTCGAGATTCGAAAGCGTCGACTTTATCTCTTTGGAGTCCATCTTCTTCGTGTATCGAAACCTTTTTGTTGACGATGTGAATTTTTTTTACCAAAAGATTCACGCAAATTTATCTCCACTGTATTGGGTTGAGTGATTTGCCCGTTACCATAAGCTGAGAATAGACATACACAATGCTCGAGCCTAATACTACAGTGTCAATAGGCAAGTTTCCGTTCGACTACTCTGAACAACAGGTGATGGATGTTGCCAGGGCCGTTGGTCCCATCAAAGACTTGAAGTTGTTATTTGATGAAATGACAGGAAAGTCCAAAGGGTATGCGGTGATCAGATTCGGAGACAGTGAAACAGCACTGTCAGCAGTCCGCAACTTGAACTATATGACTTTACCAAACGGCAGATTCTTGCGATGCATGTTCATCAACGACGATGTGGAGAACCAAAACGCCATCAAGGCACTTGGATTGGCTGAAAAATCAACCAACGAAGATAAGGAGTCCACAGAAGCAGCTTCCAAGTTGCCCAAACTACCACTCGGAACTCAAATACACTCCAACCAGACTCCGCCTCAGGTGATATCTCAAGTAGTGTCAAACATAAACAACAAATCCGCTCTCCAGATATTGCTGGAGGCAAAAACAATGAGCAAAGAAGATCCCGCAGTCATGAAGGCATTGCTCGACCGGTATCCACAATTGGCCCATGCGTTTGTCGAGCTCAGCCTTATGCAGAACACAACCAACAGAGACTTGGTGGAACTCACATTAAATAAAAGAAAACCTGTTTTGAACGAGTTGAGCATCAACCACGTCAGGTTGTTACAAGAGGTGCATTCTATGAGTGAAGAGGAATTACTGAATTTGGACCCATCTCGAAAAGCTGTCATTGAACGGGTCCGTAAAGACATAGAGAGCGGGGCTTATGGAAAAGTCTTGCAATAGTGTATTATAGTAATGTATGATGAGTCCGGTCATTTGGTAGGTTTCTACAAACCGTGTGGCGAATAGTAGGCTGTGTGGGGAGAATACTAGGGTGGAAGAACCTGAGATCTGCTGTTTACCGGGGCCGTACAATAGAGGGATAATCGAGGCTTTGACATTTGAGGTCTTCTTAAGATAGCAAGAAGTTATGGGTTAGATCATTCCAGAGGATACCCTCATACCTGCCTTTCTTTACACTTTACTGCTACTTATCAACCAAGATGCACCATTACATTGACCTTTCTTTTGCACAGCCTTTCGAAAATAGGCACAGCCTTTTTCGCAACCAAATAATTCAACGAAGGTTATGAATTAACAGGTGACAGAATTAGGAGGAGTAGAAGCTTTGAAGCTTCTCCACATGATGGGCTATGCGGTTGGTGTAATTCAAGATTGAAGCCAAAGTAGCAAAGAGTATCTTTTATCCGTTTGACAGAACTTTTGACGTGCCAAACTAGAGAACGAGTCGAAGATAATTTGAGATCAGAGACACAACACTCTCCCAGCTTAATGGTTCCGTCCACCTGTGTGTCAGCAGTAGCGTATATGCTGACGATGAAGCACAAGCATGGAAACACGATTGTCATTATTTGAAATTTCTGTTTTGTGTTCGCGGCTGAGAGGCTGCAACTTCGAAGTATAAAAGAGCTCGAGAATTAAGCGTAATCTCTGTCTTATTCTTCATTAACAATGATTGCCACTACTACATCACTTGGCGCTTGGTCGCCGACTTCAATCCCGTCGCAAACGTCTTTAAGTTCAATTGCAGCAACTCATTCCTCTGCTTTAGCTTCTTCCCTCAGCTCTGCTCTTGCTAAGGCTGCAACTGAAACCAATAGTGTCAGCTTGAATATTTATGAAGCAGCAATCAGAGGTGCTGAGGCATCCTTGACCATTATTAGTGCTCAAAAGGTTGTTGCAACTGAAACTGACACAGCTGTTCTAGCTGAAGCCACTTCAGACATCTTCTTATCGACTCTTAATTTGAAAGAACTTAATGAAGCAGCTAATCTTTATGGATACAAGTTGAACCCGGGCGCAAATTACTTGTTTCTTGTGATTTTTGGAATTATCCTTGCGTTTTTGTTGGGAATCACCTGTACTTTCAAGTACAAATCACACAACTCCATCTTTATTAGTGCTTATGGTTTGGAATTTGCCGGTTTCATAGGCAGGGTCTTGTCGATTAACAACCCCACCCAATTGCCAATTTTCTTGATGCAGAATGTCGCTTTGATCATCGCTCCAGCTTCTATCATGGGTGGTATCTACTTTATGTTTGCGCAGCTTGTGGTGATTTATGGACGAAGCTACAGTGCATTAAAACCATTGTGGTACGCTTATTTCTTCATCACACTGGATATAGTTTCCCTCATGGTCCAGTCTGCAGGTGGAGCTATATCTGCTGTTGAATCCCTGAACAACCAGAGCCTGACGCCCGGTAGAAGCATTATGATTACAGGTATCATCCTTCAATTGGTTTCGATGCTCATGTTTTTAGTTCTTTGGTTCAAGTTCTTGGCTGCTGTTTACTTTAGGAACAATCTCAGGGTTGAAACCCCGATTAGCAAAACACCACTCAGCTTCTTAAAAATGCTTTTCAACACCAAGGGCACTCAGAGATACAGAGCTCAGATGGACCAGCACTTCAACCCTCACTATTCTTCCGTCCGTCAAGGAAAATTGTTTGTGTGGTTTCCTTTGGCATTCACAATGGCTAATGTCGCCATCTTTATAAGATGCATCTACAGAGTCGTTGAACTTGTCGAAGGATACGGCGGCTTTGTTTATAATCAAGAGGTCTTTTTGATGGTATTTGATGCTTTGATGGCTGCAATTGCAGGTTTAATTTTCATCCCTTTCCACCCATATTTTGCTTTTGGTTCTAAGAACGTGGTGAGCTATAACACCATCAGGAGAAACTTGGATCAAGATGAAAACTTGAGTGATGAGTCCAAGGCATAGGCTTCTATTAATTTCTCTTTGAAGTGCTAGCTGAGGCGTCAATATTAAAGTGTTCTTAATCTTCCTTTCAGAAACTGCTTTGTTCAATTTTCTATATGCTTATTATAATTAACGTGATATCTAATGGCGAATTCGTTACTATTTAAAGATTGTTTATTCCCTTTGTAATTGCTTTGGTTAAAAGTCAAAAGTGCTAATAAATAGCCTGTCACTGGATGTAAATTATTGGTTACGTGCTTTTTACCTCCAAGATATTGTTAAAACCGATGTTTCGTAACTCAGGACTATGTTTCGATTCAACGCGCAGTCTGAGAAGAGCCTAGTTTATTCAAATAAATTTTATATCGGTTGCTTAGAGCAATCCAAGCCACGATGTACCGTTGGGATCTAAGCAGTAGGGAGGATTATGGGGTGAAAAACTATAATTTAGTTTACATTTATCATCTATTGGATGGTCACGCAGGTACAAGCAGATGAATGCAGCAGTGGAGATGATTTTATTGTTGTAAAATGCAACTCGGTTATTTCAGTATAGAGTTATCGGAGTTTAACTGAGGGTGGACATATAAGAGTGACTGGAGTAACAATGTTATCCCTTCAGCGTCAAGAATTTCTACGAATTGGCATTGACCTATTCTTAGACTCTCTAGATATCTATGGACCGGTTGCTGAAGTCCACTCCACCTTTGCCTCGCAATACATTTTGACTCGAAAATAATTTAGGCTGCAAATACACAAAAACAAAGGTTGTTGATGAATTTTTCAATCTAATTCCACCTAAAGGGCCATACTCATGGATTCCAGGAGAAACACATTCAGTCATCAATTCTGCTTAGCATTGATAAGGATCACTCGAATCTGAGGCCATGGGGTATTTAGGGATTCTTAAAACTTTATTTTTGTCTCAGGGTAAAACTATTGGAGAAAACTTCCGAAGAATGGGGTGTATTGAACAAACTCAACAAGCGATTTGAACATACAACGAGGTTTAGAGTTTCCTCGCCTATGAAATTAGTCACCTTGCAGTTTCAATAAAATACTCCAATCGTGGTTAAATTTTGACCAATTATCTAGAAATAAAATACTAACCAAGACTGTTTGGTGCTTCGGTTCACATGCAGCGTGAGGATCATTCTTCAAATAATCAGGAGAGAATAAGTATAAAACAAGCTCGTATTTGCGTCTCAGGTTAAACGACAGTATCCAACAAGATGAGTGAACCAGTAAACCCCGCTGGGGCAGAGTTGTTACGTAAATATCATACTGAATACCTCAGCATCACAGCAATTATCATTGAAGTGGAGGGAAGTGGCGAGAAGTTGGAATTTTCGGAGGAACTGCCAGGTCCAATGCCAAAAAGTATCAGCTTCAAAATTCCAGAACACAGCACCTTTTCCATCATCTTCCACTACACAGTTAACAAAAAGAATTTGCACAAATTGAGGTATTCACATGTTGTGAAAAGGCATGGCATTCCGATTAGGTCCCGTCAAGATCTTGTTGCTGTTGATACGACGGTGAATGATGAGCGGACACCATTCCATAAAGTAGCACTCTCTAGTGAGAAAGCGCCTGGAGGACTTTTTGCTAGAGGAGAGTACTCAGTAGTTGGTCACTTTAAAGAGGAGAGCAGGAAGGATACGTTGTTGGACATTAGTTGGGATTTCGAGGTAACTAAGAAAGGCACGAAGCCTAAGATTGCTGGATTTTGATTTTTTTGTTTACAGTGTGTATCAGCTAAGACTTTTTGGTTATTTTATTGTAAGTTTAACCTTGGGCGATCCTTGGGCGAATATTCTTGAGGCCGTCTCGTATGAGCTAACAAACGAGTGGGGAATGAGTGATCGCGAGGGCAAGGGTGTTGGGTGAGGCTCGTGTATCAGAACAAATTGTTTAAACAAGATGCAACTTAAATTTTAGAGATTTAAAGCTTATTGTCTCATGTCACAAGCTAAATTACATTGAAGCCCAAGTCAACTGTGATGCGTGAAGATTTATCGATGGCAAAACTTTTCCGGAGAAGTCATGTATTTGCACTCCACAGCACATGCAATTGTTAAGCCTTCTGGAAAATTCCAAGCAGCTCGTTAGAGATGTGGACTCATTAAGGTTTGTACAAGTACACAATCGTGGCACTCCGAACACGAGCCAATCTCGTAACCATTAGTAGCAGAACTTCAACCGTTTGGAAGAGAAGCGCTCAAGCTGTCAAGTTCTAAAAAGAAGATGCTACTCAATTCACTAGGCTTATATGCAAAAGAGCCGACGACGTATGCAACAAGTACACCGAAGGTTGGTATATATCAGCTTCACGAAGTGTGGGGTTTATGCTGTATGGTCCCCTTGAAGTCAGTTACAGCAGTGCATAAAATTTGACACAAATTCTTTTCTTCACATGCCATTAAAGTCTTGACGTAGCAGTATATATAGCATTTGGTGGTAGAGAGTGTACCAATTCACAGCAAAAATGGGAAAGTCTATGGAAGAATTGTTTGCAGACTATCAAACAGAAGAGTTTGGGTTGCTTGCAATGGTGATTGAGGTTGAAGGGTACGAAGAAAAGCTCGAATTCTCAAAAGATATGGGTGAGCCGCATCCTCAAAGAATGCACATTTTGCTCCCTGAACATTCCACGTACACTGTTTCGTTTCTTTACACTGTGAAGAAGAGAGCGTTACGCGAGTTGACGTACTCGCACGTTGTCAAGAAACATGGGATTCCCTTCAGAAGCAGACAAGAGTTGATGAATGATTTTGCCGCGGTCAACAGCGTAGAAACTCCGGTTTACAAAGTCACTCTTCCACCTGAAAGCATCCCTGGTGGGCTTTTCATCAGAGGAGAGTACTTTGCTACGAGTCTGTTCTTAGAGAACGGTAACGACCCATTGATCACATGTACATGGTCGATTGAGGTTGTCAAGAAGGGAATCAAGCCTCAGGTTGGTGGATACGATTGATTTTATGGCTGCGAAAAGTTAAACTTTTAGTGGACAGCAAATTGAATAATTGAATGTTGTTAAGTTTTGTAGGAATGCAGTGTAAAGAAAGGAGTTATGGACTGAGAGTATGAATGTAACTGACACAAAGGCTTTGTACTTTGTTATGTTGTTGATTAGAATAAGGAGTCTTTGTATTATCACAAAGACTCCAAATAGTATACGGTAATATAAAGACTCCAAATAGAATACCACCGTGTTTGATCTCATACCCTTTGCATCGTCACAAGAACCGAGTCTTCATCTCAAGAATAGGTTTGAGAGAATTTGAGCTGTGTGCTTTTAAAACAGTTTAAGAGTGCCACTCACTCTGTTTTATGGACAATCAGACCACCCCCAAACCCCTAGTCGAAGTACTCCTTTCTAGCCCAGTATCAAAGAAAACATACAAAATAAGCTGTTAGAGGAACCCACAGCCTGTAGATCCACTCTCCAACGTCTTGCCACGTAACAGCAGGCCTCCTCGTACTGAGTCTGGAATTATCCTGTCTAAGATATTACATAAGCAGGCACCCTTAACCAAAAAATCGTAGCGGTGCGTGACTTTAGGATTAGCGTACTCCCTTAAAGTATACCTAAACCAAGACGAACAGCAGCAAGAATGTCCTCGCAGAAGAGACGTATGGAGAAAGACGTCATGGAGCTCATGATGAGCGACCTCAAGGTTGCGCTTATCAACGACTCGCTCCAGCAGTTCTACGTCCTATTTGAGGGGCCTCGTGATACTGCGTATGCTGGGGGATACTGGAAGATTAGAGTTGAGTTGCCGGATCTGTACCCCATGAAACTGCCGCTGATCGGGTTCACGAACAAGATCTACCATCCCAATATCGAGGAGTCTAGTGGGAGCGTGTGTCTTGATGTGATCAACCAGACATGGTCGCCCATGTTCGGCTTGTTGAATATCTTTGAGAAGTTCTTGCCCCACTTGTTACGGTATCTGAACCCGAGTGACCCATTGAACACCGAGGCTGCCAACTTATTCAATAGGGACGAGCAGAAGTACACTGAGATGGTCAAGCACTATGTCAAGAAGTTTGCACAGAATATAACTATAGACGAAAACGAAGAAGACGAGGCCGAGGGGAGTGATAAGGACGACGACGAGCTCAGTGACGTCGGAAGCTTATCCAGCGACGACGAGCAGTGAATTTATTTCCTTACATTTATGTTTTATGGGTTGGTCCGGTTAGTGTATATATAGATTATATACAGATTAAGTGCTTTAGAGCGAGGGTGTAGAAGTAGTGGATGATGTGGTGCGTTGAAGTAGAGGTTATTGACGTGAAGTGTTTGGCCAGAAGCTTAACTGGACCCTGACCACATTGACTTGTATCCTGTAAATCCATCAGGTTCAGGATAATTCTGGTAGCGCAACAATAAAAGTTTGTACTTGGACCATGACAGAGAAGGACAAGACACAGGAGAAACCTCTGCGAAAAAGGCCTAATGTAACGAAGGATGACTTATATCGCCGACTGACGCAGTTCGAGATATGGTCATACACAACAGACACCTACCAGCAAACGAAACAAACAGCCAACGAAGTCGGCAGGGCTAAGGCAACGAAGAAGTTTGAAGATACGTTGGCTAAGATGCAACAAGAACAACCGCGTGTTTTTGAGCAGTTCAAGCAGGAACTCAGTGCTGAGGGACTTCTTGATCTACTCACCTATGAAGAAGAAGCTAAATACTTGAACTTCTACTCGAAGAACATCATTCAAACGTGCAATCACTTCAAAATGCCTACACAAGTGAAAGCAACTGCAGTATCCTTCTTCAAAAAGTTCTACATGGTCAATTCAGTGATGGAGTACCATCCTAAGAACATCTTGTACACGTGTGTGTTCCTTGCAGCCAAGTCTGAGAACTACTTTATCTCGATCGAGTCGTTTGTCAAGGCGTTGAGAAACACGCTTCCAAAAGACATATTGGACTTGGAATTCACAGTCTTGCAGAGTCTCAAGTTTACGTTGTTGGTCCACCATCCATTCCGGCCGCTTTATGGGTTCTTCCTTGACTTCCAGGCTGTTTTATTACACCCATCACCTTTGATGTATGATGTCACTGTTGACACCTTGGGATCGTTATACGACAAGGCAAAAACCTGGCTCAACGACTATGCCTTGTTGAGTGACGTTGCGTTCTTGTTTACCCCACCACAGATCGCCCTTGCAGCAATGTACGACATAGACAAGAGAGTCACAGATAGATACTTGAAATGGAAGTTTTTGAGAGCCGAAGAGCCTGAGAAGAAGGAAGAGAAGAAGGAAGACCTTGGCGAAAAACGGGACTTGAGAGATATCTACGAGATGAACGAAGTCAAAGAAGAAAAGCAAGACGAAAAGGAAAAAGAAGCCCAAAGAGAACATTACCAAACTCTTGTGAAAACTATTAGAAAGTGCATCAGGATAGCAAAGCAGATCCCAGAAACCTCTAGAGAAGAAAGCACGAATATCGATAAAAAGTGCTACTTTGCACTCAACCCGAAACGATTGATAGATAAGAAGAAGAACAAGCTTGTTAGTCCAAGCCCGTCATAGAACATACTCGTCTATTTGAGCTGCTATAACGTTCTGGTTGCTCTACACGTGTCTGGTCATCGCTCGATATGAGCAATTGTTCACCATATGTAATTTAGATTGTATGTCAACGAAATATTGCTGCAAATTAACGGAAATGCAGAACATAAAAATCCTGGTCGTAGTTGTGCTGACTCATTCCAGCACACCCGCTACCGTGACTATATACAGATCAAGGTTCGACACCCACAGGTTCGACATACCCTCTGTGATTATGTACAAGTGGGACTGACATCCCGTGGGTACCATTTTGGGAATTCTTGCGCTAAGCATCGCAACGAAAAAGCCGCTAAAACTCATATATAAATTTCCATCCTCCCCACAAAGTCAGTGACAATTTCACCATGTTGAGGAAAGGAGTTATAATGACGACCAAAAGAACAATTGCTACGTTTGAAAGCAGCAAGAAGGTGCTTGACACCTTTCAGAACCCTGAATTGCTTCAAACCAAGGGGTATGTGAATGGTAAGTGGGTTGAATCTAGGGACAAGTCGACTTTTATTGTTGAGAACCCGGCTGCTCTGCCCAACACAGAGGCTGCTTTCCTTGCCAATGTTTCGCTGCTCACGCTTGATGACTACGAGGATGCTATTACTGCTGCTACTGAGTCCTTCAAGACTTTCAAGAAGACGACTGGTCGCTACAGAGGTGAACTTTTGCACAAGTTGTATCAATTGCTCTTGGACAACCAGGACGACTTGGCCAAGTTGATTGTGCTTGAGAACGGTAAGCCATATGCTGATGCTCTTGGAGAAGTCAAGTACTCTGCGTCGTACTTCCAATGGTTTTCCGAAGAGGCCCCAAGAGTGTACGGTGACGTGATTCAGTCTTCAAACCCATCCAACAAGATTTTAACTTTGAAGCAACCCGTCGGAGTGGTTGGGATCATGACCCCATGGAACTTCCCAATTGCCATGATTGCAAGAAAGTTGGCTGCTGGAATTGCTGCTGGATGTACCACTGTCATCAAGCCTGCTGGTGAAACTCCGTTGAGTGCTACTGCATTGGCATACTTGGTCGACAAGGCTGGGTTCCCAGCTGGTACAGTCAACATTTTGCCATCTGGAGATGCGCCTGCGGTTGGTAATTTGATCTGTGAGCACCCTAAGATCAAGAAGGTTTCATTCACCGGCTCCACCGGAGTTGGTAAGTTGTTGATGAAGCAGTCGTCGTCCACCTTGAAGAAGTTGTCGTTTGAGTTGGGTGGTAATGCCCCATTTATTGTCTTTGAGGACGCCGACCTCGACAAGGCTGTAGAGGGTGCCTTCCTTTCCAAGTTTAGATCCAGTGGACAAACCTGTGTCTGCACAAATAGAATCTTTGTTCAAGAACTGATTGCAGACGAATTCAACAAGAGATTTATCGAAAAGGTCAAAACCAGCGAAGTCTTGGGCAACGGTATTGTGGACGGAGTCACCCATGGACCTCTTATCCACGAGAGATCTATGGCCAAGGTCAGAGAGCACATTGACGATGCCGTCTCCAAGGGAGCAAAGATCTTGCTTGGTGGTGAAAAGCGTCCTGACTTGGGTGTGTTCTTCCACGATTTGACTATTTTGGGAAATGCCACTCCAGACATGTTGATCCACGACGATGAAACCTTCGGCCCAGTGTGTCCTATCTTCACTTTCAAGACTGAAGAAGAGGTGCTTGAGTTGGCCAACAGCCCTCAAGTCGGTTTGTCTGGCTACTTCTTCTCGGAGAACATCAAGAGAATTTTTAGAGTCGCTCAAGAATTAGAAGTGGGTATGATTGGTGTCAACACAGGGTTGATTTCCGAAGCCGCTGTGCCCTTCGGTGGTGTTGGAGAATCTGGGTTTGGAAGAGAAGGATCTAAGTACGGTATCGATGACTACACTGTGATCAAGACTTGTGTGTTGGGTGGATTAGACTGGTAAATAGAATACATTATATTGGATAGCTATGGAGCGTAGTTCAGAAGGTCGAATCGGGGAGCTGTATATTCGAAAGGTTTTGGTGCTCAATAGCACCTGTGGTAGTTGGAGCCTCTACAAACGAGATCATGCTTTGTTCGAGGTCCGGAGTGCCGAAAGCAGCATTTGTTGGGAAATCCGTTGAAAAGTCCAGAGGGATTGGTGCAACAGCATTCACCTCCGTGTTTTTCTTCTGGTATGGAGTGGTGTCGAGGTCCTTCACGTCTTCAATCTTTTCAACCTCAACGGGTACTGATACACTTGATTGAACGTAGTCTTTGCTCAAGAAAGCAAGCTTTTTACCTGGTATTTCCTTTTCGTAGGCTCCCACTATATCTTTCTTGAGTTCGTCCAACGATCCCCCTGTTTCAAGAGTCTTCTGCAACTTTTCTTGAACCGAGTCATTACTCAAAGGCTCTGCCTTCTCTTGTTCAAGTTGAGCGACCTCGTCTTTCAACTTCTGTATGTCTGCTTCAGTGTACTTGGCCAAGTCGTTGACCACGTACGACTCATCTTCCTGCGGTATTATCGTGTTTCTCATCAAGTTTAAGTTTTCAATGTATTTGACATAGCTGATACTCTTGAACGTGAGAGAGTAAAGGCCTCCTTCTGCTGTGATTCCGCTCACCACAGAAGAAGGAAAGTTCTTAAGAGTTGCCTCAGCTGGCTCGTACTTTGTAGGAGGAACTCCGGGTGCGCTACCTACCCTCTGTCTCTTGTAGTTTGACATGTCGTTTTGTTTTGTTTCTGAAATTTCCATCTTTTGTTGGTAGCGCATTAAAAGTGATGCTGAGATTAAAAGGACAAGGATGAAAGTACTGTTGAGGTCTTGCATTGAAGGATAATCAGAGCACATGTGCTCTTAGTTCTTCATTTTTTTCTCTACTTCAGTCGATTCGCTCGTTAACGTTCATTCTCGTGGATGCAAAAATTCCATTAATATCAATATTATACACTCAAAGTCAATGAAGACCTCTATCAATATAAAACACAATAAAACAGGCAACAATAAAATAGTAAATCAAACGTAAAAAGAAGTGAATATCCGCTCCAGTATTTCCTAACTAACGGTTTCCATGAGCGATTCCTCGATGCCGTCAATCAAATTGTCAATGTCCTCCACCTTCAAGCCGCAGCTTAGACTGATAAGCTTGCGGTACTTGTACATCTTGTCGTCAATGCCGTAGTTTTTGATGCTCAGGATCATGCGCACCATCATTTTGTTCTTCTCGAGCTGTAACTGTGACAATTCCACGGCGTGCCTCAACTTCTCTTCCTCTAGGATGACGTCGTCGTTGCTTTCGGAGTCGATTGGAAAGGAGTCGTCGTGATTGGAGTACTCCTCTTCCTGTACTAATTCCGCTAATTCTTCGCCTCTGGTGGCTTTGATGTTTCTTAAAAGCTCGGACTCGGTGTTACCTACCACTTCTTCCTGGCCTGAGATTTCCTCCAACAAGAGTGTTTCTCCATCTGCAACCGATTCCAATCCCGATACATCTACGTAGCTGCTCAAAGACTTGCGGAACTGTTCAAGCAGCTCTTCGTTTAAAAGAGTCTTGCTTTTGATCTCCTGATTCAACCTCTTGGTGTCTGCATTGAGATTAGACATCTGGCTGTTGTAAGAGTCAGACAAGGAGTTGATCATACCAAGCACCATCGATGATAAGTCGTTCATTGGCAACTTAGTGTCTTGATCGTCTTGGTCTTCATCTGAAGTTCTTGTGATGTCACCATTGTCTAATGAAATATCTTCTTCACTGGCATCTACAATCTTGCCATCTTCGTCTAACTTGGGCGCCTTGGGTTTGTAAACTGGCTGCGAGTGGATGTTCAGTAGGTTTTTGCGGTCATGAATAGGTGTACTCTCCACCGTCCTTTCCGAAATCACTGCCAATGGCTGGTGAGATTGCATCAGGGAACTCGAGTGGAGGTTCTTAGTGGGTGTAGATACTGATCCATATGCTTTGTCGATGAATATGTTTTCTTTGTTTTCCTCGGACTTTACAACGGTGTTCTCCAAGATACTGTTGTTGGCAACATGGTTGGAGGTTGAGTTGGCTGTGGTGTTTGCTTCCTCCTCTTCAATCTCGTCCGTTTGGATGGTAGTTCTTTGTGTGTCTGGTGTTTCAGCTCTACCGTTTGTGTATGGTTGGATTGGTGTTGCCAAAGACAGGAAGTCTCCATTCTGGAAGTTTGTTGCTGCTTGAAGAGCACCGTTAGTGCTTCCAGCGAATGGCTGTGCTTGCGCAGGTTGACTGGGTGGGTCCATGCCATGGTTCATTGCCATCATCTGCGAAGGCTCAAGATGCAGCACTTCCTGTTGGGACAATTGCAGCAGATCTTGCTGCTGCGTGCCGTCATAGCTAGAAAACATGTTACTGTTCACTATCAACTCCTTGGCAGTTTGCTTGTGTACATTCTCCAAGTCGTCCTTTGCACCGTAATCTAAAAGTGTTTTGACAATCTTTGAGT
This sequence comes from Kodamaea neixiangensis, assembly GCA_030565385.1. Classification (NCBI taxonomy): domain Eukaryota; kingdom Fungi; phylum Ascomycota; class Pichiomycetes; order Serinales; family Debaryomycetaceae; genus Kodamaea; species Kodamaea neixiangensis. Next base: position 111,501 of record JAJMBT010000010.1, on the reverse strand, counting down.
AGCCAGACTTGATCGCCAAATGCATACAAGTGTCTCCGTTGATATCTTGGTGGTCCAAGACGTTCTTAAGCAAGTCCACCTGAGGTTTACTTTCAGTTGTGTTAATCTGGCTCAAACTCGTCAACTTGTTGAGAATGATTTGCAAGTAATATCTCAAGCTGTCGTACTTAGACTTGACCTTTGCAAACTGGCATAAATAGTGCAACGGGGTTCTTCCGTTGATGTCTGTGTTTATCAAACACAATTCCAAGTCGTCCAACACCTTGGGGAAGTTCTTCAACTCGTAGCAGTTGTTAAAGGAGATGAGCTTGGACAATGGGTTCAATCCAAAGTTGTTGATCACAAGTGGGTTGGATCCTTTGCTCAAAAGGAGGTGGATCATTTGGTAGTTTCCGATCGACGAAGCCCAGTGTAAGGGCGTATGGCCCTCATCATCAATGGGTTCATTGATGTCGAAGTCAAATGGGAGGTTATGTACAAAGTACGGTATCTCTGCGTTGTCTTCGCTGAAGAATCGGAGCAACTGTTGTGCGTATGTTTCTTTATCCATGCTCTTTTGAGAAGATGCGGTAGGTGGGGGTGGACTCATCAAGCTGTCGTCTGCAAAACTGCGTTTACTATTTTGGTACTGCAACTGGCCGGTAGGGTCCTCGTTCGAGGAGATTGACGTGTCGCTGTCCTTTGACATTGGGTTCTGGTTGATTTCGTCATGCGACCAGTTTGTCTCGTTAGTCGACTGCAGCAGCAGAGGCTTCTGGTGTGTAAAGTTACCCATCTGTTGCACAAATCCAGGCTGATACACTTGGCCAATTTGTTGCACCTGTTGCTGCTGGTGCAATTGTGCTTGTTGCTGTCTCAACTGTTGTTGTCGTAATTGCTGTTGGTGCAACTGTTGCTGTTGTTGCATCTGTTGGTTTTGGAGCTGCTGCAACTGCTGTTGCTGTTGCATTCTTTGTAACTGCAATTGGTACTGGAAGTCGGGTTGTGAATACTGTCCGTTTTGGGCTCCATTCTGTACACCATTCTGAACGTTTTGGACTCCTACGAATTCGGATTGTTGAAAGGTAGGCGGGAGATGGTGATGCTGTTGGGCATGAACTTGCTGCTGTTGGTGAATTTGTTGTTGTTGTTGATGAAGTTGTTGTTGAAGCTGGTTTTGTTGAGCAAGGTGGGGAGGCTGTTGAAAGTTCATAAACGGAGGATTTAACCCTGCGTTTTGACCTCCAAACAGCATATCTCCTTTGTACTTCTTTGTTGGTGTTTCCTCTAAAGGCTTCTTTGCATTTTTCTTGGTGTACTTGCGCTTGACTGGTGTAGGTTCCTTTGGAGGAGGCTTTGTTTTGAGAGGGATGTTCAAGTTTGGGTCGCTCAAGTCCAAGTACAACACAGGGGCCATTTCCGCCGTAAGACCATACTCCTGGGCCAACTTCTGGGCATCGCCCAAGGGGATCCACGTACCTTGGAACTTCCCGAACCCACCCTGGACTTTTTCATGTAGACCCAGCTGCACGCCCTTCTCCAAGATCTTGGTACGTTTGGCCTTCGGGAAATTGCAGCACTTGAGAATCTGCGTGGCATTGACCCAACCGTCCTTGCACCTTCGCATGATAGGATACTCATTCATAGTGCACTCGTACACTTCGGTCTGCAGGTGTTAGTAACTTCATCTTCTGCCCGCTCCGGAAAACCACTAAAAAAACTTACGCTCGAGTACGTGGCACGGAAGACCTTTGGTTCTTCGCTCGTCATACTAGGGGATATCTCTCTCTTACGAACAGAACACTATGTCCATTCCTTGCTATCCTCCTCTGAAATGATTCTAGTGAAAATCAAAGAATTTTAATTGAACCACTGCTTTTTTTTTCCCCTTCTTCATTTCTTGATAGAGTAAAAATGCAGACGCGTCGGTTTTGGATGGGGAGGCGGTTTTCTATCTCAGACTGTTGAGATGGTTGTGTTTACTTTGCAACCAGAGGCGTGGGATTGGGGTGTAGGATATTGTGTGTTCCATGTATACAGACGTGGTCTATGTTCTACTGGGCTTCTTTGATGGTTTTAGTCTATTTAATCGCTTCTATTTTTTCGAATCAAGTTAAGGTTTTTGATTTTGTTTGGTTAAGGTTTGGTGAGAATTGTCGGTGCGCTGTAGTTTTTGAAGAGGGCTGGGTTATTGTTGTAGTAGACGTTCCATCTTTCGTGTAGGGACAGATTGTTCCATTTGTCGTTTTCGAGTAGGGGAACTCCGAGTCTTTCGATTACGCATCCACTGGCCAAGTTCCCACAGATGGCACTTGTGAGCCAGTCGCCTTTGGAGAGCACGAAAGCAGTGACAAAGGCACCACAGAACAGGTTTCCGCCCCCGGTGACATCAACGACTGCGTCCTGCGATGTGTGGTACGCAGGTAATGTGCCCTTTTCGCCGTCAATGGTGTGGTAGATGCACCCATGGGGCCCGCACCGAATGAGCACGCCTGAGTTGGGCAACCTTAAATGGCTGGCGAACGCAGCAGCCACGTCTCCGGGTGCAGTGGTCTTGGGGACCAGGAGAAACTCGCACGCCTCGTCAAAGTTCGGTGTGAAGATATCCACCTTGGCCAACAATGTTTGCACGGCCCCCAAATGCTCCAGCTTGCAATCGCTTGGGTTTGGCTCGAAGATGTACACTGGCCGGCCCAAACCAAGCTCTTTTTCACGGTTGGCGTTTAATATGTCGATCAGAGTGTCACATCGTGCCACGGCACAGCATAAGTGGAACGAATCAGCACTTTTCATCACTTCGTCCTCAACAATGTCTTCCACCGTAATACGTTTCTTAGGGGCAGTGTGCTCAAAATGTCTAATGTCATTTTCATCATAATAATTGACCCCGCGGTTAGTCAACCGAGTCAAGTCCTCTCTATACTTTATACTGGTACCCCAAGAATCCAATATCGGCTGGATCTCTTGAGGATAATCACTGCCCTTGTCTAAGATCGAATAAAGACGTTTTGCATCGCCCGAACCACAGATAATTCTGGCACCAACAATACTGTAAGTAGCACCACCACCCAAGATATTCAACTGCGGTTCCTTGCCTAGCGAAGGATGGAACCGGTTGTCATCAATGATATACATCGCAAGCGACGTGAGAAGTGGCACGTTGGTCATGGGAGGAGGGGCACTTTGACGTTTTTTTGCGTGCAACCATTTTTTTTTTTTCCGATAAGAATCTGGTGATGATTTTGTGAAGCCTGATCTCACCGACTCCACCAATTAGCGTAGATGATGAGGAGTCCTACTTATATTCAATTTATGGTCATGATAACCACTATTGTCCCGTGTTGTTCCACGTTACACAGACTCACACTCCTCAAACCACAAACAATGCTAGCCTAGAACTTAGTGTGCGTGCAAAACCGCCTACATAGTTCTGGGCTACTAGGGTTGTGTAGGGCTGCTTTGCAACATCTCGTGTATTCGTATTCTAACAATAATACGGCCATCCCTATAGAGTGGGGAGTGGGGTGTCGATGTCATGCCAAGGGCTCTCCACTTTTGCTCCACTAAGTCATTGTTAAATTTAATGGTCCGCTGCACATTTCAATCTCCTACTGTGTATCACCGTAAGCCTCATTAACTCTACCATCTGTACCACTATCAATTATTGCACTAATCTCATTACCTCCCCTATTCCCAACAAAAAATTCAATCTCCATCTCGTGTTTAATGTCGGTCTCTCATCCTCTCACCACTCCCATCACTCACTTCATTCCTCCCCTCCATATTACATCATTGTCACCAACTACTACCATCCCCACTAGATCTTCTCCCAATGTAATTCGCGCATATGCTCGCCGTAAAGTTTATTTCGACTGCGCCTAGCCCCACGGTCACCTGACCCCCAATACCGTGTACGGTATAACCTTTTTTTTTATAAAGACGCAGATCCCCTGTTCTTGGACTTCTTCACCGACTAGTAGTATGGCTGTCACTACATCATCTGTTGCCGGTATCGTCTCAGGACGTAATCCTTTGGAGTACTCCGCCAGTGCTCCGTACACGTTGTTTCTTTTCCAGGCCACCTTCATCATACTATTTTGCCATATCGTCAACTACCCCATTTCCAAGCTTCAACAACCCAGAGTCATTTCGGAGGTGATCACCGGTATTCTTTTGGGTCCATCGGTAATGGGCCACATTCCAAACTTCACGACCACGTGTTTCCCTAAAGCTTCCATTCCTGGCCTCACCTTGTTCGCTAACATTGGTATTATCTTGTTCTTGTTCATTGTTGGCTTGGAGGTGGACATCAGCTTTATCCGCAAACACTTCAGAGTCGCGGTCTCTGTGGGGTTGATCAACATGGCGATTCCGTTTGGCTTGGGGTGTGCCATTGCGGTCGGCATCTATAACGAATACAAGGAGGAGGTCCACCCAGGCCACCCCATCAAGTTCACCACATACATGATTTTCATCGCCGTCGCCCTCTGTATCACTGCGTTCCCGGTCTTGGCCCGTATCTTGACTGAGTTGAACTTGATTGGTGACAGAGTTGGTACGATCGTCTTGGCCGCAGGCATCGTCAATGACTTGACAGGTTGGATCTTGCTTGCGTTGGTTGTCACGTTGGCCAACGCGTCCAGTGGTGTCAACACAGTCTACATCCTATTACTAACAGCAGCGTGGTTCTTGATGTTGGCGTACCCTGTCAGATTGACCATGCGCTTTTTGCTCACAAGATTCACCAACGACTTGACAACCGGGGAACCTTCACAAATCTCCATGGTGATGATCTTGGTCACCGTGTTCATCTCTGCCTTCTACACTGACATCATCGGCGTGCACCCCATTTTCGGTGCGTTCATGGCGGGTGTCATCGTCCCAAGAGACAATGGCTACGTCATCAAGATCACAGAGAAGTTGGAGGACTTGGTCCATATCGTCTTGATCCCCATCTACTTTGCTTTGGCTGGTCTTGGCGTCAACTTGGGCTTGCTTAACCGTGGTGTCGACTGGGGTTACACCATTGGTATCATTGTTCTTGCCATGGTGGGTAAGATTGTTGGTGGATTCCTCGCGGCCAAAATGAACAAGTTGCTCTGGCAGGAATCGCTTGCCGTGGGTGTCTTGATGTCGTGTAAGGGTATCGTTGAAATTGTCGTGCTTAACGTTGGTCTCAATGCTGGTATTATCTCCCAAAGAGTCTACTCCATGTTCATTGTCATGGCCTTGATCACCACCTTTGCCACCACCCCATTGTCAATCTGGTTGTACCCACTCTCATACAGACAAAAGAGAGACAAGTTCATTGCTGGTGAAATCAACTGGGACGAAACCCCTAGAACTGACAATGTAACCCAGCCAGTTGCAACCTCAGACGAAGAAGAAACGTTGGACGACTTGGAAATTTCCAAGTTGAACGACTACAAGATTTCGAAGGTGGTGTTGTTGCTCAAGAAGATCGACACAATCTCATACCTTATGACTTTCATCAAGTCTTTCAACGTTTCCGAATTCAAAGCTATCCACTTGAGAGAATTCAGCTCGAGAACCTCGCACTTGTTGGAGGCTTCGCTGGCGAACCACGACGAAGTGCCTGTTGACGAACTCTCAACAGAATTCAACAACTCGTCGTCACTCTTGTCTATTGTCAGAGCCTTTGGAGAAACATTAGGCATGACATGCACCATTAAGTCAATCTTGTCAACATTCAGAAACCACATATTTTCGATTAACGACCAATTGACAGAACCATCGAATTTGTTGGTCACCGCAATCAAGCTCAACCAGTTGGACGACAGTGAAAAATCATTGTACAGACAGATATTCCACAGCGTGCGCTCGAACTTTGGTCTTCTCTTGATCAACGAAAAGGCAAACTCAAAGCTCTCCAAGATTTCCGAGTACTCTTCAGATGAAGACGACAAGTACACTGTGACCGACCTTGGCAGCTCTCCAAAGGGACTCATCCTGTTGAACACAATCAACTTGGTTTTCAACCACGACAACTTATTGAGTGCTTCCGATAAGTTGGCACTTACCGTCACCTACAACTTGATTTCTCAGGAAACTGACCTTGTCAATGTTTACATTCGTTCTTCTACAAAGAGCACTGGGTTTGACAAGCAAATTAAAGATCTCGTGACCAAAAAGAACCCACTGGTGTCGGTTCAATTACATTATGTTTCTGAAAAGCTTTCGAGTGCTGTTCACACTGGTGAATTGACCAACCAGCTTTTCATAATGGCGAACACATCACCAAACGAAGACACCCTTTTTGCAGACGGGTTGACTGCGTTGTTGAGCTTGAGTGTTTCTGAAGGGTTCCATGTTTTGGCTGTAAAAGCAAAGTAATATCTAAAATAAAACAAATGTCTATTCATTTATGTATCTATTCTTCGTCATTATCCTCTTCCTCCTCGTCGAGGTCCTTTGAGGTAAAAGCTTGAATGCTCATTCCCACGCAGATCAATGAAATCAATGCCCACGACAACTGCACCCTATCTATCTTTGCGGTGTAACTGGTGATATAACCCCAAGAGACGGGTCCTATGAATCTTGCAAATGCACTCACGGTCAACGCCAGCGCGTTGATGAACGCTCGGTGCTCGATCGGCGAAGCTCTGTGAAGTAAAATAAGAATTGCAGATAAACCAATGGCAACAGAAAGTGAGACTATTCCGCAGATGGTGAAAAGTGCAATACGAGTAACATACTCGGGCATGTTATGGTTGTACGCCTGTAACGTAAATATTAAATAAGGAAGCCCGAGGTATGCGAATGGAAACACCAACGTCGTAAATCTGTAAATATTAATAGTTTTGAAGTGGTAGTCAGCGTAGGGGAAGATGACCAACACAGCTATACCACCTACCAAGCCTGTCACTGAAAGCAATGAGCCTATTTCGCTGGTTGTGTATCCAAACCCACCACTAATATGAGAAGGGAATTTCAGCTTCTCTGGGTGAAGTTCACCAGCTAATAGCACAGGCAAGAATTCACCATAAATGACTGTGTGCGCAGAAAGTAAGAAATTGGCAAGAATACTCACTAGAACGGTTCTTGTAAAGATCTCACTATAGCTCTGTTCTTTTTCTTCCGGTTCCTCACTTTCTATGTCTTTTGCACCTGGAATCAACCTTGTATCCTCGGAAGGTAAGTCAAAGTTATTATACCAAGGTCTGACAGGGGTTTCGAACCCAAACTTTCTTCTGATATAGTCACCAATTTCTATACCTCTGTCTCTTTCGAGCTTTCTGGTTGGGTGGGTTTCTTCCAAGAACAAAAAGGTCAGTAGGATGTTCAGCAATATTATGAAGACAACCACGATGTTAGGCATTGCATATGGATACGCATCGAGGAACTTGTCGTAAGTTGACGCAAGTGATGATGATCCAAGCGCATTGTCCGACTTGGGACGCGTCAAGTACTTTGATCCGCCAATCATGGGGCCCAAGACGGTTCCCAAATTCCACGCCAACGGCATTGTAGTGAAGGCCAACGCGTGGTGCCTCTTATTACTAGCGATCTCGCCAATCATTGTCCTCATCACTGGAATATTACCATTGGCAATACCCATACACGAACGCGCAAAGAGCGCAAACCAAAAGCTCTTTGAAAATGCAAGAAGCAATAACGAAAGACCCGTTCCAGTGAGTCCTATCATCATCGTAGGCTTACGCCCAATCTTATCTGATATCCTGCCCCATTTAATCAGAAACATAAATTGGAAAAATGCAAACGACGCTGCCAAGTAACCAGAGTACTTTGCAATCTCTGATTTGTCTTTGGCCACGCCAAAATCTCGTACCATGAAGTACATAAAGGGGAAGAGCGATGAAAACGCAATAGGTTCACTCAACCTGGACACCGAGAACACGAACACCTGCCACAGGGGAAACCCATCGAGTTGCTCACGGAAACTTAGCTTGGCCATTTTAATCAGTAACGGAGTTCGAATGGTCTTCCGTCTCTGACTTTGGGGGAGATCTCTCCACTTATATATAGACTCACTTGCAGATAATTCGGAAGCTTAATCACAGTTTTGCGACACACCCATGGACGTTGGCAGGTAGTATCGATGTGGTTGCATTGTGCGTTTTTCTTTAGATCTTATGTCGTGCCTGGTGTAGATCTCAGCGTAGGTGTTCAGCATTGTCTTCGAGAATCCGATGTGTTGGATATTCTGGGTGACTGTCAACTGCGCATAGGTGTCACCAATTATGAAGGTGAAGGCTTTCACAAGTGTTCAGTTTTCCCCAGCACCATACCTTGAAAATATTCCTAATATGAACAGCCACAACGGTACGCTGATTACTAAACTTGTTGATGGGGTCGAATAAGCACGCGCACCAGTCCACCACAGTTCCATATCGATACTTGCCTTACTAATCTATTTAAGCTACCGCTATTCCGTCATCGAAAATGGTGATCACTGTTGCAATCTGCACGCGAAGGTTATCAAAGCCCACCTCAAACCGTAAGGTTGCAAATATTGATCATTGCGACCGTGGAGAGTACGCCCCCCAACACTCTGGCATGCAGTACACAATAAACCTATCTCAGGGACACCTCGCGCTAATTATAAACTAGCAGAATCAAACAATACCTGTGGAGTGTCTTCTTATACTTCATCCACTTTCATGCATGCAGCGTTAAATGGAAATTTGACTTGGAATTTGATCCAATTAAACTTTTTTATGTGAATTTAAGCAGAAAAGGGGTTGCAAAGGCGAGCGAGATGCACTGATTGGGGTATTGTTGAGTTCTGGACGTAGCCATGCAACCTGGGGAAGCACCTAGTTGCTGTGAAAAATTTGAAGAATTCCCCATCTATTGTGCTGTTGCGTGTTGGTGTTCGGAGCGCCACCCTTGATGAGTTATTTTAAAACTTTAATGATGAAGTCTGGAATCCTCTAAGTTAAGCTTTGATGCTGTACGATCTCTTAACGTGGAACACAAAGGCACTGACTCTGTGCAAGGCTTTATGCGTAAGAGTCATAGGTGTTGCAGAGAAGCGGGTTTGAGAGGGGGTAGAAAAAGAATAGGAATTATGCTGTTGGTATAATTCTGGTAAATCTCAAAGGTCAAATGTAAGTTGAATGTAGTTATAGGAGTGTTTCTGATGCACTGTATGGTATTTATACTTGCGATAATTACTATCTCCCATTGCTTAGGTCTCGTTATCACTGTTTTAATTTTCCTTATCTTCTTGTTGGTAGATCTTTCTTTCATTAATTCATTCAGAATAAATCCCTCCGATCTTTATCACCAGCATTGAAGCTGCGGATATTATTTATTCTCTCATAAGTGTGAAACTTTGGTATCATGTTGTGGAGCTGAAAGTTTTTAGGTTTTTGGTTGCAACTTTCGAGTTTCTTTAATCAACCAAAGAAACTACAACTTTCTGGACTTCCACAAAAACCTTGGAGCCTCCTAACTAATGTTACTCATGGAGATCTAACAGACCCAAAGGTGCTATCAGTTTGGGTTAAGGAGGCTGTTGGCACCTTGAGATTTCTTAGGTGTTTCAGGTGATTACTATGAACAAGACTTGGCGTGTATGCAGGATTCGTAATTTCGATGGCTGCAAATCAATAATTCAGCGAGTTCATAAATGGCAATTGTACTCCAGCGAGATAGGGAATAATTCTGGGCGTTCTAGAGCTGCCCGATGCTAAGCTCAAAGTTGGTTGAACTTTGGTGAGATTTGCTACGTTTAAAGGTGATACATTTCTATACATAGCTATGGAATATCATTTGGAGTATGGAGGAAGGTCCTCTTCTACTTGTAGTACTGCTTATTTTTGTTTCGGATCAGAAACTTCTCGATTTGGAGACTGTAGCGACGCCAAGGGAACTTCCATATTACCCTGGCAAGTTTTCGACTTCGGCATCCACCTCCTTCTTAAGATAATAGCCAATACTATTAGGGCTAGGCCAAGAACACCAAAGATGGTCGCAAGTGCAATAAATTTTGTACCTGTTCGCAGGTTCTCTGAATCTCAAATCCAATTTATCACTACAGTAGTCAATGTCAAGATAGCATTCGGATTTGCGTTTTATAGTTATGTGACGTGTCAGTGGAATCAGTATCATCCTACTACCAAAGCTGAAGACAATACTGACGCTGGAATCTGAAACTGGGCAGCTTATTCCTTATTTATACAGGTATGATCCTCCTATGGACTCCAGCAACAAGTTCACCAAGTAACGTTGGAAGGCGGTCATTGATACATCGTCGTCTATAGTTGCATTTATACAACCCGTGAGCAAAGTCACATTATCAGTAACTCCACCAGTAATAGAAATAGAATCCAATAAGAATGTTAGCCTTGAATCGTAGTTCCATCTTTGTACCGTTTTGAGAGTAATCAACACTCCTGTATACTTTTTATGATTGACAGCTCCGAGAAGTAACTTGGGACGTTCTCCAAAGTTATTAGAATAAACGCTCTTGTGAATAGTCCCCTGACTTTTGAGTTGCCCTGGAAAGCTCAAGTAGGAAGCTCTGCTTGAAGTGTTGTACCCCAAGCCTAACCTTCCAACCTGATGAGGGTATATTAGTTTACAAATAGTCGGATTTAATGTTTTAATGTTTCTCAAATTTTTAAACGGTTAAAATTTCTGGGAATTTGTGATCGGGCCCGTTTGGCCAAGTGGTAAGGCGCTCCACTCGTAATGGAGCGATCGCCGGTTCGATTCCGGCAATGGGCAGTTTTCGATTACTTTTTTGGGTCATGTTTTTTTACCTTGATCGTTCTTTAAATACACTATATACTAGTTAGCTTTAGGTGGAGGAGGCAACGAGTCGCTGCTGCTAAGCAGATAATTTGTTTCCTGTTCTTTAGACTTTGCCAATTCTTCGTTCATGTAGTCAGCCAACCCACTTTGGGCATTTGCTGGGGCTCTCTTTTTCTTACGTGCTGCTGGAGTTGCAGCCAATGGGGCTCCAATTGGTGGGGGAGGAGCAGCGTTAGATGCAGTGGGTGGTGGTCCTACTGGCGGAGGTCCCACTGGAGGAGCCGCGGGTGTGAATTGTGGAACCGGAGAAGCTGCCTTGGGGCTTGTAACATAGCTGTAGCTTTGGTTGTTCTCGAATATCACATCATCAACAAGCGAGCTTTCATCGAACTTGCCAACCACTTCCGGAATTCTGTGCAAGAGGCCGTATCCAACATCACAACCCAATAACCCTTTGTTCATTCCTGTGCCCCATGACCTAGATAAGTTCACTGTTACAGGCCTTAAAATATCATAGTCGTGGTTGTATACGTACAACGTGAGAGGGATATTATCCTGCTGGACACTGGGAAAGTGGTGGTTGTAGTAGCTGAGAGCTACACGCGATAACAAAGACTCTCCACCAGATATCAAGAGTCCTTTGCCCAGGTCTCCGTCTGCTTCAAATGCTGAGTCGCAGCCAACAATGTAGTCAGAGTATGGGATCAACTGCGAAACAAACGCAGGTGATCCTGGATGCGTCTTCAAGATTCTCCACACGTATGAAGCGCTACTTAAATGGGATGAAGTCAACGTAAGACCCAAAGACTTGAACAAGTTGGTGAACAAGACACTTACTCCTGGTTGGGTCTCGGTTTCCTCTGCAACAGGGTCCTCCAATTGCACCTGTATCTGTCTCAACTTACCACCCTTTGCATTCCACACTTCCAAAGTCAACAAAGATTTATGTTTTGCCAAGTTGGAGATTTCCTGAGTGAGCAAGTCATAGTTCACGGCTCCTGCTTGTTCTTGAGTGATTCCACCGCCGTAGTTGATCAGTCCGTCCTCATTGACGTTATAAGAGTAGTTGCTTATTGCCGGAGATGCCATTGGTAAATCATGTCCATTGATAGAAACAATGTAGTCGAACCACGATTCAAATCCAAGTTGGTGAGCTGTTGAATGAGGAACAACCTTCAAGACACGTAAACCATACCCGTTGTTGTTCTTCTGCAAACAATTCTTATAGTACGAGTCGACAGCTGACGTGCTTTCGACGTTCCCCTCCAAACGATCAACAAGCTTCTTTGCAAACGAAAACATCTAGAGGTTAGTGGTGTCGAAATCCAGAAGAAAAAGATGTCGCATTTTGATGATGATTAATGTCGTGGATGTCGCGAAATGGCTGCAACTTTACAAGTGTTTATCAATAAATGTCATTAAGTATTCAAGAAAAATTCAAGAAAAGAAGTATGCGTCAAATGTCTATAATGTTGTCTTAAGAAGAGTTGCTGACACCTCCAGAGAATGCCAAACTCCATGTTCTACTCTGACCGTTGTCCAAGTAGTTGTCCAGCCAGCCTGAACCAGAGAAGAACTCGTAAGATGACTTGGCATCGTACAAGGCCTGGTTAAGGCGTAACACTCCGGTCCATCCAGAGTTCACGTTAGGCAAGAATGTCGAGATTTGATCTTGCCATTCTTCTTCCACGAAGGATGGAATTCTGATCAACGACGATGCTGGTGTGATTGGCATCATGTGGATACCATGAACGTACTCAGGGTTGGTGTCTGGGGAGCCGAAGAAGGTGGTGTATGCAACCTTGTTCTCGAAGAAAATACCACTAACTTTATTAGGAAGTATTTGTTCTGGCTCCACAGTGTTGTCCGACTTGTAGTACATGTACTTGTTCATGGCACGGGACATAACAGCAAGCATCAAGTCACCTCTCGACTTCATCGACATGTCTCCACTCACCTTACCCCAGAGTCTCATACCGTATGCAAAGTTGTAGTCTTCCGAGGAGGACTCCTGGTTCTTACCGTCTCCACTTGCAAACAAACCTGCTGCCCAGGAGTGGCCAGAGAACCAGTCAAACATACGAGAAACAGGGTAGTATGTGTCGGAGGTGGATGGGTTAGCAACATCTCTGATCAAAGAGTTGACCCAGTCACTGTTTTCTTCAACCCAGGTACCGTTGAACTTGTTGTCAACGTATCCAACAATTGCAGCAGCGTGGACAAAGTATCCGTAATGGAAATGGTGATCATTGTAGTAAGAAGAACCGAAATCGGCACCCGTGTCACCGCCTTGAGCGGCAACAGAGGTAAGACCCTTAAATTTGGTGTCGTACATCAATGGATAGAACTGGGAGTTGGATGTGAATGTGGCAAAAGCCGCCTTCATGTTGGCAAGAGTGGTCTGTGTGACTTCGTCATCCTGTAAAATGTCACTCAAGACAAGCAAGATGTAAGCGTACTTGTCAATGACCTTTCCAGAAAAGTAGTTGGAGTCCATGTTGGCAACGGTAGACTCAATGTCCACTTGCAACTCGCTGTTTGCGGTCTGAGCAAGCAACTGCAATTGTTCGGTGGTGTAAGACAATGGAGCGTTCATATTCGAGGTCCAAGGCAAAAATCCAGGCAAGGTCAATGTTTCCTGCAATCCCAACTTATTGGTGAGGTAACCCTTCATCACACCCTTAGTGTTTGAAGATAACTCAAGTCCAGTGTTGGTGGAAGCGGTTGCAGAGTCCAAAGACTCTTGCTGGTGAGGGAAAGCGAAAACAATTGGTTGAGAGCTACCAACGGTGCTGTATTCAAAAGCATACTGTGCGGAGGTTCCACCAGTAACAAAACCAGTAACCTTGGCACCGGTAACGTAAGTACCAGAAGATTGGTCGTAGAAAGATTCATTCGATCCGTCAGTGTAAGCAGTTTGGATGATCAAACCATCAACAGCACTAGATCCAATAATATGGTAAGGATCGTTGACGTTTAATTCATAAGTGCTTCTCTTCTTGCTATCTGGCACGGTAACATAAACCAACCATTGGACGCCGTTGAACAAAGTGGCTCTGTACTTCAAAACGTTTGACTTCAAAAGGGAAGAAGTTTCCAAAGTCAAAGAAGTAACACCAATTAAGGAGTTCAACTCAGGAACCAAGTTACCACTGTAGATGGCAGTGACAAATCCCATACCTTGAACAATAGGTAACTCGATTTTGTTGTTGTCTCCGTTTGGAGATAAGGTGACCAAGACAGAGGTGTCTGTCTGTTGTGAAACTTGCATCTGGTTATTGGAGGAAGTCAACTCAGTGGCAGAAATAATCAATTCAGCATTACCAGTTGGGTTGAGATAGTAACTGGCAACCCCAGGGTTGTTCGTATTTTCAGAGCCGAAAACTCTGTTTGAAATGTTAGTGTGGGTGACACCAAAACCGTAGTAGTCTTGGGTCTTCCAGAACAACCCGTATGGTTGTGGCCAGACAGGATCAGTCTGGTCACCAAGGAAGAAGTTTGCGTAGAATTTGTTGGTACCAAATGGTGCGGAGGTGTCTACGCCTGCTGGAATGCTCAAAGGTAATGCTTCTCTTGGGAACACATTTGGAGGTTGTGAGTCTGCAATAACGCTGAAAAGGTCACCCGAGTTGTTCTCGTCACTTGGAGCTGGGCTTGGAGTGCTGGTGCCCGAGCTTGTAGTGGAGGTGGTGCTGCTAGTGCTGGATTCGCTAGAAGCCGAAGAGCTGGAAGTGGTTTCCAAGGTGCTGGAAGACTCAGTTGCACTAGATTCATTCAGTGTGGTGGTTTCGCTAGTTTGAGAAACAGCAGAAGACTCACTTGTCAAAGAAATCGTAGTAGAGTTTGAGTTAATTGGAATCAACGTGCTGGTACCGTTGGCTGATCCATTGAAGAAAGATGAGATAGTGGATAAGACAGTGTTACTTGAATTGGTGAAACTTGTAACTCTCAAGTCAATGGTCGAGGTCGAGCTGGGAGGAATCGAAGTGATACTGGAGTTGGAAATAGCAGTACTTCTTGAAGGTGGGATGATTGGACTTCCTGTAGAGCTGCTCGAGTCAGACTTTGCTGTGGTTTTGGATAACGAAGTAACAGAGCTGTTAGCATATGTTGTAGTACCGATGGTTACACCAGTAGAGAAGTCTGTGGTCAAAGTTTTCTCCAAAGAACTGGAAACAACCTGTTGTGAAGTGACAGGGTCCCTGAAAGTAGTTTCGATCGATTGGATAGTGGTAGATGGTGCAAAAACAGTAGATGGAGAAGTTGTAGCCGAGAAAACGGTTTTCGTCGAGGTGACTGCAGATGCTTTAATAATTGACTGGACTTCAGAATTTGCTGTGGTGGTTTCTATTTCATAGATGGTAGATCTGGGTTTTTTGGATGTCGAAGTAGATGAAGATTCTGATTTTTCGTTCGATGTAGTGGTGAAAGATACAATTGTACTAGATGTGTACGACGTAGGGATCACTTTACTGGTAGTGGTGACTTCACATGAGTTACCGGAACACGTTGTGAATGAGTTGTATGTGGTTGTATCGGTATTCACTGTGAATTGTAACTCACTCGAAGTTACAAATGTCTGTGGAGTGCTTGCAGGTGCAGTAGTTGGTGTAGTTGGTGTAGTTGGTGTAGCTGGTGTAGCTGGTGTAGCTGGTGTAGTTGGTGAAGTGGTTGGTGTGTTTGGAGCAGTATTTGGAGCTGCGTTAGGAGTGCCTTGAGGCACTCCTGAGGATGGTTGGATTGGTGCTTGACCTCCTGTTGGCACAGCTGCCGCTGGTGCTGCGGGTTTTGTGTTTTCCTGCGGTGCACCTCCTGGTGTCTCGGTTGTAGGATCCACATAATGCCAGACAATCTGGATCCCCTGCTTCTCATCCTTGGGGTTGTCTTTCATAATATAATCAACGGTGTCAATAAAATTAGGAGGATAAACTGCCCGTATAGCAGTGGTGGTTCCATCATCAGCATTCACTCTTGCCAACGAAAGGAACACAGCCAGATAGGTTGCGAGTGACTTGAAAATCATGGTACTCGAATGTTATGAATGGATTTCTTAGTGCTTTGAATAAGTGCCAATTATAAGAATTAAGCAGGACTAGAGCAAGTACTTATAAGAGTTGGGTTAGGGTGTAAATGGGTGAGGACACCAGCGCAAGCACGAGTACCTGTGCGAGTGACAAAGACATTCCGATTCTATAATTCTGCCATATGCACTGTCGCCAAAGCCAACATCTACTTATTTTGTCCGCGAATATGGCTGGATTAACCGTGACTTAGCAGCAGTAAAGTGAATTATAGCCAGGTTCGTTGCCTCAAATCTCCGCCTACACTTTGTTCGCAGGGAAAATATTTTGCAGCAATAGATATTTTTTGTGCACATATTACGTTAGCCAGCTCATCTGTCTCGAAAGGGAAATCCGGTCAAAATTCGCTGAGATCTGGAGGCTGGCAGAACACGCAATGAGGCCCAGGGTTGTACAAATGGGCAAACCCTTCCCCCGTCGCATGTCTGTCGTCAAGTTTCTACAAGGCCCACTGACTGTCAGAACCATGCCATCGTACTATGGGTCCAGATGTCATTTCTCAGATTATAATTAACCGACTTTTGATGAATTGGCACGTCCATGCTAAGGTTGGCTAACTTTAAAGTGCTTCTCGTACCAATTGCTAAACCCTAAACAGATCCTTTCAACTGGCTCTTCTCTAGCTTGCCAGCATCATCATTAAAATTCACCAGTAAATATTGCTGGAATTAAAGTTTACATCACCGTTTCTGCCCTGCACAGCAAAAATAACTTTAAGCTCCTTGCACGTCCCGTCCAACATGAATCAAGTCACAATAGGTCAGCATGGCTTCGCTAAAAATAACCAAAACCAACAGAGGGGGATCCGAGGGTCAGCCAAGACGTCATCAAAAGTCCTTTGCGGTCGTATACTCGTAAAATCCTGGTCTAATGTGCATCATCACATCAATAGTGTGTGCTTGCTAAATAGTATGCATTCGAAGTTTCTTGGTGCTTGAAGTATGTATTTTCTATACAGCTATTGAGGAGGGGGTACAGCAGGTGTGAGAAGAACCCTCAACTTCTGCTCACTTGCATAGTACGCCTACTAAGACGTTTAACAATCGCTTTCCAGCCAGCTTCGCATACTTCTTCTGGTGCTCCTTGTCTGTCTTCGAGCTCACAAACTCAGCGATTTTCCCTTGTTTTGGTGGAAATGGAGTGGGCTTATCGTGGTACTTTTGAGGTTTAACCTGCAAGTTATATCCGTGTTGCGGGTCGAATGGACCAGGATCGCTGGGCTTTTCTGGAATCGACATCTTCTTCGTTGATGAAATGAAAAGAATATTAAATTCATCAACGAGTTCCAGTTGCATCCACCATGGTTGCTACTGATACCGGATGTCGCGTGAAACGCGACATTATGGCTCATTTCTAGTCGTGTGCATACCAGCCACTGGTACGACTCGTGAAAAAAAAATTCACCACCAATAAAAACCTTCAACCAAATGAAAGCTTCTTCAGTGTTAAACTTCCAGCAGACTGCTGTCGCTGAGCTTAGGAGGCCGTGGCAGACCTTCAAGGATGGGCAGATTTGGTACGGGTTCACCAAGAGAGGAACAAAAAGATTGCCATTGACAACCAAACAAGGTAACAAGAATTATTATAAAGGAACTGGTTCTTCTGGAAATGGCCGCTTGAACTCAGCAGGAACATATATTATGAACTGGAACAAGGTCAGAACTTTTGTGGTTCCAACTGACTTGCACGTAACAGATTTGAAGCCTTTGGTTTCCCCAAGAGTGCCAGAGTTAACGCAGAAATTCATCGGGTACAAAGATGGTGCTAAGTCTCCACACTTTGCCTTGGACAACATCATAAGTTTCGTAGAACATGGCGAAAACTACAACGACGTCAACTTGTTGGAGACTGAGTTCGTGGAGGAGTTTGTCAGTAGGAAAACTAAAGAAGAACTGTTTGCTGTAGTAGCTGAACCCGAGACAGAAGCCGTAAAGGCTTAAAAGCATTCCCTGTATATATTAAATGAAAGAACAATGGACGAACAAGTCTAGAGTTGTAGGTGGACGTAGCTACTTGAAGTGTCCACGCATTGGTTGACCCCTCAAAGGATGAACAATATTCAAATTATTCTTCAACTATTCTCAGTCATTCACTCGAATACCGAGGGTAAGCTCATGCTTGCTGGGTAGTTTCTACCTTGGTTGTCTTGGTACACTGGTGTGATTCGTGGTATCCACGGAGTTTATTTTCATTGAATCAGCGTATTTATTCAGCTATACCATTCTAAAATTCATAACCTTACCTCTTACTCTTGATAATGTGGCGTGTCAGCTCACCGGGTAATGGTCCGAAGCAATTCTGGAGCAATACTAAGAAAATCTTCGCAGTATGATCACCACTAATTACGACAAGACAAATATTATTTCGAAATCTCACCAGATCTTGTAACCTGCTCGTATCCACTAAAGGAATCCTGAGCGGGTCATGTAAGCAGGCACCTGGAAACTTGACGTCAAGTTTGCAGCCAAATCTTCATTTTTTCCCCAGAATTTTTTGTTGCAGAATTTTTGTCTGTAAATAATTTTGGAATTGGTTGATTGTGATCAGGTTGCACCTGGAGAATTGTAAGGTGCAAGGATCTACCCGGGTAAATATGTAAATTTGAAGTATTTAAGGTTTTAAGGGGACACGGTAAGGAGAGGGTCATCATTCCGTAACTGAAGAACGTGTGATTGTAACTAGATCAAATCGGTTGTACTTATTGATTCGCTGATTTACGAGACGCTTTAGGTTACCATTCTTATCTTATTCGTAAGTAGTTTTTAGCAATTAAGAAGTTGTCTTGCTAACTGCTAAACAACTCCTACATCATTAAATGGAACCAGTTGGTTGAATAATAAGCTAAGCTTTTTGAAATTGGGGTTCCTAGAGGACATAACATTCCATGGTGCTAGTTCTTACTGGAGAAAGCTGGAATTTATTTCAGATTGAGTAACATTAATGAGAGATAGAGCCAGGGTGAATGACATTCCCTTCTTTTCTTCAATGAGCTTCAACGGAATTATGTAGACAATTTCTAAGCCATAACCATTTACAAATGCTCGTGGAGAGTATTGCATCATCAGGTGAAAGTTGATGTGTGCGCAGCTTCGGAGGTTGAAACATTGTCTCCTCCGTATGACTAGATCCCTGTGATGTACACTATGTATGTCTTCTAGTGGCTTCTTGGAATAGATAAGAGAATGCTGCCTGGATAGAAAGGAGAAGAGAATATCTTCAAGTTAGATTGCTAAGATTCCTGCGAAACCTGCCGTAAAAACTTTCACCGAGCACTGAGAGCAAGACTAACGACCCCGGCAGACTGCAAAAGATGATATAACGATATCTTCAAACATCGGCTTCACTCCGCCTTGAGATCCTGACACTTTTACGAACTGCAGTGTATTTTTGGTGCGCACCGTGAATACGATTTGTTGATTGATATTCGCGGACAACACCTCCTGCCAAAGCGATGAAGAAGTATCTCATTGTTTGAGAATTTTCAATAAGCTAATTGAGTTTGGTTCAGCTCCACGAATAACATTAATTAAGGAGTCCATCCAGTTTTCGGGCGTATGAACAGGTTACAGCTAGGAAGAATTGAAAGGAAATTACAAAAGTGGAAACTTTATCAGTACAAGTAGTGAGTAGCAAATGATAGCTGAAAAACGAAAAAGAATAAAGATTCTGCAAATTGTGTCGACATCCTCAACTACCATAGTGCCTTGGGTAAGATAAATTCAGTATCATATCATGCTGACTCTCCTTGGTAGCTCTCGCGTTCACAAATCGTAATCAAGAATCCCCTCTCTCACCCATTAAGTAGCAAACCTATGGTCCTTCTACCCAGCAGCAAATTTCTCTGGAAGTTGAACCTACCAACACAACCAATCCAACAAGCCCTCTCCTACTGTTTTGCAGCCAACAACAGATTACGAGTACATTTTGATTTTGAAAAACGAAACGCGTCAACAAAATCACTTGCAAACAAGAATGTCACAGCAGCAACCACTCCCTAGCTTCAGTACCGTAGCTGGCCATATTCCAGTCCATGTCCCTGTACACATTCCAATACTACCTGCAGCAAATACACTAGGTGCTCCTCTCACTGCGCCCCTTCCACCTTTGGCGGACACTGAACCTCCTGCTTCTCAGGTTCAACAACCAGAAGATGCAGATGTCATTATGGAAGACGCAAACCAAGATATCGACGAAGACGACGACGACTCACCCTTAATGACCTTGCCATTGTCTAAAATTAAGAAGATCTTCAAGATGGATCCTGATTACTTGGGAGCACTGCAGTCTGCAGTGTATGCTACTGGGTTGGCCACGGAACTTTTCATTCAATACTTTACAGAGCAAGCAAACTTCATTGCAAAGACCGAAAACAGGAAGAAACTCGTATACAAAGACTTCAGTAATGCTGTTGCCAGTCATGACACTTTGAACTTCCTCAGTGACACCGTCCCCAAGACCCAGCCAATTGGTGAACTTATCCAGCAGAAGAAGGTGATCTTGAATAGCGACATTGCCGAAAACGAGCGCTCTGCAGCGCAACCACAGAAGAAGGTAGAAACAAAGAAGGTGCCCATCACGACTCCTCAATTGGATAAGGGTCAACAAACTCTTCCATTTGCAAAGCAAGATCCGATTAGAAAAGCAGTCATTGGAGATCTTGTTAGCAGCGAAAGTTCATCTAAAGATGCCACTATCTAGGTTAGAGAGATGAGGAAGGAAGTAGGTGGCATGTATTTAAACCTATGTATTTTTAATGATAACGTGTAAAATGTTCTCCGTGTCCCTGCTCATTTTGGTATTACTTGGCTGGATGCCTAGTCTATGGCACACAAGTAACATCTGGTATTTGATTCTGTCAGAAATAGCTCTTTCGTAAATATTCAAGCCTGATATTATGTACTGTGAGTATAATTTGGCCAACATTGGATTCTTAGGTTTGTTAATCGCTTTCGTTTCTGTTTCTTTAGTGGTTTTGCGATTCTCCAATGCGAATACTCGCTTATATAGAACTTCCCAAGAATCTATGAACCTTCTTGCTAAGAATCCTTCTTGAGAATCTTCTTCGAGTACGCCAATAATGAACTCAACCGTTGGTATACTTAAATTATCGTTTTCACCAGATATCAATGCGATCAATTGAGGCCAAGCGCTTGAAACCACTGGCATAATCAACTTATAATTGGAACACAAGATCGGGTATGCCTTCCTTAAAGTCCTCAAAATCTGTATCCTCAAAGAGCTTGAGTCATGGTTTAGCAAAACAAACCCATAGTTGAAGATGCGCTGCACCAATAAGTACGTAGCCTTTGGGACTGGAGATGGCCATATCTCTTCTTCTGTGCTTGGCTCTTGTATATTCTCATCTTCGGAAATCTCCTCATCGTCTGAATCCGCTTGTTGTCCAAACGGTGTGTCTGGTTTTCTAAAATATTCTTTCTTCGAGTCGTAATCTGCGATATCAACCATTCTTTCAGCGTCGTCTATCAAATGGAGTAACTGGTTTACATTATCCATTCCCCAAGGTTTGTACGTTGAATTATTTTCGTGTGCTGTCTCAATTCTCTTTGTCTTGCTCAAGTACTGTTTTTCAATTTGAGAAATCAACTCTTCAAACACGATAAAGAACCCCTCAACAATCACAGAATATCCATGGTACGCATCAATTATCACAAACATCTCAGTTAATATGTCTGTAAGCTGGTTTTTCTCCAATAATTTGACTCCGGCGATTTTGACAACTATCATCAATAAACCAGACAACGAAGGAGTAAGATTCGAAGTAACGGAAAGCCTCAAACTAATGGAATCAATAAGGTAATCCAGGTTGTCTAACACCATTTTCTCTAATGAACTCTCGTAGTAGTTATCTACGACCGATTTAACTGCAATCCATCCGTGCTCTTGGACTGTGGGGTGATTGTTAAAACTCAATGTCTCAAGCAATGGGTACAAGTAGTTCATCAAAACATCAGTTCTAAAGTCGCCTTTCGAAAGTATTTTAGAAAGTGCACCAAATGAGTCAAGTGAGACGGCAGAAGCAATTTCGAAGTTCTGCTGTTCTTCTTTCTGAGACGATTGCATTGCTTCTGACGAAGTATCAAAAAGTTCCTGGGCTTTGGCCATCACAAGGTATGATGCTTCTTCGATGTCTGACGATGTATAGGAGTTGCCCTCGGCGCCTTCGTCAAATTGTAAAAATTCGTTGACATCGAAGTTATTTGATGCTGACTTGTGCTCTTCCAAGTAGTTGTTTGCAATCCACAAAGCAAACCCAGATCTAAGTGCAATGCGCGACTGTGAACCTGCGTTATTAGTGTCAAGAAGATTCTCCAATAGTCCTAGCTCAACTTCTTTTGTGAGCGAACTGAGGAACTTGATAACTGATGCTATCCTTTTCTCAATTTCAAAAGTGTACACACTGCTGAAATACCCAGTCAGCTTTTGCTGCAATCTCATATCCACATCAGAGCTGTCTTTAAATTGGTTTGAGAGTATAAGTAAATTCGATGAATGCGCAATTTTATCAACTTGTTGCTCTTTCTTATCAAACTTCTTGACCTTTTGAACATTGATAGTTTCCGGTAATTCTATGCCATCTAATTTGTTTTCCGATGCTGGCGTGGCTTTGGAGTCAGATAATGCCGCAAGTAGATCCTCCTTCTTATATTCAATTGAACCTTGATGGCTGCTCAAGAGTAGCCCTTCTTGTAAGCTCTTTCCTAGTTGAATTAAGGTTTTGGCTTTTAGTTCGCTCAACTCTTGTTTTGAGTAATGATTCAGGTTGTGTAATAAGCTGAAAGTTAGCTTTAACGCAACAAGATAAGACCTCAACTTTTCCTCATCTTTTGAAAATGTTAGTACCGACATCTTATTATCCACCAAGTCTTGAAATTTGATCTTAACCAATTCAAAAAGCGACTCAGGGTGCTTTTGTTGGCACATTTGGCTTGTGATCTCTGCAATATGCTTGTTCTGTAAGTTTTCCTCATCATTTACAATGGAGACAGTGAGTGATATCACATCGAGAACCAAAGGTAAATTCTCTGGATGCAAAGATGCATAGCAACTGTTAAACATATCCACTAGAAATGAAATTAAAGCATTCGATAGTTGTTGTTTGGTTTGTACCTTAAGTTTGTTCTGTCTCGATTTCACAAGCAAGCACTTGAAAAAGACTGACAATGAAAGGTTTACTTGTTTTGAAGATTTTTGCACCCACTCTTTATTTCTGTACTGCTTCTTGTCTGCCGAAAAGTCGATCGAAAACTTCTCGAGGTCTTGGGAGCTGTTCCAAAAATCATGTACTTGTTCCAAGTTGTTGAGACCTTTTGATTCCAAGGTGATGCTTAACTCTTTGTCATTGAAAACACCTGTAACTAACACCTGGAACAACTTGGTAATGAATACTAGAGTGCTAAAATGCAAATTCCTTGATGCTGATACGAACTCAATTAGTTTCGACATGATTCCAGGAAGTATGTGAGCCAATTTGTCTTTGTCTAACCTTTCGGAAATAGTTTGTAACGTTTGAATGCCCCCATTGATCATTTGTATCAGTTCCTGTGAGTTATCGTTGGAATCCAGCGTTATTATGCTTAAGATCGCCGTTATTGTGTCTCCCATTAAGGAAAGTCGTTTGAAGTCCTCAAAGTAGTCACTGGGTAATAAGCTCACCAAGCTTGAGATGCAATCTATGGTTGAAAATTTGAAGTCACTGGATTTACGCGACAATTCTGGGTCCTTGGTAGACAAATCGGTACCCGCTGAAATGTATAGTATTATTGGATACAACTGGTCGATCAATGCCAAATTCACAGGTTGGCTCCAAGAATATTTCAAGAGCATGGATATTATAGACAAAATGTGTCGTACAATCGAGTCTTCCAATCTTGGCTTCTTGAGCAAGTTACTCAACGGGAAGAACACATAGTCTGCAACTTTGGTCGAGATCAAGTACAATTTGCCCTGCAGTAAGTACTCCAGTGAATGCTCTTGCAACTTAGAAGTTATCGATTGCAATAGCTTAGTCGTTGCTTGTACGTCATTGGTTAGTGCAACATTGTTGAGCTCCACACAAAATGGCTTAATCTGTTGGAATAATTCTGAAGATAGTGCCCGAACGTAGTCATCACTGCCATCTTCAGCAGACATAATAGCTTAGATATCTCTTAACATTTTCGGTCCCACATAATTCGAATATTAGTACTGATATTTACGCGCGTCAACTTTGATTTCGCAGTATATTCTCGACCAGGATATCAAGAAAAATTTTCAACGTATAAAAGAAAACGAGCATCCACCAGATTTTTTTTTTCAACTACTCATATTCTTGACAGCTGATAGTATGTGTGAATGCTACAACGAACCCACCATAGATTTGTCTATTACCACCTCCTAATCTCAACACACGGTATGAAAATCCAGTCGTCTTGAAAGATCTGAATTACATTATCTTTCACCTCAGATGAGGTGGAGTTGTGATTCTGGTTTTCGTTTTTTGGTTTCGAGAAATGGAATGTACGCTTGCAAGTTCAACACAAGAGCGAAGATTCCGAGACACTGGACACTTTGATGCTTTAGTTAGAATAGGCTCATGAATCCCACCTCTGGTGTGGACACTCATGGTGCTTTATGTTGTTTATCGATTGGAGGTTAAGTTTACTAACTGTTACTAGCAAAATGACCAGAACTTCTGTCTTGGCTGATGCCTTAAACGCTATTAACAACGCCGAAAAGACCGGTAAGCGTCAAGTTTTGCTCAGACCTTCGTCCAAGGTCATTATCAAGTTCTTGACTGTTATGCAGAAGCACGGTATGTGATTTTATTTTTGTATTGAGGACAGCTTGCTCGCTACTACTCTTTAGTCCCCGGATTGATAACTGGATGGTTTGATCGGTGTTCAGTCCCTTTCTGTCTTTTAAGTATTCGGGAGAACAATTTGGAAACGATTCTTACACGATCTAGATAGTGCTTTTCAAGTGCCTTTATTATCTAAGACCGTTTACTTTTCCTTTACATTCACCTTCTCTGAGGCAGCAAAGCCGTTTCGGCATGAAATGACAATTACTAACAACAAACAGGCTACATTGGTGAGTTTGAATACATTGACGACCACAGATCCGGTAAGATTGTCGTTCAGTTGAACGGTAGATTGAACAAGTGTGGTGTCATCTCCCCAAGATTCAACGTCAAGATTGGTGACATTGAAAGATGGACTGACAACTTGTTGCCTGCCAGACAGTTTGGTTTCGTCATCTTGACCACCTCTGCTGGTATCATGGACCACGAAGAAGCCAGAAGAAAGCACGTTTCTGGAAAGATTTTGGGTTTTGTTTACTAGGTTTAGTGTATATTAATGTATTATTGGTCTTAATAAAGCAGTAGTGACTAGTGCGAGTAGCATATCATGAACTGGCGTGGTTAATTGTTGATCTCCACAGTTTGTAAATTTTGTCTTGATCGTGAAATTTTTTGAGTGGAACAATTAATATGTCAGTATGATTGAGCAGTGGAGGTACATCTTTACGACGTTTTCGTGGGTGGTGCGAGTTGGTTGTGCGCAGCATTTAATTCATGAATATGTGTATGAGTTCACTGAGACACGTGGAGAGTCTATGCTTCCGACAGTACAGAGGTACGGCGATTATGTGCATGTTTTAAAGAAGTATAGGCTAGGGAGGGGGGTAGAGATGGGGGATTGTGTTGTTGCTATGAAGCCTAGTGATCCCAATCATCGTGTGTGCAAGCGTGTCTCCGGAATGCCCGGGGATGTGATATTGATAGACCCTTCGAGCTCGTCACCGTTGACAGCATCTCCAGCACAAGTCATTGAGAATGATGGCTTCAACAAATATATCACTGTTCCTGAGGGACATGTGTGGTGTACTGGTGATAACTTGTGCCACTCTTTAGACTCCCGTTCATACTCGGTTCTTCCAATGGGTCTTATAACAGGGAAGGTGGTAGCAAAGCATTCATTGACTCCTGGTAAGTGGACGTTGTCAGACTTATGGCAAAGGTTTTCATGGATGGAGAGCACGTTTGTAGCTGAATCTTGATAGGCATAATGAATAATGTGAATACACGATCTTTTAATAATATATACTTGTATACACGAGTAATCTAGAACTTACCGGCCTTGCGTGTTTGTCCCAAGTATCTCAACACCTTGGAACCAAAGTAGATGCTTGGCAATGCAAGCACACCTCCGTGGAACAAGGTGGTGAAGATGGACTGGCCCAAGTAGTACTTGACAAAGGTGAATTCGAACCCGATAATCGACAGCAAGAACCCGATGTTGTATGTCAATTGGATTGGGGAGATCGAGTTGAGAGATCTGTACAAGGCCTTTGGGCCAACGAAGCCGACCCACGAGCCGAGTAAGCCGAGGGTCAACACAACAGCCCCGAGAATGAACACAACAGGAATGAATGCGTTGATAGTGGCCGGGTCTTCTCTGAAAATGTGGTGGATCTCAGGCTTGTATCCGATTCTAGGCTTCTCGGTGTACTTGGCAGTAGCCTTGAAATCTTCACTTGGAACAAGTTGGGTCAAGTGCTTGTACAACTGTTTCTTAGAGTCGGCAACAATCAAGTTGACAGACAACACGTCTTGAATTTTCAACACTTCAGGTAACTTGCCTGCAACAATGGACAACTTGATCTTGGACGCAGTGAAAGTAGGAACAAAGTGAGCAACCAACGCAGGGTTAGCAACAGATGAAATCTCCACCACTAATTGATGTGGCTGGGTCTTTACATCCTTCAATTCGGCGGACAACTTGATTGTTTCCTTGGGGAGATCAAGAGACAACTGTTTGATTTCTTGAGTGTTAAACTCACCAAAATGCACGCTTTGCGATCCAACGCTGACCGACCCTTTAGTGACAGTGTACGCATGCACAAAACTAAGCGATTGGATCAACGCAGCTGCTATTATAGAAAACTTCATGATAGATGACAATTTGAAGCTTTTTTTTTAATCTTGTTGTCTTTTTGCAGCGATCGATTTTTCAATTTGGTAGCGTCCCAAATAGGTACGTATGGTTAAGTACTAAATGAAATGCTCTGGACGTTACGAAACTAAAGTGTACATTCTATATACTCATTGTGGTTCATCTTCTTGGTTGTGTCGAATTTCAGACGTCACTTCATCACTGAGGTGCTCTTGTAAGCTTTGAGAATTTTCTTTTGGGGGTCCAGTTTCGACGAGTTCAACTTCTTCTTCGATTAATTCTTCTGCATCTGCTTCTGCTACTTCTGCTACTTCTTCTTCTTCTGGTGAAACTTTCTTCTTTTCAACGTCCCTTTCCTCCTGTACTTCAACATTCTCATTATCTAGCCTGAGATCCTCTTCTATCAACAGGTAAGGACTCAATCCAATAATACTATCGTGGATCAGATTCAAAATCACGTTATCATCCATACCCGGCACATCGAGAATTGGAATGTTACTCTTCACTTCAGCAATCTTCGCTGTAGAGTATCCTTCTGGGGAAGTAACGGTTTCTCTCCCAGAAAACCGATGAATGGCATTCAAAAGAATCGTCACCACCAACATCCCCGGAACAAGCACCATTGTAAGTAAAAGTAAGAATCCCATTCCAAAAAACGAGGCCAATGCAAGACTGAACGAAGCGAAGCTGAGCAATGCCATTAATGTTAAAAGCACAGGCAACACAAATGGAATTGCGACACATGCAATCACCTATACTGTTAGTAACCCCTATTGACAATGAAACGTAGTTTAGCTAGTACGTACAGTTAACTTTAACCCTCTAACTCTAGAGTACGTTAAAAGACTCCGAAATCTGTGCAATTCAATCTGAACACTCAAATAAGTTGACAAAGCGATACTGCTCAATGTTAGTACCTCGACTCAGTGTATCTCTTCCACTTCGATTACTTACTCTACGCAACAAGCAAAAAACGCAGACCTCTCACACAAGTCTTTAATTTCCGATTCAATCCAATAGTAGAACCTTGCAATTGTATTGGCTATAGCGACGCTAATTGTGTGGGGGTTTGGATCAGACTTGACAGCGATCTTGCTTGCTTTTGCTTCTCTACGCTTGGGCTGTACATAGAACTCCATTATCGATACCTCTTCCTGGTTCTTGTGGACTTCTGTTTCACTTGGCTCCATTTTAACGCTGCATGAAAATGGCTGCTAAAAATTACTTTTTGTGACTAGGATTTATTCAGTACCAAGCAGATTGTCATGGACTATATGGGGGTCGGTTATCCCGTGTGCAAACTTGAATTCGGCATGCAGTTGATTAAGAAGGTTAGAGGGAATATCTGGAATCTGTTCTTGGGACTCAAATAGAACTGCACCCATTCCTCCCAAGAGATGACTCAAGTTATGGCAATGAAGAAGCCAGACTCCTGGGTTATTGGCGATAAACCGAATAACAGCGTGTCCCCCTGGTGGTACTAGTGTCAGGTCGTATCTTGGCGGGTTGTTGAAGTTGAGATTCGTGTAGTTTGCGGTGATTGCTTCTTCAACTGTACTAAATGGAAAGTTGGTGTCAGAACTGAAGCTAATTAAGAAGAAGTAATGGCCATGCAAATGAGTGGGGTGGTTGTATATTCGGTAATTATCCATTATCACATCAATCACATCCCCAGATTTGATGTTGTACTCCAAGGCAGTGCTGAAGTTTGCATTGGCGGGATGAGAGGCTTTAAAAAGTAATGGTTCATTCATCTCGTAGTGTAATGGAAGCTCCGCCCCATCCTTGAACATCGAGAAGTTTATCACTCCTGTTCTATTCATGTAAAGCTTGAAAGTATGATCAGCACCACCCTTTGTGAGAATACGATCTGTTAATGGGCACAAGTCTTGTGTTTCCAACGTCCTAGCGCCGTTCAAAAGGTTCCCCTTTATATCCTGATACCTTACACCAACGTCTTCATAGTGTTCTCGATTGCTTATCTCTCCTGGCACTCCGTACTTGAGTAGTGCAATTCCTTCAATATACTGCGGGCATCGAATGGCTGCAAATCTCACTTTGTACGCTTCTTGTGATGGTTTCACCGTCCTCAAAAGAATTGTAATACGTGTACCCACAGGAATCTGGACCTGCTCAGCAGTTCTAGGCTTGACATATACCCCGTCAACAGCTATTACCGTCAACTCGTGATTGTCGACGCTGAACGCTTTGGTGTACTGTGCGCCAGAATTAATCACGTTCAAGTACTGCCATACTCTATTGCGAGTATACAAAGTGAACAATTCGTTGCTTGTAGCTGTGCAGTCTTTTATGTACCCAGGGTTCTTCATTTTGATGTTGTCCATTGAACCTCGCAACTCGGTATACCCGTTGGTCATGTTGTCCTTCAAGCATCCAAAGGCATCGGGTACAATACCTGGCTCAGAAATACCTGCAAAGTCGTGGCAATAGATACGCCCCATACCGTTAACTAATATTGCCAGAACACAAACCGGATCAATACCAAAGTGGTGCATTTTTGCAACCACTTCATCCATAGTTGTGTCAAATAGATCGTCTGAAAACAACGTGGTAGGTTTCGCTTCCAAGCTCCTCAACAATCCAATCTCAAAAGTACTGTTGGTCACTTGATCGTAGGGTCTTGGTCTTTTTGGAGATGGTCTGATGTACATTGGACCGTACACACCATCACTCGCATACCCTCTAAAGTGCGAATGGTACCACGCCGGACCGTACTGGTTGCAAATTTGGAAAACATGTGTATATGAATCTCCACTCAATATTGGATACTGCGAAATACCAGGCACACCATCTGCCCATGGTGAACCAACTTGTAGAATTCCATGAAAGTGAATGGAAACAGATACTGGGAGATAATTGTTTATTGTAACACTCACCCAATCACCTTCTTCTGCTTCGATAAGTGGTCCGGGTGATTGCCCGTTTACAAGGAAACCGCTTTTGTATATACCGCCAGGTGAATGGTAGACGTGTGTGAGATTCAAAGTGTAGTATCTTACTGAGGTGAGTTTAAGTGTGCTCTCTTCACTGAAACAGGCACTTTGTATAAGTAGTGCAAGGAAACAGAACACCTTATACATTGAACACTCCATGGATAAATCTTCACAGTTGAGTATTTTTGGAATTTTTTGCAGCAATTAAACCAAATTCTGAGGAGCTGTAAACTTGGTGAATTTTCAATAAACAGCCAATAAAGCCGAATAAGAGAGCACGACCGGATAAAATTCAACTCAATTAAAACTAGATTGAACGTACACCTTCCCCATCTCATAATTCATTCGTGGTTACTAACACTACAACAACTCCGACCTTAATAGTCACGTGTCGAACTCCGCGTCTGTTAAATTTTCAGACGTTCTTTGATTCCAAACCATTGATTCATTCAAAGCAAGACCAAATGCAGATCGTATCATCCCAGACCTTGACCTATGCTAGGGTCCTCTTCCACATCACCATTTCATATTATCTTGTGAGGGATCCTACAACCGTGACGCACTCGAACTTTGTCATCTTGTTGGGCCAAGCTATGCAGGTGAACTTTGCCTCGATTGATCCTAAGAACCCTTTGTTGAGTACATTGTCAGTAGTATTCACCTCACTTGCGGCATGTGACTTGGTTCCTTTAATGGCCGAAAATTTTGACTACTTCGAGACCATGGTTCCTGTCAGATTGATAATCTACTTCTCGTTGGCAGCTTACAGTTACTTTGTCAAAACCTCCATCTTGAGTAACAACTTAATTTTCACATACTCCTTCTTCGAGATTTGCTTCAACTTTTTGATTTACAACAGCTTGAAGGAGGAAAAGGTGACCAAGATGAAGAAATTCGTGGAGAAGAATGGAGACAAAATTAGAGACTTCTACGACCAGCAGGTGCATGTCACTGGAACCGACGAGTAGTTTATTCATTTATAAAATTCAATATAGACCAATCCAAGCATTCGTCGATGTCGTTGAAGTCGTTAAAGTTAATATGTAGTACATTCAGTCCTTGGGTGTTGTTCTTGAAGTCGTTTTCGCAGCTGAACTTGATAATATTCAACGATATTACCAAGTTCACGAAGATCTCGCTCGTGGTCAACCTGAGTTCGATTTTCAACCGCTTTTCGTTCAGTTTATTGCACAATACAATATTGAAAACCGAGTTTGGTCTTTCAATGGCCTTCTGGAACGGGTTCTTGCTCCAGTTTTCTAAGTTGTTATATTTGTCCAACTTAACTTGGGTCGACAAGTCGAGCTTGTCGTTGTACTTGCCCAATAAATGCGTTATTATGCTCTGCATGTTCACAATATTTAACTCGTGTCTGATGTTCCCGATAAGTGGCCTCAATAAAAGAGGATGTGAGTTTGATTGTTTCCATTTGGTGTGCGCCGTTGGAATTTTCTGTTTCAAGTCCAAGTTGTAGTTGTAAAAGCACCCCAACATGAGCTTGAAAAAGGTCAATATTCTCTCGCATTTCTTGTTGTTGATGGAAGAGTAGTCGTTGATATTTTGATAATGTAACTCGTTGTCTCCTTCACCTCCATCGGTAGTAGGAATGTCTTCCTCTTCATCGTATATCACCGACTCAATCTCAATAATTTCATTGTTGATTTCGATTATTATCTTGTTGGAAATAATCGAAACATTGTAGTTGATCAAGTTGGTTGCCTCTCTTGTTAACTGGTAGAATAGATCTTCCTCAAAGAGAAAGTACCTTGCCTTCTCAATCTCATTTATAATATCAAACTTGTTGGAGTTGAACTGTTTTCTAAAGTATGATTGACCTGTGATCATAAACTCATCATCATTCTCCACTTTACTCAATATTTTGATCTTGGTGTATCGGAAAACCTTTTGGTTGATTTTGTTTAGATTCAAAGGATGGAAGGTAGTGTCACCAGTGGCTTGATCTTTTCTTAATATTGCCAATCCTTTATCTATGTGTGTGGACCCAGAATCGTCATATCCATACTTCACACCAATGCTCCGTACATTATTTATTGGATCTCTTGTTTTGAACAACACCTCGTCGTTACTTTTCACTACATTCACTGCGTTCCAGTACTTCTCCTCTCTTTTAATTTGTTGTTCCAAGTTTGTACTGGCAGTCTTGAACAACGATGTGATCTTGTTAACTGATTCAAGTTTCCACAACTCTCCCACTTTCGGGGATGTCTTTTCATTCTTGTCTTTACCTTCATCGCCGCTGCTATTCAATCTGTCGGAGTTCAACGAACCTAGAGGGATAGTCTTCAACAAGTGAGGCGACATGGTTGACTTACCAATGCTTGGTTTGATAGAAGATATCAACAAAGAAACAAAGTCAAGGGACAACGATGTCTCATTCAAAGCTATGTTGATGTTCTTTGATAACTCGAACTTCTGCTTGTTGAACGTTTCCAATGGGTCTTCATCGCTTTCTACTTCTTCGTTGCCATCACTTTCATGTTCAATATGTATCTCAGGTAAGTCTTTAATTTCCTCCGAGAACTCAAGACGTTTGTTCTCAATCTCTTCTAGAAGTGATTCCTCTGTTATATTAAGAAACCCCTGTCGTTCTATCAATATACGGGGAATCAACTCTTCGATAGTCAACTTGTCTCTGTAAATGTTGTTAGTTATTGCAATTAAAAAACAAATAAATCTACCAAGTACGTACTCATCTTGGAGGAACGGATCTTTGTGACCATCGCCATAGGCGCCCGATTCCAAGTCTATGTGAACAGTCTCACTGGATGCCATGTTGAGGTTAATGTTATTGAATAAAGTGAATTCTGGACTTTTTAGTTGTAGCGCACGTGACAAATATACAATTCAAGAGCCTTCTATCCTCCTTCCTTACAAAAGTTATCTCGCTTCATCCTCTTCTCTTGCACCACTCTACACTAAATTTACATAGTCGCATAGGATCACTTGCTCTTATCAATCTCTATAAACTATAGGTCTCGTAGTAGTCTCGTGAGATATTTGGACAATCTCACTCTCTAATCTCGTTCGCCACCTCTTCATCTTTGGCTCATTGGACTCATCATTTCTCTCTTGTGAATCGTCTATGGGGAGTCCATAAAGTCATCCAAGTCTCCCTCCTCAATTGCCTTGATCAAATCAAGCTCATCTTCTCTGTCTTGACTGTTCTCAGATAACTCCTGCTTCTGTTTGGTGTTATCATCGGGGTACCTCATCGACTTGACACTGTCATTGTGCAATGACAAGCAGAATTGGATCCTCTGGTTGAACTCACTTTGAGGCAACTTGGTAGAGTATATGTCCAACAACTCCTTCGACTGCATGTATCCCTTGCTGTGGTTGATTGTGGCCTCTATGACACCGTCTCTGATCGCCTTGGACACAATGTATTCAGTCAGTTCCTCTGAGTCCAAGTGCAACTTGATGCAGATGTCCTTCAAGGATATCTTGGAGTATGATAAGGAGATGATTCTGATACCGGTCTTAATGACATTTTGACGCAATCTTGACACCAACGTGAAGTTGTCATCTCTCTTAAAGACCTCCTCGTACTTGTTCAACACTTCACTGAACAACTTCAAGTCTCCCAATTTCACTGCCTTCGTCACATGGAAGTACGGCTTAAACACTTCAAAGTTGGAGGTGTGTTTCTTGAACGTTTGCAACTCTGGTATGTCACCCATCAACAACTCGATGATAATGCTCAACTTGGTGGCCGACTGGATGAAACCGTTCGCCAAGTGTGTCTGTGGGGTCTTTCTGATTGCGGCGATGACAAATTCGTTGGCACTGGAGTAGTTCAACTGGATAGCGTTGATCTTAGCCAAGTAGTAGTAGTATCTCGCAACCAATGAGTTACCTGCATTCTCTGGGAAATCGGTCTTTTCCACCAAGTTGGATGCCTGCTGTACGTCGTGCAGTAACAAGTAGTTTCTCAACAAAAGGGTTATGATGGACGCAGTGGTCTCTGTGTCGTGTCTCAAGGTGGCAGTTCTCAAACCAACCAACAAGTCAGCACGCACAGAGTACAAGTCACCGAGTAACTCCTTGGTTCTGCTAATGTAGAACCATATTTTGGCTTGGATAAAGTCCAAGGACCGTCTATTAAAACTCTTCATAAGCTGTACAATGTGCCCATTCAATTCGTTGAGTTTACTCAATTCCTGTTTATCCAAGAGATAAACCTGGACCAACAAGTGAACGTACAACTCCACTTCCGGCAATACTGTCGAAGATGACTCGTCAACGTCCATTTTCGAGGATTCCGGCTTTCCTCCAAGAGCTCCCAATAAGTAGGCTCTCGAAGGGTGGTCTGAGCGATACAATTGAGCAATCACACCAGGCAATACATCAGCATGCTCAACTAACTTGCGCCTCAATGGACCCAAGTCACGAAACACCTTGGAAGTGTAACGGTTGTCGAATGTGGAGGCTGCTTTAGTCAAGAAAGTGAAGGATTGCTCGATTTCTTTGGTCAAAGTTTCGGAATCGTTGACAGGCGCAACTGCATCAGGACTCTCTACTTCTTTCATTTCAACGTCCTTCTGCTCAGGCGATTTGACGTCGGACATGATTGGATAGTTGGGTGATAATTGGAGATCTTTAGTTTTTTGATTTGTTGCCACCACAGAATAGTATTGTAGGCTGCCTAATTAGGAAGAAACTTTGAAAAGTGCGAACTTGTGAAGATACAGTTGTGGGAATTTTGAAGAAAGTAACTCTAGACTTGAAGTATGCTTCAGAAGGGCTGTTGATCTGTTTAGACTTTTTTGATACTGTCCATTTGAAGAGGTTGTATCCCAGCAAGTTGTAAAAAACTGATAAAGATAGAATTAGTTTATTCACTAGCTCACTTATTACAATAACTTTTATGAGATAACTCTACCTATTGACAAAGAGAAGGATGAGCCTTGTGCTGAGTTTCTCACGGATTGTCGTATTTTAAGAGTGATCCCCTAAGCATTTATTGAAGAATGCCTTGGTCTTTTCGTATAATGGTTCATCCTAAGGTAAGGTGATCTTCAAAAAAAGCCTGCCCTATAGTAGCTTTTCTCAGAGATTGTAGAGTGTGTTAACTGTGAGACTTTGAATTACCAAAGGGTTGCGTGGGCACTAGAAGATTAATACAAGGCAATTTGTAAATCTTTAGTGCAAATTTACAAATTAACTCTTAATCCGAAATTTACAGCCAAACACCCGGAGAGAATAGCAATAATAAAAATCAAGTAGAAAATAGAATATGAAAGAATAACTACTTAAACAGAGAGCTTCTCGAGTATTCAATACTATATCTGTATTCACCAAATTTCATAAATATAGATGCTTCAAACTAATTTCGAGAAATGATGTAACGCGAGAAACGAAACCATTTAAAGTTTCATTTTTATACACGTCTTTCTTCCCAGATGATATTGCATGACTTTCCTTTCGAGATCCTCGAGTTGATAATCTCTCACTTGAATATCACAGATGCTATTTACTTGATTGAAGATCCCATCATTGGACAAGATATTTGCGATATTGTTTTCAAGGGAATCATGGTTACGAAGGAAGTACCTCTTGGAATGGAGTATAGGAATCGCACAATAAGTATGACTCAGTCGTTTTTCATGGTATTCTTGAGTTCATTCACTAGATTCACACCTAATGAGCTCGAAATGGAAACCATTGAAGATGTACTCCATGTGAAGAAGATGTTTCCAGAAATCATGAAGCGTTTCAAGGCAATCTATGTATATGGGACATCGTACACATCAAAATTACATAAGGAGCTCAAGATAGACAATTTCGTTGTCACGGATTATTGCAATTCTCATCTGTACACCTCAAAGATGGACTTCTCGCGCTTTAAGTCAAACACTATGTTCTTAAGAGGGACTATTTTGAATCTGCCTATTCCTAAAGAAGTAGAGCATTTGACTCTTGAGGACGATGATGGAGACCTATCATACGTTCCTTCCAACTTGAAGACCCTCGAATTAAACTTCAGCGTTCAAGCTGAATTTCTGAAGCTTCCTAGTTCTATCATCAAAATAATAATTAGTTGTCCTGGATCGCGGCGTGGCTCTCTTGGGAGGACTTATGACTTGGACTTGCAACACCTTGAAAATTTGAAACATTTTGATTGCCCCAACTGCCTGTCGATTGTCTTTCCTCCCTCTATTACCACATTAATAACGTGCGTTCCTCCGCCCCTCTTGTCAACCATGGTTGGTATCCGAGAATTGAAGTTGGAAACTACACAATCAATAATAAAAGATGTAGAGTTCCCACTCAATCTACGAACCTTGAGTATTGTCTATGGAGATGAAAATACAGAATCAGTCTATCACCAATTTCCCACACTGTTGCTAAGCTTGTCTATTAGTTTTCCTTATGCCAAGAATCATAGATGGGATTCAAAAATGGTCTTTCCCAAAGGCTTGAAAATCCTCAAGCTCAAAGGTCCTGAGTCTTCGATCTCTGGTGATACTGTTCCCGAATTCGATTTGTCTCCCGGATTACGAGAGTTGGAAATTAGCAACCTGCAACTTAACACTCTCGACTGTAATAAGTTCCAGCAACTTGTAATGCTCGATCTACATGGCAACAACTTGCAAAGTTTGTCTATCCCATCAAAATTGAAGGTCTTGAATCTTGCAGAGAATGCTATCCTGAAGCTACCTGAGTTACCAAATACTCTAGAGGTGTTGAACTTGTCCAAAAATAAAATCACCAAGTTGCAAAACCGCAGCTTCTCGAAGTACAACAAGCTCGAAGAGTTGAACTTGTCTCACAATCGCATCAAGTTTGACAAGCTCATATTCCCTGAGTCCTTGAAGAGACTTTCACTTGCGACTTGTGGCTTAACGAACGAAAGCTTCAAATCGATTGATTTGCAGAATGTCAAAATCTTAGATCTTACTTGCAATAAGTTGACCGATCTAGACCTAGAAAAGTATTCCAAATTGAACGAGATTATTCTCAGCCGTAACAAGTTTACAAAGGAGCAGTTTATACCTCACTGGGAATTCATATCTGCTAAAGTGAAAAAACTTCGGAACACAAGCTCCAAGTTGAACTTGTTTGGTATCCGTAGGTTCCCAGATATTGGGGTACTTTTTGAATTGCGCTCCATATACGCGGCAACACATATCACTGTTACTGAGAACAGAGTTGTTGTTTCGAGAGGAAAATTTAGTCAAGTTTTTGATATAAAATCGCTCTAGTTGTGCCAAAGTAACGAGAACACATTAGTATCAGTGGATGAAAATCAGTTACAGAATTGAGAAAAGGATTTCTAATTATCTTGGACATCAAAGTAAAATCTATTTTTAGCATTGCAGAACGTAAAAATTAGTGGCTGCAAAAACTGATGTATTGAAAATTATAAAACCACTTAAAAGGACCGGGTTGGTCAGTTAGAGCATATAGTATGAATGAATGACCACCATATCGAGAGCAACTTGAGGATTTGACGAAACGCCCACATTCACAATTGTTTCAAGAAGTACTCGAAAGTTTAAATTTAGATGCTTCAAGCTAATTTCGAGAAATGATGTAACGCGAGAAACGAAACCATTTAAAGTTTCATTTTCATACACGTCTTTCTTCCCAGATGAAGTTGCTTGACTTTCCTTTCGAGATCCTCGAGTTGATAATCTCTCAATTGAATATCACAGATGCTATTTACTTGATTGAAGATCCCATCATTGGACAAAATATTTGCGATATTGTTTTCAAGGTAATCGAGGTTACGAAGGAAGTACCTCTTGGAATGGAGTATGAGAATGGCAAAACAAGAATGACTCAGTCGTTTTTCATGGTATTCTTGAGTTCATTCACTAGATTCACACCGAATGAGCTCGAAATGGAAACCATTGAAGATGTACTCCATGTGAAGAAGAGGTTTCCAGAAATCATGACGCGTTTCAAGACAATCAATGTTAGGCAAGCAAAAACCTATGGGATTCCTTCAAGATTGAATAAATTGGATAAGGCACTCGAGTTGGACAACTGTTTCGTTAATCGTTACGATCACAGTCGTCTGTATTCTTCCAAGTTGGACTTTTCCAGATTTAAATCAAGCTCACTACATTTATCAGGTACAATTTTGAATCTGTCTCTTCCTGACAATATAGAGCATTTGACACTTGACGGTATTGATGGTGATTTTGCTTATGTTCCTTCCAAATTGAAGAGTCTCTCAATAAGTTCCTGGGTTGAAGATGAATTGCTAAAACTTCCTACCTCTATTACCAGACTTAAGTTGAATTATGATGGCTGGCCACTGAGAAATTTTGACCTAGACTTGCAGCACCTTAGCAACTTGAAACACTTTGATAGTCCAAAATGTCAGTCTACTATCCTTCCACCTTCTGTCAATACATTGATAACAAGAACCCCTCCACCCCTTCTTTCAACTATGATTGGCATCCGTGAATTGAAGTTGAAAACTCGACTTTCAACATTAAAGGAAGTAGAGTACCCACCTAATTTGCATACCTTGAGTGTTATCTTCGCACAGGAAGAAACAGAAGCTGTTCATCTTCAATTTCCACCGCTGTTACGAAGCTTGTCTGCTGCGTTTCCTTGCAAAAATTATGGGTGGGACTCAAGTATGGTCTTTCCTAAGGACTTAAGAATTCTAAAGCTCTTTGGTTTAAAACCAGAAACCTCCGCTGATACGA
The DNA here is from genome assembly GCA_030565385.1 of Kodamaea neixiangensis. Taxonomy (NCBI): domain Eukaryota; kingdom Fungi; phylum Ascomycota; class Pichiomycetes; order Serinales; family Debaryomycetaceae; genus Kodamaea; species Kodamaea neixiangensis. Next base: position 73,102 of record JAJMBT010000010.1, on the reverse strand, counting down.
CACGAGAAATGGATTTGCCTACCGGATTACGAGAATTGGAGCTCGGTAACCTACAACTTCAAACTTTCAACTGTAGCGAGTTACGCCTTCTTGAGGTGCTCGATCTACATGGCAATAAGTTGAAAGATGTTGTGGGTTTACCGCCTAAATTAAAATCCTTGAACCTTGCAGACAACTTGATTCGGCAGTTTCCTGCGATCCCAAAGACCCTAAAGCTGTTGAATTTATCCAAAAACAAAATCACCAAAATACAGAACAACTACTTTATGGACTATGATAGGCTTGAGGAGTTAAACTTGTCTCTGAACAAGATCAAGTTTGACAAGCTCTTATTCCCTGAGTCTTTGAAAAGACTATCGATCAATAGCTGTGGTTTAACTAATGAGAACTTAGAGCGGATTGAGATGAAAAGCGTCAAATTCGTAAATCTTATGTGGAATAAGTTGACTGACTTAGACCTTGAAAAACTCCAAAATTTGAGCGAGGTAAACATTAGCCGCAATAAGTTTAAACTTCTGGAGTTTGTACCCCACTGGAAGCTAATTTCTGCCAAGATGAGTAAACTTCGGAACCAAAACACAAGTTTGAGCTTATTTGGTATTCGTAGATTCCCAGAGATTGGCATACTTTATGAAATACGTTCCATATATGGGGCGACTTATATAACAGTTTCTGAAGATAGGGTTGTTGTTTCAAGAGGAACTTTTAATCTGGTTTTTGATTTAAAAGAACTCTAATCAATGCAAGTGAACTCTTTATCAATAGTATAGGTAATGAAGTATGTCAACAAGAAAAATAATACCTCAAATCATTGTTCAGGTGAGCATTAAACTGAAACAACTTTCAAAATCGTAAAATTAATGGCTGCAAAATATATTGTACACCATGAAACTATCACCATCTGAAAAGAATCCTCTTGGTCTCCACAACCTTTGGCTCTTGAAAGATATCCATTTTCCTTGAAGATCACTTCCTCCTTTACAGTGGTGAGTAACCTCAACTAAGAAAGGAGGATGTAGCAACCTTCTTGGAATGCTCCAGGTATCGAAATTGAATCTTCACCTTTAGTAGTGTCTGCGTGATGGGTATATCTGTGGTCCCTCACACTGTGCCTACCAGTTCTAATTGTAAATATACGTCCTTCATGTTTAACCTGATGAAGAAAAGATGATTTACCTGAAGATTACTTTGCAACTATACAAGGCTGGGCTCCTAGGAAAACTACAGTTTTATTTGCCTCATCCACAGCCAAATAGATCGAAAGTTTAATTATCTTCGTGTTTAATGCATTATGTACTCAATAGACTCTTATTCAAACCCACTGAGTTCATCCAACTTAGATTAGCTCTTTTCTTAATCTTATCCTTGAGTAGAAGACACTAATTCACAACTCTCTCATCGAACCAATTCTCCCATCCACTTACATTTCCTCTCAGCACAGAGCCACCAAAGAAGTCCATGTTGCCTTCCAATTTATCAAAGGTAAACTTAGTGCCTGGTCTTCCAATAACTCCTAACCAAAAGTCTCTAACAAATGAGCTCTCTTCTTGGTAATCTCTCTTGTCGCTCACGATACTTTGAACCAACTTGTTGATTTCAGCCTCGAGCAAGGTTCTGACTCTGTTGGGAGGGGTTGAGTCGAAAAGCTCATTTTTGTTCACTGCAAACAAGAAATCAACTCCGTTGGGAACTTTCTCGGTGAGTGCAAACAAATTGAACAAGAAAGTAGCTATCTTCTCAATCGAATCAGCATTTGATATGTTCACCGATGACAGATCAATGACGTACACCACACCTTTCAAGTTACGCAAGGTTATGTCTTCAGTGATCATCTTGTTCAAAAGCTGAGTATACTTGAGGTGGCCAGGGTAGTCGATCAACTGGAAGTTTTTAGCGATCTTAGGACTAGATATAGGCAACTTGAAGTCGGTAATGTTGGGCTCCAACGACGAAACAGTCGGGGTGCCTGGTTCTCCAGTTAACTTGAAGAATAAACTGGTCTTACCAGCATTTGGCGATCCCAAGATCAAGAAAGTGCTTTTGAAAAGCTTAGACTTGGGTGCTTTGCTAAACCTACCGGATTGGTAGACAAATAGCACCAACACAAGCAAAAGACCGACGATAAACGTCAATAAGACGGTCAGTACAGTGTCCATATTGTTCTGGTAAGACCTTTTGAATCTGATTCCAAAAAAAAATCTGAACGGTCGTGATTTGTAAGAGATTATGAAAATATAAAGTTTCTCATAACAAACCAGGACAAGATGGAGAACCCACACGAGCAGGCACAGAACGCGTTGTTGTCGAGAATAATCAACAATATGGAGAACTTGAATGAGTCTGTTGTGTTGGTGAACAAGTGTTTGCAGGAAGTTATCCGTAAGAACTTGGATGCTGAGGTGTTGGCGCAGATGTGGGAGAGTTACTTGAGGAATGCAGAATTCAATTTGGAGGCCATGGGACAGAAGAAGGATCCTTTGTGAGTTGAGTGAGAGAGGAAGTGAATAGGTTGATGTGTTTTATGGTTTACTGGTTGTGTATTCAGTCACCAAAGTACTCAAATACAGTACACACCACTATTCATAATCAAAATTCCAAAACTACTATCCAGAAAGATCGCCCGATTACTTATCAACTACAACTTCTGCATAGGGAGCAGTTCAACCATCATCCTTTGACTCAATATCTGTCAGCTAGATCTCGCAGCTTAAATTTGTACATTTCCTATTCACTGCAAGCAAATCAATAGCACAGGTGCTTTTATGCTTCAAGTACTATTCAGCCATACACAACAGAAAGTTATACGTCACATCTACTACAATGATGTCAACACATAAAAGTAGCAATAGTTCACAACTGTTTGGTTCATCTTAAATAGATAACTTCAATATCTTTAACCAGCAATCCATAACTTCAAACTTGAGCTAGCCAACTAACAAGTATATCGATTAAACTTAATAGAACATAACTAATATCTGCAATCTCTAATATTCTCATTTTCTTCTCGTAAGTATGGTGAAGTACACCTTCTACTAGTGTAGCTCATCTCAACTCATCATAACTTACTATACTGATAAACCACCATACTCTCCATACTCTCCACATTCTCCGTACAATCTAAAGCCCACAGCTTTAACAAACACTAATCCTTATTCATATATTAATACACAACCATCTATATCAATCCTAGTTCTGGTTCTGGGTTGGCAACAATCCAAATCTCTTCTTCAAGGTAACTCTCTGTCTCGAGTACTTGTCATCTGGAGAGAATCTGGCTGGGTGCGCAGACTTGGTGATTTCACCCTCCTCGGTGACCTTGCTCAAAGTGTAGACTCTCTTTCCGTCTGGACCTAACGTGTACATCAAATGCATCTTGAATGTAATGTCTATAACTTCTATCTCTTCGCTCTCTGAAATTTTTGTGAGCAGACTTTTTCCACACACGACTTTCCACGAGACACAAAAATTCGGTGATTGTAAACGACACCTCAGCTCTCAAGGATGCCTCCCAAGAAGGATGTGTTTGCTGATTTGTTTCTGAGTGCCAACAAGAACGGTGCTCAGCGTAAGAACAATGTGCCTTTGAACCAATCTTCGCATCCTGCGCCTAGTTCTTTTGGAAATGATCCTTTTGATGTGTTTAGTTCTACTACTTCCAACTCCACAAGTCATTCTGGTACTCCAAAGAGCAGTGATCCTTTGGATTTCTTCAATAGTCCTCTGGTATCGAGGCCGCAGTCGGTTAATAGTGCTCAAACTCCTCCTGTTGTCCAGGCTCACAATGATCCCTTTGATATTTTCAATGGCCCTGCGCAACCAAGGGCATCGACCGTAGCAAATGATCCCTTTGACATTTTCAACTCAACACCCCAAGCACCGGCGAAGGTATCACCGCTCTCCTCAGGACTGACTTCATTGAACTCTGCTAGTGGAAACCTTATTGACGACGACTTCACAGATGTTTACCAAGCCCCGGAATTAAAGACAAAACCTGTGAGACCTACTGAAAGACAGCCTTCGAGACCGATCTCGAAACAAAGTACTGGGCCTCAATCTAGACCAGCCTCCGGCCACACTACAAGACAATCGAGACCTTCAACTCCACAAAATGATGCTGTTCTTGCAGAATTGGTGGATATTGGTTTCACTGTGGAGGACGCCAACGACGCCATCTGCAAATTCGGTTCCAATTTACAAGCATGTGTGAACCACATCATGAACAAGAATGCTCCACCTCAGGATGGACAAGAAAGAGCCCAAAGAAATGCAAACGGTGTCAACTTCAATGAGTTGGGAAACGATATCTTTAACAAGGCAAACAAATTGTTCAACTACTCCAAAAAGACTGTCATTAAGAATCTCCAGAACATAAACGCAGGAGCAAGACCCGAAGGAGGAAGTAACCTTCCTGCTTGGATGAGAGACCAGGAAGCTCATAAGTCTCAAAACAAACATACTGATTTGGAAGCTGAGGAGTACGGATCTGACTCTGAGAATATTGATAGAGATGAAATCGAAAACTTCATGCGTATCCAGAGAGAAAAGGAGAAGCAACGCTCCAAGGAGAGATTTGATAACTTAAAGCATGGTGCTATGAATGGATTGAAGAATTTGCATGTTGAAAAGCCTAAACGTGAGAATTATGATACGTCTACTGATGATGTTTTGCCTCCAAACCCTAGAGAAAGAAACCAGCCTGTTAGACAACGTCCTGAAGAATTCCGAAGAGCAAGTCCAAACATTCAAAGACCTCCTCAGAAGTCACCGATTCAAAGAGAGCCAATTCAGAAGCAACCAGTTCAAAAGACGCCTACACCTGTACCTACTCCACCGGTTAGAAAACCAAGCCCTCCTGTTAAAAAGCCAAGTCCTCCTCCAGTTGTTGAAGTTGACTTACTTGGGCTATCATCAGCTCCGACATCCTCCACTCGAGACACTGCGCCATTGAACCAGTTTGACGCAGTGGACTATACTACCAAGAAGCAAATTGCACTGGAAGCTTTCAAACATGGTAACTACTCGACTGCTTTGGAAGCGTATGAGGTATGTCTTAGCAAATTACTGCCAACGCACGAGAACCGTGTGGTCATCAACTCAAACTTGGCAATGGTGTACAAATTAGAGGGACACTTGAAGCAGAGTTTGCAGGCAGTGCACGAAGCAACTGGTTTGATTGAAGATGGCGAGTGGAACACTGCCAACAAAATTTCAGAAAAGCCAGTCAAGTACTGGTACACAAAGTTGATCACCACCAGAGCAGAAGTGTTCGAATTGAGTGAAAAGTACGAAGAAAGTTTGAAATGGTATCTCGTATTGATCCGAGAGTTGGGTGTGGTTGATAAGAAGATCATGGACGGTAAAAGAAGAGTTGACAAGGTTGTCAATCCTGAAAATCACAAGGTGAAACCAGCACCAGCAGCCAGAGCAGCACCAACACGCAGAACCTCTCCACCTGCTGCAACAAAGGTTGACTTGTCACATGTTGAGAAAGCCCATACTCAGCTTGATGGTTTACAAGTGGACCAGATAAACTTGAAGATTCAACAATGGAACACTAGCAGAGAGGATAACTTGAGGAAGTTGCTTGTGAATTTGGATGATATTATCCCCAAGCTGATTGTGCTCAAACCCGCACTCCGTACTCTTACCGGGAATGAATTAACGTTGCCTAAGCAGGTTAAGATTCTGTATATGAAGGTCATCAGTGCAATCCATCCAGACAAATTGGCATCTCAATGTAAAGAGGATCCGATTGCAGAGAAGTTGTGTAATGGAGTTTTCATTATTTTGAATAAGGCGTGGGAGAAGTTTAAGGGAGAGAATGGGTTATAGATTCAAGAGGAAGAGAGGTGTATAAAGTTTAGAGAATGGACGAAGAGTAATGTTTAGTCTTTAATCCGAAAAGATTTTAATTAATTTATGCTAATACTGTTAGAGGATGAGTTCTTAATAATTATTTCAGCAAACAAAGACACTCTGAGTGCTAATGCTGTCAATTATTGTGGAATTGCGAGTTCGGTTTTAATACCTTTAACTTGCTGCGGCGGTTATTCATACCAGCTGGTTTGTTCCTTTGTTCTGCATATTCTGAAAGCGACGTCCCAAAGGAGGACCCAGGCTCATATCTGGATCGTTCAGTCAAAACGATGGCATCGAACATTGCTTGCAGACCGATAAATACTAGTAGAGGATAGAAAAATGGTTTGAAGTGATCACGAATGCTACTCCTGTATCAAATTGCTATTTAAGGCAGTTATGGACACTCGGTTACGGTTTGTGAGGTCAACAGGAGGAACCATCATGGGCTAAAATACTATTTGAAAATACCAGGTCAACCCTGGGTGGGCGCAATTTGGGGTAGAAAGGACTTCATTTTTTAGCTATGAGGATGTGATATATAGAGTAGACTAAGGACACTAGTACGCTCTCTTAGCAAGAGTTGTTCTTTCGTTGTAGAGCACTTTGGTTTGAGAGCTGTTCTGTTCATTGTTAAAATCCGCTACACTTGTTTGCCTGCTAAAGTGGAAAAATGAGGCTACCCTCCTCTCCTTGCACGAAACTAGTTCAGCTCAATTCTCTGTTTCCTATCTACACGTTCAATTAGTCACTTAATCCAAACCAGGGAAGTCGTTCTCATCATTATTTGCAGCCTAAATATTTTTTCTAAAAATCCTAAGCCCACACTTGCAACTCCTCGTAGAAGTCAAGTCTCTTTTCACCATCAGCGTTGTTAGCTACCTCCTGCCTCACTTCATCAACCATCTGCGCGTGGCCACATGCAACGAAAGCCACAGAGTTGCCAGGGCCATCGTTAGCGTCAGCAGCAATAAGCGTTTTTATGCTTGGTCTTCCACGTTGGAAAACGATATGGTCAAGTCTTGCCTTCACAGAGTCGATCACTTGTTGGTTGTTCTCGGATCCTTCCGAGAAATTGTCTGCCTTTTCTTCAATCTCCAAGTCCTCTTGTTTAGTTTCAGACTTCTTAGCCAGTGAGTTGTCAGTTGATCCTACATCAGAACCATCGACGATTTCTGTGATGTAACCAGAAACAGGTGTATCTGGCTGGGTAACGTAGATTTCTGTTTGTACACGGGTATCTTTCAAAAGTAACAACTCTTCAAAGAACCAATTCAATGCGTTGAAGTCTCTGATAACCCAAACCAACTTAACTGACTGGGACATGTCGGTCTTTTTACCCAACCCATATGCCTCGGAAAATATACTTGGGATACCATTTCCACCAGCAATATATACCACGCTAGGGTAGTGTTTGACGTTGCAGCGTTCAAAACCTCCTCCATATGGACCTTCGAGAGCAACCTTTATGGACATAGCCTGGTTAGGGAAGTTGATCAACTCGTTGTGCATCAGCTTGGTGATACCATCCTTGACCTTAATGTAATATCTGAGTTCCCCGTTCAATTCCATATGAGAGTATGGGTGATTTTGCATGAATTTCAGTTTTGTCAAAATGGTGACAAAACTAAAACCACCATCGATGTGTTTCCACCAGGATGGGCATGGAACAACCAACTTCATGGTGTCATTATTGATTAACAGAAGTTGAGCTTTTCTGGTTCCAGCAGCAAAGATTCTGAGAAGTCTAACAATTCTGTCGAATCCCCAAATTGCAACGGCGAGGTAGATGAACCAGACGTACCCCAAATCGTCAACATGTTTCCAAGCACCTGCAATGAAGACGAGTGCTAAAAAGATATGAACCACCAAGAATATTTCATACCATCTGCGTCTTAAAAACAAGAAAGATTGGGCAAAGAGAAGGCCACCGGCAGTAGTACCAAGAAGACCGAAAACAATGTACATTTCCTTCATATCTTCAAGGTAGTCGTCCGTGTAAAGGAGAGAGTAACAAATGGAGTGCATAACAATCATAACGATGAACATACGAGCAATCCATCTGTGAATCATAATAAAGGAAGCGTAGTTGATTCCTGTCAACCAAAGCAAAAAGTTGTTACGACCAGCAAATAAAATAAGCATAGGAATGTTCACTGTTCCCACAATACCAGTTCTAACAGCAATATATCTTGTGATCGCTTGTCTTTTAGATTCGAAGATTGGATCGCCATCAACGTAGTTGATTCTAGCAGCAATGAAGGCAATGCTGATACCCAAGAATCCAACCAAGCTGATAGTTTCAAAACGGGATGGCATCAACATTTGAAACACCTTTCCGAAGGGACCTGGTGCTTTCATTGGTGCCTGCTTTGCTTGACCACAAGTAGCAGGAAGAAAGATGTGCTTTTTCAATTTACCCATCCATCTCAGCTCCTTGCCTCTAACGAAAACCAGTGGGAAGAAGAACTTCGCCCAGTTACCAATTGCAAAGAAGATCAATATAAGCATCCAATATGCGATAACTCCGACACTGAAGTAGAGCGACTCGTTGTAATCTCCCAAGAAGTTGATGTAAGCCTGGTGGAAAAGGTTTGTTGCCTTCTGGTCCAAAATAATTGGTTTCGTGATAACACCACTTATATTGACCAGAGCAATATCGGTATATGAGACTGCCTCCTCAAGGAAAAGGTTGGAATATTCAAAGTATTGAGCTTCGCTGAGGTTAGCTTTGTAGTACTCGGAGCATTCTTTAATATACTCTTTAATGGTAGCAGATATATTCGTGTTCAAAGACTGGAAACATCCAGCCATGGTAGCCACTGCATTTGGGTTTGTACAGAAACAAGCGTATGCAGCCAATGGTTCTTTACTTGGAGGACAGAATACCAATGTGTCAGACACTTGTTCACGACAGGCGTACATGCTCATCAAGTAACCTGGTGTGGCATCATATGGTGCATTTGCAGCAAGAGCAGCACTGGCAAAAATACCAGACCAAATAAATAGCTTCATCCTTACTAAATCAAAATAAATAGTAGACCTTCTGCTGCTATTTAAATAGTGGAGATAGCCCCTAGTGAATTAGAAGATGTGCTATTGGAAATCGACCGTTTTCGTTTTTGCTAGAGCGCCTACTGGCTGCTAATTTGGCAAAAAGCATTGCCACTAATTTACCAGCTTTGTGATAACAACGGAGGTCGAAAGGACCCATGCAACAAGAACATTACTGGCGTCCACGGCTCGATTTGCCATGTGTTTCACAACCTCAAGAGACATACTACAAAATATGCATTCTGGTACCTCTTTTTGTCCCACATCCGTCCCGCCAAAAATAAATTATGCAGGTGGAAAATTGATCTGGAGTTGATGGATCGGAAAAGCCCCCGGATCCAGCCAATAGAAGCCTGGAGATCCTCATATGAGCCTAGTTGCAGGGACTAGAGCAAAAGAAGCAATTCCCTTGCATCATAACGTGTGAAAATCGTTTCAGCCATAATTTTACGACCGGTTAGTAAAATCGGTATTTTTATGTCTTCATTATCTTTTCCATCTAGAGTGTCTTTTTTTTTTAGCCGAAGACATTAGCAGTGAACGAATTGCTCGTTGCTTGGCAGGTGTTTAGTGAGAACTGTAGCACCCAAGAAAACGTAGACTTGGTTTTACGAGGAATGTAAGTAAGGAACCAACAGGTTAGTTGGCTTTGAAAATGCTCCAAGGAGGATATTTCGATGGTCCCAAAGATATTTTCTGGTGCATCGGAGTGGCAGGGCTGTCATTGGCTAAATCTCATAGGTTCACACTCCAACCTTGATTGTTTGTAAGCTGGGTTGTGGTCCCCCACCCGAACCGTCTTTGGGCACTGGTACGGCTGAAATTACCGTCGCACAAAACGTTGTAAAGCGCAAATTGTAACAAATCACAAGCGGTATAGGTGTATGGCCGATATTGTTGCTGATTTTTTTGATAAGATGGTGTCATAATGCCAAATTGTCTACGTCTAAACTTTTCAAGGCGTCCTTTTATGATCGAGGCGGTAGCGGTGTAAGGTTTAATTAACGATTCTATTATTCAAAATTCTATTTGGGAATGGAGAACTCTGCAATGATGTTTTAAAAATCAGCCAGTTAGAGCTTCTTCTTACCCCTATCTTTGGTATTGCGGGTGCTTATTCGTAGATTCGGTTGCCATTGGTATGTTGTATTGCCAAAATACAGTGTCAATTTCAATTGAATCAAGATAGTCAATGGTTCTCTCGTACGGGATGACTTGATCAAATAGCTTGTGCCTGAAATGAACGTCTCAAGTTCGTCTTTGATCAGCTTCTGCGCCTATTGGCATTGTAAAATCATCCTAATGTCCGCAGATATTTCGGGGTTTGCACTGCTGGCTAGTCCATACATAAGATTCTTTGTGAACGGTGCATCTGGACAATAGGTTACAGACTAGTATTCTAAGACCCGTATATGGGTTGCGCAAACTTTTTGGCCAACTAATTTTATCAGGCAGGTTGAAGCTTTTGAGTTCCTTGGTAGAGTCAAATTGTTGGAAGTTTCGGGAGCAACTTCTGATTCTTAGAAATTTTCGTAATTGTCTCCTGTTTTCCATATGTTTCCATAATTCTTGAAATGCTGTGTGTTGCACGGAAAGGTTTGAGCAAGATATAAACTGGTTGTATAGTGAATACTAACGTGCCAGACAGTGGATACAATAAGAATTTTACCAGGTCGAAACGAAGTCACATTGACTTCAACATATAATAAACAGGAAACTGTGACTTTTTCTCCAGTTTTTGTTCGACGATCATCAGATAGATATACCTCTTCAAGAATACTTGATGGTTTGAATATAACGACTTACCAGCATATTTAAAGGTTTAAGCTATGATAAGTTCCATTTGTAGCATTATACTAATGTTACCAGAACAATTTTAACGAGCGCAGAATCAACAGAACCAGAGACGTCTTACCAGAGTTGCAAATTGCTCATTTAAGCTGGCTTACATAGTTGCAGACTTTCCAGCAGCACGAACAGCAGGATCTTCACGTTCGCTGTAGTGTGAAAATTCTTTCTTCGTATTTCCCTCCACCCTACAATAAAAGGAATGGTAGGATCCCTGTTCTAAGTATCAGGATGTAGCAATTCCTTTTACCCTTTCTATGCATAACTCTACTGACAGTCAAGCATACAGTAAAATTCAATTACGAGGAACGCAGCATTACTAGCACAATTCACAGCAATTTACAGTTAGTAACCTGGAGAGAGTAGTTGAAACCTTGAGGAGAAGATTATTATTCGATCACTGAGTGAACAAACTGAGTTGCAGCCAAATAAACAAATCAGGTTTTGTTCACCACCATGTTAGAACAACCTCTGAAGATATATATCTGTAGATCTATGAAATACAGTCACAGAACTCTCCTTCATTCTGCTGCAAGTAAACCTCCATATTTCTGTTATTATTCCTCAACAATACTGTCGTCATCACTCTATTCCCAACAATAATAATCCTCACTACTTTGATCTCACCTTAATATTCGGTATCACCTTGACAAATCCAACATCACATTCACTTCAACGGAATCTCACATTCACATCCTATAGATCTTCACATTACATCGTAAGTCACATTCTCAGATTAACTTATCATAGGATAATAGAAAGCCAGATCATGTTCATATGACACTGACTATTTGATAGACGGTTCAGATCAGTGGTATACATGTATTCCCAAGAACTAACCAAAATTACCATCTTACACCCTTACTTCACAGCATATACACTCTAGACTAGTCCATGCTAGTCCATGCTCACTCTGCCCATGGATAAATTCTACCCATCACCTCAGACCCCCAGAGCTGATTCAAAACAATTTTTCACCAACATGTGCAATGATATCATTCAGGCAATAAATTACACTTGAGATACAGTTTCATCACCAGATTGAAAGGTTAAATATTCCAACCTCAAGCTCTTCTCTGGTATTTGTAACGCAGTGAATTATCCCGTTACCGTCCTTCACTTTTGATTGGCTTGTGTGGTCAACTTAAAAGTATCAGGTTATCAATCCGGAGAACAAAAAAAACAGACTACTAATGAGCCAGGACGCCGAAGAGTACAAGGCCCTCACGTCGACCTTGTCTGCGTTCTACAATTTCCACGGGTGGGAATTAGAAGAGTTGGTTGCTCCTCGTTTGGCCAAGTACAATGGTTTCACCGAGGAGGAGAAGGAGTTGTTACCGTGGTATCCAAGGCACACTCGAGATCTCCGCGAGTGCATTGGGATAAACCAGGAGTTTACGCAGACTTTAGCCGTGAGCATAGCTCGCGAGTGGGGTGTTCCGGATCTTCCTTCAGAGTGGGCACCTGCCACTCCTAGTGGTTTCGACAAGGTGAGGTTTACGTTGCTTCAGTTGTCAAGAGAATGGGCATTGGATGGAGTTACCGAACGTGAGCAGAGCTTCTCAAAAATCTTGCAGGAGTTGGAACACTTGTATCCCGACATGAAAACAAGGCAGCTGGTCAAGATTCTCAACCCGGGTTGTGGGTTGGGAAGATTGGTGATGGAGTTGGTCCAAAAAGGGTTTTGGTGCCAGGGCAATGAGTTCAGCTACCACATGCTTTTAACGCTGAATTTCATCCTCAACCACTGTAGGATGATCCACAACCACTCCATTATGCCGTACTTGCACAAGGCTTCGAATGTTGTGAAACGTTTACATCAAATTAGGGCTACAACTGTACCAGATATGAACCCAGCAGATGTCCATCAACTCCAGCAGGCCAACCCTGACATTCCATATGACGAGCTCATGTCCATGACGGCAGGATCTTTTATCGACTTGTACGGGCCAGAGAACTTGTCTTTGTCATCGACATACACGAGCGACCCAATAGCATCAGAGTTCCGTGAATCAAACAAAGAAAGCTTTGACTGTGTTGTGACATGCTTTTTCTTGGACACTGCGTCTAACATCATCGACTACATCAAAACCATCCACTACAGTTTGAAACCCAACGGTGTCTGGATTAACTTTGGGCCATTATTATGGCACTTTGAAAACAGCGACTTTGAAAACGGAGCCGGAAGCAGGGGACTTGAACTCTCAAGAGAAGATCTATGGTCCTTGGTTGAAACTTTGGGGTTTGTTTTCGAAAAGAGAGAGTCGGGATTGGAGGCCACTTACAGTGGAGACACCATGTCGTTGGGGAGCTTTATCTACAAGTGTGAGTACTGGGTTTGTAGGAAGAAGGAATAGAAAAGTTTCTTATTAATAGATCTGAAGGAACATAAATATCAATGGACTAAAACAATATAGGAGCAATGTAGGTTAAGCTTTTTTGTAGACACCATCGGTTAATCTCTTAAGGACAACAGCATCATCATCCTTGACAACCCCAGCAACCTTCAACAAGCCACTAGTGTTTGCTATCACCTTTTCCCAGTCCAAAGGTGCCACGCCCAATTCCTGGTTGAACTTCACAGTTGGAAGCCATTCTGTAGCATCTTCCTTGGTGTAGTCCAAGTTCTTGCTGATGAACGTCACGGCTTCGTCGTGGTGGGCTTCAAAATGTGCTATACCCTTGTTCAAGCCAGCCACAAATTGTTCCACCAAGCCAGTGCTTAATGCTTTGGTGGAAGCAGTAATCACCCAAGAAGGCCATGGAGTATAAATTTCACCAATTCTCTTGATCTCCTTGGTGTCGTAGTACTTTTTGGATGTAAAGTGTTCCCACATGAAAGCATCACTGTTGGACAATTCATCACCTTCTGAAAACTTTTCATTGACCGAGTCTCTCAAGTTCTTGAAGTTCGACAAGATAGGGAAGCCAGAGTAGAAAGGCTGTGGGAACTTCAACTGGTGTGCCAATACAAAACTCATGACGTAGGAGCCACTTCCAATACGAGAAACGCCGATCTTCTTGCCCTTCAAGTTTTCAGCAGAGGTGATATCCTTGCGGTCGATACCAGTACTAATTGCCCAGCAAAGGGGTGATTGGACATAAGTATCGACAATCTTATACAACTCTTCGGTTCTTCCTTTGGCTATGTCAGCCACGAAAGCCTCGGTCAATCCAATTGCAACATCAACCTGATCGCTGTTGAGTAAGGCAATTAAACGACCAGTCCCTTCAATGACAGGAACCAACTCAATCTTGATATCACCAAAGAACCCATGCTCAATAGCAAAGAACAAAGGGGTGGAAAAGTGTTCTGGAACGTAGGCTACTCTTAAGGTGGACATTGGTCTTGGTAATTTATATTTGATTTAATATTTGATTCGCTATAGGTCTCTTAATCTGGTTGTCTCTTAATCTGAAATGTTTGGTAATAGGGGAAGAGTGGGACCAAGTACACCTCTTACTCTTCAAGGAAGATCTCCATTCTCGCCTTAATCCTCTCACACAAATAGTACCTACATCCTACCGTCTATACTAAACGTTTATTACCAACCCAAAATTAAATACTAGCACGGACAATCGCCTGCTCTATTAGTTGCTTGAGCTTGACTAGTCAAGTCGATTCTTCCCGATGCTGCTCCATTCTGCTGCTGTTGTTGTTGAGTTCCCGATTCAGGGATCTTCGTCCCTATTCCGACAAACACCTCGTTTACGTTGTGGGATGTTTTCGCACTGGTTTCGAAAAAGAGCAAGCCCTCCTCATCGGCGAGGGCCTGGCCCTCAGCAATCGACACCTTGCGCAAGGGCTGTTCCTCGTCGTCTTCCTCGACCAAGTCGTACTTGTTCCCCACCAAGGCTATTGTTATGTCTTTTGAGGCTTGTTCGTGCAACTCCTTGACCCAGTGCCGGGCCTTGATGAACGACGCGGGCTTCGTGATGTCGTACACCACCAACGCCGCCTGTGCGTTTCTGTAGTACATGGGTGCCAACAGCGCAAACCTTTCTTGCCCGGCAGTGTCCCAGATCTCATACTTGATGGTCCTCTCCCCAATCGTGCACCTCTGCGTTAAGAAGGCCGCTCCTATAGTGGGCTCTTTGTTCTCCTGGAAGTCGTTGCTGACAAACCGCAAGACAAGCGACGACTTGCCCACCGCTGCTTCCCCGAGCAAGACTAACTTCACCGATGTGGCTGCGTTCGGAAAGCTCATGGTTAATTGTTATCTTTTGCCTCCCCAAAAAATTGAAGGCAATGTTAAAGTGTGATCGGTAGGGGCACGATTATGTCAATATACGACTAACGAGCGTAGCGACTTAGTGAGTTACAACTGACGAGTGCAGTGAGCTGTTGTGGTCAAGGTAGTGCCTAACGGGCAGGGCCATTTGGTTGGAGAAGCCAGAGTTATGCTAACGAGCGTAGGTTTAGCGAGCATAGAGTTATTTATACTATATGAGTGAACTAATTATTATGTAAGTATGTGATCATAGTGAATATTCGTTGTGATGTGTATTTCATGTTAACAGAATACAGTTGTAGAAATATGATATATACGTCATTTAGAACATGTATGAGTATACGTTGGTTCACGACACTTGGAATAGTACAAGGTGCACACGTTCTGTCGTTGCTCTCTTTAGTATGCAATATGATGTGCTTGCTCATGTGACCAACGATTCGTGATGACATGAACCGTCATTATTGTCTGAATATTCCCGTTCTGGAAAGGTGGGTAGAACGGAATATCCGTACACACATCTTCAAAAAGGCAGGACCAAGGTGGATGGTTTCCAGAGTCACGATACAGCTTCCAGACATCCTCAAGAGACTTGCCCCGTCCCCTGGAGTAAATGCAAAACTGCATGGGAAGCCCAGGGGAATAGGCACAAAAGAAAAATCTCGATTGTTTAAGTTTGGCGAGGGCATGATTTATGACGAGGCAAGCAACCCTGGCAACCTGCTAGTGAAGCCCACCTTTCTCCAAGCCAATGTGTGGCAGCAGCGTGAGAACTTTGGTCTGTTGAATGCTTTGGAGGAGCACCGGTTACGTGAGCCAAATGCTGACTGGTCGGTACAGGTTGGTACTCTTACGGTTAACCGTGGCAGGAACAGGTATCTGAATGTGTTTCCCTGGGACCGTACGCGTGTGAGTTTGCCGGTTGTGGACGGTGGCAACGATTACATTAATGCCTCGTATGTTTCTATAAGTGGTTCTGATGATAGGTATATTGCTTGTCAAGGTCCTCTTCTGTCTACTCTGCAACATTTCTGGGAAATGGCATTCAATGAGGCAGTGGAGCAAGACAAAGAGTCGATAGTGGTGGTCATGGTCACTCCGTTGGTGGAATCAGGCTATGTGAAGTGTTACAAGTACTGGCCAGACCTGCAAGACACCCAGCTGATCTCTTTGGGAGCACTCGACCTTACCTATGTTGGCGAGTCCTACAGTACCAAGGGAGACTACACGCTAACAGAAATGGAATTGAAGTCGTCAAACGGTACGTCTAAAAGAGTGTTCCACTACTACTACGACAAATGGGCCGACGCAAAAGTGCCTCCTTCCATAACTCAGCTCCTCCAACTCTCTAACGACATCAGACTGCGCGAAGAAAAAGTGGTGCCCATCGTACACTGCTCAGCAGGCGTCGGCAGAACGGGAACGTTCATTGCCATAGACCATCTTTTCCACGACTTTGACCTGTTTGTTAGAGAAAATCAACCGAAACATAAAAAATCAAGCTATAACCCTATGGACGACCCGATATTGCGCACCGTCCTGCAATTGAGGGATTCTAGAATGATGATGGTGCAGACTGTGTACCAGTATAATTTTTTGTATGACTCTGCACAGTTGTTGTTTGATCAGATGTGAGCAATGGTATCTTAATAGTATTTATTCTCTTTCAGCCATTGCGTCCCGTTGGACTGTTTGTTTTTGGGTATGGATTGTCTTGCTTATATATTTATATTATATGATATAGTCGTATATAACCAGTATAACGTTCATGAGTATTCATGAACAGTGAACCATCGTACACTTTCGAGGTTTATGTGCTCTAATATGTACTCATATATCATATATATCATATATATCATATCATGTCATATATATCATTTCGTATGTCATTTGTATCATTCCTGGTACATGCAAACTCAATATTCTTTAGCCATTTTCCTTTTCTCAATGTCCAACCAAGACCTCCTCTTCGACTTCGACTTCGACTCCAACGTCGATGACAACTTTGATACCTCATGGAATCACATTTCATCCCAGGTCTACCTACACTCTCAGTTGGTGATCAGAATTGAAAACGTATATGAACTGTACGAAAGTAAAGCGCTGGTTGACGCCAAACAATACAAAACGAGGTTTCCGAATATTCTCATCAAGAGCTCAACCCAAACCCTCCTTTCAATGCTTCATGCCACCCTTAGTACAAGAGTAATTGAAATCTTGGACATCAACTGCTACGAATGCACTGATTCCAATCTGGTATATCTCAATTGCTGCAAAAACTTGATTTCAGGGTCGTGGATGGTGGATATAATTGGTGGCAGTGACTTATTCCACGTTTGCTCGACCTTATTTGAGTGTGCTTTGCACAGCACTGGTGTTGTTCTCGTTGGTGATTCGTTTGGTTGTTTCGTGGAATTCAGCAAGTATTTTGAGTGTTCTGTTGGTGCTACTACCGCAGCAGCAGATGCTGCTGCAATTGAATTCTCCGTATCATTCAACAACCCCATATTCTTCACAAGATATTTTTGCACCCACAAGTCGCTCCACAAGCTGTTTACGCTTCTTCCAGAGGTGCTTCCCCTTTTGCACCCACCACAAATCAAACAAAGAACAACTAAACTCACCCAACCTGAGTTCGAAACCAAGTCCATAATATTAACCAAGCGCGAGGCAGGCTGCCTAATTGGCCGCAACGGTTTCAGAATCAGATCCATAAGAGAATCCACAAAGTGCAGCATCAAAATCCACCCACGCAAAACCAACACTTACCAAACTGAAGCACCGCAAACAGTGGAAATCACAGGAACAGCGCCCCAGACAAACAGCGCCATCACGGCCATCCAAAAATGCCTACTCCTGTTCCGTACATCCAACGCAAAGTACCACTAACCTGCCAAACACAGGGAGACACCCTACATTTGCAGCCATTTTTTTTGTCACTTTTTTCAGCTTTGATCCGAGAAATAAAGAGCACACCCCACAGGAGGAGATGGTATCCCCACTCACCAAGGCAACTACTCAATTGCCCAATTGTCCGATTGCCCACTGAAGCCAGAGAGCCAACTACAACACCGCAAAGCCGTCTGCACCCACAAGTATCCAACCCGTTTTGCCTCCCTCACAACCCATCCTTACCCTTGTGGACTGTGGAGTACGTCCGGGTAACACAATTATCTGTAGGTATTTTCAATACCGCTGTGAAAAGACCCGTGCCGCAGTATGATTCTGCGAAACTTTTCAGTGCCGGCAAAAGAAACGGGAGCAGGTACAGCGATTTTTGTTAGTGAAAATTTTTCCAATGAGCCTGGTGCTTGATATATGGATGATAAAAATTTTTCTTACACTTCTTCTTCTTTCTTCCTCATCAAACTTCAACATTAATACAAAATGGCTGACGGTGTTTTCCCAGGTGCTATCGGTATCGATTTAGGTACTACCTACTCTTGTGTTGCTACTTACGACTCTGCAGTCGAGATCATTGCCAACGAACAAGGTAACAGAGTCACCCCATCCTTTGTCGCTTTCACTAACGAGGAAAGATTGATTGGTGATGCTGCTAAGAACCAGGCTGCTTTGAACCCAAAGAACACTGTTTTCGACGCCAAGCGTTTGATTGGCCGTGCTTTCGAGGACGAGTCTGTTCAGAAGGACATCAAGTCGTGGCCATTCAAGGTTGTTGACTCCAACGGTAACCCTCTCATTGAGGTTCAGTACTTGGACGAGACCAAGACCTTCTCGCCACAAGAGATCTCTTCTATGGTTTTGACCAAGATGAAGGAGATTGCCGAGGCCAAGATTGGTAAGAAGGTTGAGAAGGCTGTTGTCACTGTCCCAGCTTACTTCAACGACGCCCAAAGACAAGCTACCAAGGATGCTGGTGCCATTGCTGGTTTGAACGTCTTGAGAATTATCAACGAGCCAACCGCCGCTGCCATTGCTTACGGTTTGGGTGCTGGTAAGTCCGAGAAGGAGAGACACGTTTTGATCTTCGACTTGGGTGGAGGTACCTTTGATGTTTCCTTGTTGAACATCACTGGTGGTGTTTTCACCGTCAAGGCCACTGCTGGTGACACCCACTTGGGTGGTCAGGATTTCGACACCAACTTGTTGGAGTTCTTCAAGAAGGAATTCCAAAAGAAGACCGGCTTGGACATCTCCGACGACGCCAGAGCTTTGAGAAGATTGAGAACTGCGTGTGAGAGAGCAAAGAGATCTTTGTCCTCGGTCACCCAGACCACCGTCGAGGTTGACTCCTTGTTTGACGGTGAAGACTTTTCTGCCCAAATCACCAGAGCTAGATTCGAAGATATCAACTCGGCCTTGTTCAAGTCCACCTTGGACCCTGTCGAGCAAGTCTTGAAGGATGCCAAGATTGCTAAGAACTATGTCGACGAGGTTGTCCTTGTCGGTGGTTCCACCAGAATTCCAAAGGTCCAAAAGTTGTTGTCCGACTTCTTTGACGGTAAGGCTTTGGAGAAGTCCATCAACCCTGATGAGGCTGTTGCCTACGGTGCCGCTGTCCAGGGTGCTATCTTGACTGGCCAATCCACTTCTGAAGACACCAAGGACTTGTTGTTGTTGGATGTCATCCCATTGTCTTTGGGTGTCGCCATGCAAGGTAACGTCTTTGCCCCAGTTGTGCCAAGAAACACCACTGTCCCAACCATCAAGAGAAGAACTTTCACCACCGTTGCTGACCATCAGACCACCGTCCAGTTCCCAGTTTACCAGGGTGAACGTGTCAACTGTTCCGAAAACACCTTGTTGGGTGAGTTCGACTTGAAGAACATCCCACCAATGAGCGCTGGTGAGCCAGTCTTGGAGGCCATCTTCGAAGTTGATGCTAACGGTATCTTGAAGGTCACTGCCGTCGAGAAGTCCACCGGTAGATCTGCCAACATCACCATCTCCAACTCCATCGGTAGATTGTCCTCCGACGAGATCGAGAAGATGATCAACGACGCTGAAAAGTTCAAGTCCTCCGACGACGCCTTCGCCAAGAGACACGAGCAAAAGCAAAAGTTGGAAGCTTACGTCGCCTCTGTCGAATCCACTGTCACCGACCCAGTCTTGTCTTCTAAGTTGAAGAAGTCTGCTAAGGACAAGATCGAAGCCGCTTTGTCCGACGCTTTGCAAGCTTTGGAAATCGAAGAGTCTTCTGCTGACGACTACAGAAAGGCTGAATTGGCCTTGAAGCGTGCTGTCACCAGAGGTATGTCCACCCGTTAAGTAATGTAGGTGTTATTTAATATGTACAAAAAAATATAATAAAGGTATCTTAAAGTAGGGCTTCATGAGAAGCAACGTAGGAGTGTTAGTGTGCTCTCCAAGTCGAAATACAGTATCTTTTGATGTCTATTCTCTATATGCTTTACTCATCGAGTATGTAATTACCAAACTTATCCATCTTCAACTGCTTTCCCTCAGACAAAGCCTTAATAATCTTTTCGTTTTCCTCGTCCAAATCTTCGGGTTCTTCTTCTTCAGGATCGGATTCGCCATATTCTTCTTCATCATCTTCATCCTCCCCATCATCTGTTTCCACTTCAGAAAGATCGTCTTCAATCTCGTGCAATCTCATGTTCTGGAGTGCCTTTTCCAACTCCAAATCTTCCTTATTTCCTGTTCTCTTTTTAGCGTAACCAGAGGCTTGCACTTCCACATCCAACAGGTGAGTTCTCTTGACATCTCTTTTGAAGTTGGGGTAAGCGTACTTGTAACCTTCACCGTATCCGTCGGTATCGAACATGGTACCGTCATGTTCTGGTGCGTATCTGAATTTCTTTTCGAAGAATGCTTTGACACCTTCCACGTCTCTATCAAAGTAATGCTTTGCGTCAACATGGTCGATAGACACACACTGTGGGAAGTCGATCACAACAAAGTCGAACTCGTAGTTCTTTGCTTCTTCCTTGTCACGTATTATGATGTTGAATTCGTTGAAATCACAGTGGATCAATCCGTAGTTGGCGAGTTTCACAATGAAGTTCATCAAGTCCGAGTACAACTTCTTGTAGTTGTCGTGGGTACGCAAGTGTTTCATCGGTATTCCCCTGATCCATTCCATCATCACACAGTGTCTGGAGTAGTCGTATGGTATAGGAACATTGAAGTTGTTGTGGTGCAAGATCGTCATGAAGTTGTATTCCTTGTTGGCTGCTAGTCTCGACAACGCCATCCACGACGCCGACTGCTGGTTCTTCAAGTAGTCACGGTTGTTCTTGATGGTTTTGAAGGAGGTTCTACCCAACCGGTGGATCTTCACTACCCTTTGGTTACCTTTGGGATCACTCACAGAATAAATATCAGATTCTTTACCAACACCAATGGTGGTACCAACAGCATACAAACTGTCTCTATTCAACATCGATTTCAACGCCAAGTAATCGAACCCATTGTACGTCAAACGGAAACCATCGTACTTGGCGTTTCTCAACCGCGAAACCAACTTCAACTTGGCCAAATCACCAATTGATCTATTGGTACCAGTTGGCGACTTCAATCCACCAAGTTGGTGGATTAACGTGGTTGGAACCAACTCGTGGTTTCTGGTTCCCATTTCAACTGCTCCCAACACACGGAAATCATCCGCGGTCAAGTACCTCATGTGCGCTGTGTCTAACTTCATCGTCCCTTGTCTGCTCTTCGCTTTATCTCATCTCAAATTTCATTTTTTTTTGGCTTCCCCATTTTCAATAGTGGTTGCGAAATAAACAAGTTGGAGGATTGGAAGACGAGGAATTAGGATGTATCGTAGACGCAAGAAGAGGGTGAAGACGTCAAAGAGAGATGTTGTTAGACAGAAACCAAAACGAACTGTTGTTCCTTCCCATAAAGCTCTTGGTTTGGGTTCGGATGTGCTGTATACTGATACGTTTTCATCAGTGTCTTATAACTGGACCAGGGTTCCACCATTAGGAGCCTTCAATACCAATACCAGCAAGCAGTCCAAGAAAAGCGAAGGAATTGCTTCGTTAAAACTGTTATGTGCTGAGCATTTAGCGAGAAATGCCGAGGGTTTGGAAAGAGATTACTTGGAGTATGCTCCATGGTCATGTTGGCTTCAAGTCTGGGATAAGATACTTGCATTGAACAATGACTCGTTTCGTGTGTATTGCATGTTTGCAAGCAAGTATTCAAGAACACAGGGATTCAAGCTGCACAAACTCACAAGAGGGACCACCCACCAACAGTTCCCGGACTGGTTCAACTTGCAGCTCATACGGAGCCAAGCAGTTGAACTGATTCGGATACCAAACACCCAATCGTACAGATTGGAGAATGTTTTCCTGAACCTACGAATCGGAGACATGGTTGAAACATTGAGCAGGCTCAGTTTCAACCCTCTCACTATCCTCGACTTGTCAATGGTACTGATAACGAAAGAGGATCATTACATGTTATTCAATATTCCCAACTTGGTGGCACTCAACATTTCCAAATCAGCATTAGTAGATGACCACTACACCCATAATATGATGCAGGCCATCTCCCTTGACGGGAAGCTCACACGATTATCAACACTAATAGTCAACAATACCAATGTCACTCAACAAGGAGCACTCGAAGTACTCAAGTCAAACAATCTAGCATATTTTGAATGCAGCTTCAAGCTCGAGACTGACCAAGTGAAAGTACAGGGTCAGAAATATGTGTCAGGGACCAAATGGTTCAGGTTGGACTTGACTCTACCACGTTTGCAGATCATTACTCAACTACCTATGGGTCTAAAAATGCATGCCCTCTATCGTTACTACTCCCCTCCAAATCAAAATACGTCTCAGTTCATTGACAACACACTAGATATAATGTACCATAACGGCCAATACTCAAGTGGTTCAAGTCGAACTGAAAGGGTCTCTTTGCTCAAAAATCTGTGGAACACCAGGTTGAATAATAAACACCAACCTGCTTCGAACGCATACTTTTACAACAGAAATCATCTAGTTCTGGAGCCGGTTGCAACTCCTCCTCCCACTTCACAAAAGCTGAAAAAGTTAAAGAAGCGAATCATCACTGATGCATCGACATTTTTTAGTTGAAGGATTTAATATACAATCTATTCAGAATACCAATAATCTATTTACCCGTAGATGGAGTGAAAGTTATCATGCTTTTCCGGCTGCTTGGCAGCACCAGTGTTACCTTTTAAAATTGCAAGCAAACTCTCGCCTGGGTTCTTTGGCTCGACAACCTCATTCAAGGTCTCACCAGGCTTCAAGAGTCTAATTTTGTTCTTCTTCGGTTCATTGTTAGAGAAAAAGTTGGGTGGCTGCTGCACCGCATGCTGTTGCTGCTCCGATTGATGTCCAAATCCATTGGATCCAGAAAAATCGTTCAACAAGTGGTCCACGTCTTCTTCATCACTTGCTATGTCAAAGTTGAATTTATCGCTGTTTGCAAACTTACTACTGAATCCGTCATCAAAATCATCGAAATCGTCAAAATTTTCAAAGTCTTCAAAGCCGTCTGGCTGCTCTGGAATGCTTTGCACCGCTGGTTGGTGGCTTTGGGTTGGGGCAGGAGAGTTCGTCAAGGCTGCTCCTAGCGAGAGCAGATTCAATAAATCTTGTCCAGCTGTATTGGTAGCTTTAGGTGCTTCTGGTTTCAAGGTAGGGCCTCCCTTCAACAAGTCCAACAACCCCTTGGACGAAGAACTGAGGTTTCTTTCCTTTGGCTGGGGTGGCGTGGGCTGTTGCTTCACCTGTGGTGATGCCAGTTTAGGTTTACTTAATATGCTCAATATTTCCAATGATTCTTTTCTATTGGTGGTGTCATCGGGTCTCTTCAAAAGCGTTAATTTCTTACCCAGTTCATTGGAGGGCAATCCAAACCCAGCAGGACTGCCACGTCTCAACGATGCTTCCAATTCATTCGATGGCTGTGCCGTTGTGAATATTTGCGAGGGCGCAATGGGTGGTGAGTTCTTGTTTAAATTTTGTGTTTGTGTTGGGAATGGCGACTGTGGGGACTGTGGGCCCTTTCCTAAAATCCCCAATAACGTCTGCGAGGCTGTGGGTTCTTTAGGCATCTTAAGCATATCCAACAACGACTTGGATGCGTCTGAAGGTGAGTTGACTTGCGAAAATACTTGGCCATTTTGGTTTGCTGGTGTTTGCGAATATGCCAGTAATGGGGTCTGTGGTTGGCTTGGTTTCTCATCCTTCTTCTTATTGAAAACACTCATCAACATCTGAGCTTTAGTTCTGTTGTTCTCAATGTTGGTAAGCTCCTCGTTGGACTTGTCTTGTCCCGCCAGTGACTTCTTTCTGTTGTTTAAGATGGATAAAAGTTCCTTAGAGTTGGCTTCTGAAGACCTTCTGTTGGTGAACACCAGTGGTTTACTGAGGTTCTGAGGGTTTGGTTGTTGGTTCAAAGGATCAATTCTTTCAGGAGACATGGTATTGTTGAATGTTGGAGAGTACAATGGTTGCGTTGGTTGAATCGGAGTCATGAAGTTACCTACATGTGCATATGGCGGAGGGAACCCTGGAATCGTTGCTGATGGTGGAGGTGGCCCAAGCGATGCACTGTTGTGTGGGAACGCAGGAATTCCGCCGTATGGAAGCGGTGGTAGTGGGCCCTGGAAATAGTTTCGTTGCTCGTGGAACATAGGAATTTGGTTCTGCAAATGCTGCGGTAAGTACATTTGGACATAGTGTTCGGTGTTGTCCGATGGGGTTACCTTTTGCAAGAGATTCAACAATTCTCTACCTGCATCGGCATTCAGCTGCAGCTGTGGGTCCACGGGACCTTGTATGCCCAAGTATTCCTTCAACCTTATTTCTGCCTGGTAGAGTAACTCCTCGTCGTTCAGCACTCCCTTGTTCTTGTTCACCCATTTCTGCATTGGCTTCAACACCGTGCCAACAATGAAGAAGCTGTTGGGGTTTGTTTTGACCTTTTTGGATACTGCCTTGAGATCGTGCCATTCTATTTTAGCGATTTCATTTCTCACAATAGGCTGGAAGTTGAATTCTTCGGGCACATTTTTGACCAAATATATCTTGTAGTTCTTCCCCTTGATCGTTCTTTCCACAACGTCTTGTTCATTAATCAACGACGACACATTAAACCCTGTTTCTTCTTCCACCTCTCTAACAGCACAATCCATGTCAGATTCGTCCTTCGAGATCTTTCCTCTGGGGAAAGACCAGGTGTTTGATTCTGTCCCTTTGACTAAGAGAACCTTGCTAAGGTCCTTGTTGAAAAGCGCAACACCTCTGACTGGAATCGTAGACTTGTACTTTCCGAACCTTGCCAAGGCATTGGCAGGGTCTCCCCACTTCCAAATCAATGGACACTTCTCCAAAACCTTTGATGCAAACAACTTCATCTTCATGCTGGGTAAATACGGATTTAATTGCTTCACGAAATCAGTGTAGAACCATTGGGCCTCCTCTACCTGAAAGAACACTCGTTCTATCGACGACAAGTCCTCGTTGGGAACATTTGCCAAAAACCTTACTAGCAAATCCTCTAGTACATGATCCACAGACTGGTTGGCCAACCCGTCTCGTAATTGGATGGACATCTCTTAATGTTAACTCTATAGTTGGTGATTGATTGATTGATTGGGATCTTCAATTAGCTTCGGCCTATACTTTTTTTTAATTATCGATTGGATTTTCTGGTTGGTTTTTTTTGTTTGGTGCATTTGAATTTGAGAGGTACAATGAATTTTGCCAGAGGGTTCCATACTGGGAGTGTGTTGAGGGCTCCTAGGTTTGCTCAGACGTTGAGAGAGGCTGCCAAGCCTCCTCTTACCAAGTCGGTGGTTATCAACAAGCCTTTTGGATTGGACCAGCCGGTGCTTCTCAATCACAAGATCATAGAAACGTTTCAATTGGGGAAGATCAAGCAGGAGTTGTTCAGCTCTGAGGCAAGGGAAAGAAGACAGAAGAAGTTGGATTACGAGATTGTGCATTCTCCATTCTACGAATCCAAGTCGTTTTTGAACACGAATGGGAAGATATTCACACCTCCCATCTCGTACTTTAAGCAGGACAAGTCAAAATACTTTCCTGATTTCATATCCAAGACCATTGACGGGGGGGAGACCAGTTTGTTTGATATCCTAGCCAAGGCCAAGGTAAGCATAGTGAGGGTTTACTCGACCATTTCTGGCGAGAAGTGTGCCAATACTTATTTCGAACAAGAGGGTACCAACTATGTTAAGGATGGATACGAGCATTTCAAGAAGTCACACCCAAATGCTCAGATAATAGATATAAACATTCCTCTGAATTGGGCTAAGGGGTTCATGATCAATCTTTCCAAGTCACTGATCAAAAAGCAGCTTGCTACTGAAAGACACTCCCTGTATTTCATATTGCCGGAGTACACTTTGCAGTATGATATTAGGCAAAAGTTGCACTGTGACAACATGTGTTCTGGTTATGTTTATTTATTGGACCAGGAGGGGAGGATTAGATGGGGGACGAGTGGGTATGCCGATGAAGAGGAACTTAAGTTGATGTGGAAGTGTGTTGGGGGTTTGGAGGGAGAGGTCTAATTTCACTTCACGTCAGTGAGTAAGCACAATTCTCAAGTTCACTTATCTCAACTAATTGTCGCTAATTATAAAGAATGAACATAGTATAGGCGAGTACAACGATCTGGAGAAAGTAACTGTATATAGGTTTGATACCAAAAGTTTTGCAACCATTAATAAAATGTAGATATGCTTATGGATTACATTGAGCTTGAAAGAGGACTGTACAATAGTTATTCGCAATGACTAGATACATCTAGTTTAACATTATCACTTGTTGCTGACAACCAAGACTCTTCTAAATAAAATACCAAATTTCATAAAAATTGTAAGAATAGTTAACTAAACGTAGTGAATTTAGGGTAGAAGAAACCTTTCCATCCAGAACCAGGCAAGCAACCATTATCACCTCTCTTATACTTCACATCGTCATTAACTCATTGCCATTCACTCTCTCGTTTACTACTACCGCTACTCCAAAGTCACGTGCAATTGTAATTTTTAGGGCTCCAGCCACCTCCATATCAACGTTTCCGCTTGGTAGCGCTACCAGCGAGTACCACCACGCATAAAATCATAAAATTTTTCACTCTGAACTGCTTCTCTAACAACGTCAGTAATCACCAGTACCATGTCTGCTCCAGTTGAAAAGAAGGCCGAACAGCAACAAGAAGAATTCTTGAAGATCAGAATCACCTTGACCTCCACCAAGGTCAAGCAGTTGGAAAACGTCTGTAACAACATCATCAGAAACGCTTCCCAACACGACTTGGTCAAGAAGGGTCCTGTTAGAATGCCAACCAAGGTCTTGAAGATCACCACCAGAAAGACCCCTAACGGTGAGGGTTCCAAGACTTGGGACACCTACGAGATGAGAATCCACAAGAGAGTCATTGACTTGCAAGCTCCTGCTGCTATTGTCAAGAGAATCACTCAAATCACTGTCGAAGCCGGTGTCGACATTGAAGTCTCTATTGCTGCTTAAATTAGCCCTGTGGTTTCTCATCTGTAGACTGTGCTTCCAAATGCTCTAGGCGTGCCGTGTACCGAAAGGTGCACAGACGTTGCGGTAGTTGCTATCAGGATTTGGGGCATAAGTTTATAGTGAGTTTGGAGTAGAACTTTGTTTTGCTAGGAATAAAAGATAATGCAAAAATATCGTAGGATGGAGCGAGTGGAGTGAGAGTAAGAAAGTAAACTGATAGGTTCTCTCATGAGAGGAGCCAGCTAAGCGTAGACTGCTGTTTGTGAGTACAGCATCGGACTAGAGATGATATTATGTAAGCATCCAGATAGTAGGAAGTGCTGCAGAACTAATAGTTGAGCTGTGAATTTTAGTCACAATCGCTCATATGTACTCTCTTACCTGTGAACACTCACGAGTTGGTATCTTACCCGATTAATATTCGAAAAGAACCAAGATCTATTGTAAAGAACCAAGATCTATATTCTCAAATCAGTGCAGAAGATCAAGCAGAACGATCAGCATGAAGATCATGTGACCCAATCTATTAAGGAGTAGATCACTACTATCACACTAACACTCCACCACTACTTTTATTACAATCCCTTTCCCCTATCACAAAGACCAAACACATCTGCACAACCTACGTCTCACCTCATTCATGGGGTTCAATCTCTCTTACGGCTGCAAATCATTCTTGTTGCCGTCACAAATTATGCCAGCAATAAAAGGACCAATAAAGTTGGCTCAAAAAAAATAGATACTAGTAATGTTTGTACTTTCAGCAAGACAACGTCTAGTGTTATCTAGGTTACAGCGATTGTCGCTCCGTGCCTTGAATGGGCAGCTGCGTGGGCTTGTAACACTTGCTAAGAAGCAACAGGCCGGTAAAACCAAGCGCAATGTGGCATTAGTTCTGGGGATTGTGATTGTGGGGCTGTATATATCGTTCAACCAGAGCAACTATTATAGTTTGGACACACTTCCCAATGGTGGGGTACCAGGCGGACCAGGCTCGCCCAATCCGAAGTTACAGGAACAGGGTGGATTCTTGGACAGCTCGCCTGCTAACCCGAACAAGTTTTATACGTCGAGCACCAACTCGTTACACCAGAAGAACAGCATCTCGCATCAGCAGCACAAGGAAGGTGTTTTCTTGTTGAACGAAGACCAGGTGAGCACCAAGTTGCGCCAGTTTGAAGAAAGTTATCTTGTGAACAGGGGCAAGGGTGTGATGCGGTATGACGTTTGTCAGTTACCATCCAACTCGCCTATTGAGGATGACCGCGCAGAGGAAATCGTCCAGGTGCCGATATTACAAGACAACAACATCAAGGCATTAACCGACTGGATGTTCTTTGGTGTGTTTGATGGCCACGGAGGATGGACCACCAGTAGTAAGTTGAGAGACCAATTCATCCCATACATTGTGCACGAGTTGGGCACCATATTCAAGCCTGCCAAAGAAAACGAGCTGTTGAGATATGTACCTAACAGCGCGACCATAGACCAGGCGATTAAGAACGGCTTTTTGAAGTTGGACCACGAGATTGTCAACAAGAACGTTGAGAAGTTGCTCAACGACAACAACAAGGCACGCGCGGCTGAGTTGTTGATGCCCGCTTTGTCGGGATCATGTGCATTGCTTTCATTCTATGACACGAACCTGAAGTTGCTCAAAGTGGCCGTGACTGGTGACTCGCGTGCCATCTTGGGACTGTTCAAAGACAATGTGTGGACTGTGCGCCAGTTGAGTATCGACCAAACCGGTTCCAACCCCACAGAAGTGGCTAGAATCATCAGCGAACACCCGGATGAACCAAAGGTCATAAGAAACGGCCGTGTCTTGGGAAGCTTGGAACCTACAAGAGCCTTTGGAGACTGCAGATACAAGTTACCTGCCCTGATCCAAGAACGTATTTACAAACAGTTCTTTGGCAAAAGACTCCCTGCACACCTCAACTCGCCACCTTACGTGACTGCGGAACCAGTGATCACCACGACCAAAATCAACCCCGAAAACAATGACTTTTTGGTGATGGCTTCCGACGGGTTGTACGAAATGCTCACCAACGAGGAGATTGTGGGTCTTGTAGTCAAGTGGATGGAAAAGGAAAAGATTGTCAAGCCACAGAAGCTGTTTTGGAACCCATTTGGACCCAAGGAGAACAAGCTCCCACAAGTCGTGGACGTCACCAACGACAAGTCGTCCAAGAAACCTAGAATAAAGAACAATGGAGGTTTCTTGCTCGAAGACAAAAACGTGCTGACACACTTGATCAGAAACGCATTGCTGCAAGGCGGGTCCAAGGAACAAACGGCAATGCTCATCAGCATCCCCAACCCAATCTCAAGAAGATATAGAGACGACTTGACGGTCACCGTGGTGTTTTTCGGAAACGACCCTAGAGGGGAGAATGAAAACGGGAAGTTGGAGATCAATGCAGAGGCAACTGCAGGCGGCGTCGATGCGTCGAAGCCAAAGTTATAGCTGGGGTACTTATATATCGTACAATTTACACGAAGGTATATTAGGTGAGTCGTAGAAAGGGAAGGACGTCGAGGGATTGAATGCTGGTATTTACTTTCTGCAGATGACGTACAAGATTGGTAATTGAGAGTCGGGCGATATGATTTGCCTGTGTGTTCCTTAACTAGATACAAAATCTGATTTGGGTGCAAATTTAGGTGGCATAAACTCTACGCAAGTTGTACTGAAAGAAGCATTAAGTGATATATGGACTATTATGTAGATATTAAGTGCAAAGACATCTTTGGTCTAAGCACCCTCGTTGATGCTTCTCAAGCGCAGTTTCATCTCTTTAAAGAATAGGTACAGTACTGCTTCACTAGTTGTGAAAACTCACGAAAATATCCTCGAAGAGAAACAGCAAGATTCATCACGGAGATATCATCATGATATTTCTAACCAACGTCAATCCTATAACATGTTCAGCTGCAACCGCATTGCTCAGCTACGATGTGAATTCATACCCAGTAATTGAGACAAACGAATCTAACTTCTTTTCCAAAACCTTCAGCAAATAGCTCATCATGAATTCCAAAGCATCCGCTATCGCCTTACATAATGTCCCTAACATCCCTATCCTCCCTGACGAACTTCAGCACCAACTTGCCTTTGCTAATAATCTCTATCGATCCTTAGATGCAGGAATATATTTGCAACCATTTAATCCACACACTAAAGCACATCAGAGATTCAGACTTCCAGCAGTCTTCGGCCAATGAAAAACTCTCCATTACCCCCATAAGACCCCCATTATCTAAAACTCACTTTCCCATGCATCCCAACCACCATTGTCATGCCACCGTCGCATAATCACTTGACCTCCCCAGAGTGTACTGCATATGATATTTCATTACCCCGACCAAAAATCAGCGGGGGACCAAAAAATCAACCGAAAAAGATTCAGTGCCAGGTTCTTCTTAGCTAAAGATGTCAGAATTGAAGCAACCGAGTGAGCCAGTGCAGCCGATCTCCAAGCCGGAAGTTGCTGCAGATGCCAAACCAGAAGTCGCTGCTAAAGAGGAAGCTAAACCCGTGTCAAAAGACGACGATTTGGACGACTTGGACGACTTGCTTGATGATTTTGCCGACGAAGTATTGGCAAAACCACCCGGGTCTGGAGTAGACACCGAGACCGAAACCAAGACCGTCGACGAGCCATTGAACGATGAGTTCAAGACCGGTATTTCTGAGTTGATCAAAGACTTGAAGATTGAAGACCCAGAGACTCAGGTGCAGTTTGAGGAGTTAGTGAAGCAGTTTGAACTAAACCACAAGGAGGAAGCCGAAGCCGAAGCCAAGAAACCACACAACTTCGAATACGTGATGAAAGAGACAATGGAACGGTTGAAGAAGGGTGGTGAGTCTGTCGACGAGAAGATCAAGAACGACGCCGCAGGAGGGAACCCTGAGGACATGCTCACGCAGTTGCTCGCTGGATTGGGTGGTGCAGGAGGTTTGGGAGGTGAAGGAGGCGACTTGGACATGTCTAACCTCCTTGTAGACATGTTAGAACAATTGCTGTCGAAAGAAGTGTTGTACGAACCTATAAAAGAGTTGAATGAAAAGTTCCCAGACTACTTGAAGGAAAAGAAGGACTCGATCTCAGAGCACGACTTCAAGAACTACTCCAAGCAATACGAGATCACGAACGACATCTTGGCCATCTTCGATGCCCCAGACTACACCGACGAAAACAAAGTCAAGAGAGACGAGGTCAACTCGTTGTTGGAGTCCTTGCAAGAGTTGGGCCAACCCCCAACCGAATTGATCGGCGACGCGGGAGACTTCCCCTTGTTCGGCGGTGGTGCTGGGGGAGCTGGACTCGACGGCTTGGACTTTGACGCAAAAGATTTGCCTGCGGGATTGGACACACAATTGGAGGAGTCCTGTAAGCAGCAGTAATGTCATTAATTAGTATATTTATTATTAAGGAGAATATACCTGTAGTAACTAAGTGCTCTATATCTCAATTCCACTTCTTCCAGCAAATTGTCTATAATAGTCCAACATATCCTCAGTGATGCCTCTAGATATCCCTTTCAATGCATGGTCAAAGTGCCTTCTTTCCACCTTTGTAGCGACCTTGTCTTCCATAACCGCTGCTAATCCTGCTTCCTGACAAAGCAATGCCATCTCTGCACCTGAACACCCTTCAGTGATCTTGGCAAGCTCACTCAAGTATTCTGTTAGGTCAGAGGTCAAGTTGAATTTCTTTGTACCGTTGCTCAAGATCTGCAATCTGGCTTCAAAATCAGGTGGTGCAACATAGATGTGACGATCCAATCTCCCTGGCCTCAACAAAGCAGGGTCGATTTCGGTGGGTCTGTTGGTAGCTGCAATGATTACAACTCCCTTCAACTCTTCCACACCGTCTATTTCGTTCAACAACGAGGTCAAGACATTCGAAGATGCTGCTGTATTTGAAGACTCACGATCACCCGAAATCGCATCGATTTCATCGAAGAAGATGATCAGCGGAGATGCTGCTCTGGCCTTTCTGAAAATTTCTCTAATGGTACGCTCGGACTCACCAACATACTTGTTGAATATCTCTGGTCCCTTCACTGCCAAAAAGTTGAGACCAGACTCGGTTGCAAGGGCTTTCGCAGTTAACGTTTTCGAACAACCTGGTGGCCCATAAAGTAAAACACCCTTGGGAGCCAGAACACCCAACTTCTTGAAGCTATCTGCTGCTTCTAATGGCAATTGCACAACCTCGACTAATTTCTTCTTCAATTCGTGTTGTCCTCCAATATCACTCCAGTAAACCTTTGGCATTTCCAAGAAGATTTCTCTCATAGCTGAAGGCACAATCTCTGGAAGTGCTTCGAGAAGATCGTCATAGTTTAACTTAATTTGAGACTGAGGTATGCTGTTTTTGAGTCCTCTGTTGATGGCCTTCATCACAGACTCTCTACAAAGAGCAGTCAAATCAGCACCAACGTATCCGTGGGTCTTGGATGCGACATCACTTACTTCCTCCGTGGAAAGAAGATACTTGTCGGGGTTCATCTTTTCCAACTGCTTCTGTAAGATGTCGAGTCTGGCATCTGCGTCTGGAATTCCAATCTCTACTTCTTGGTCGAATCTACCTGGTCTTCTCAACGCTGGGTCAATCAGGTTGGGTCTGTTGGTGGCTCCTACAACAACAATCCGTCCACTGTCCCCCATTCCGTCCATCATAGTCAACATGGTGGCCACGACTCGGGATTCCGTTTCTCCAGAGTCATCTGAGTTCCTGTTGGGTACAAGCGAATCGATCTCATCCATAAATATGATCGAGGGCTGGTATTTACGAGCTTCCACGAATATATCTCTGATGGCATTTTCTGTTTCCCCGAGGTATTTTGAAACTATGGAAGGTCCATTCACAGTGAGCACATGAGCATTTGTCTGGTGTGCAACGCACCGCAAAAGCATCGTTTTTCCTGTCCCTGGTGGCCCATGAAGAAGTATACCTCTGGGAGGAGAAATACCAAAATCAGAAAAGAGCGATGGGTTATGCAAAGGAAGCTCAATGGTGGATTGGAGTAGTGAGATTTGTTTCTCAAGGCCTCCAACTTGAGTGTAGTTGATCAATGGGGGTAAGTTAGGGTATTTGATTCTGGAAACAGCCTTCAAAGCTGACACATGAATCGTAGTGGAAGTCATAAATATGTAAACTGGAGCAACTGTTCCCGATACATACTCTGTATCAGATATGGCCAATTTGTCGAGTGCACTTACTAGATCATTGTCTGAATTGATATCAACGATTGCAACCTTGGTAGCGTTTGGCAATACAAACTGTAAACCTGGATAAATAAGACCAATGTTTTCGAGTTCTTGTTGAATGCTTGGATCTGAAATGTCACCTTCCAGGAGGTTAATATTAACAGACTTGGCATACTCTGGTTGCTGGGAATACTTGACAAAGTTGACTCTATCTCCAAGTAGAAGACCCCCCAAATGACGATAGCTTGCAGAGATATTGATAACATTAAGATCCAACACATCATTCAGGCCTGAGATCTCTCCGACTATACCTGCAGCACCAGTATCGCTATTGGTAACGTATGCTAGGTCACCATTCTTCAATTCTAATGCAGATAAGATTTCTGGATGGATATAAAACCTAGCAGCATCGCTCGAGATATCTTTGCCAGGCCTCACTATAAATGACTTAGGGATCTTGACTTTCTTGGCTGGGGCAGCAACTGAAGCAGGTTCTGAACTAGAAGAAGAGGCTTTCTTCTTGGATGTTTTAGATGACATGGATGCAATTCAATACTCCAAGTACACTTTTTTTGCGATGTGCTCATTGAAAAATCGATAACCAAAGTTGATCAACCAAGGATGATACGACGGTTTGCGGTATTCAGGCGAGGTTTGTCCACCGATATCCAGCAGTTAGTTCTGAAGAGTGACCAATACTCATTTGACTCTGAGCATATAGCATCCACAAGACCAAAGAACTCACTTTATAGGCGGTCAGCCTCCCAGTTCAAGCTGACCTACTTGGATAGATCAGAGTCTACATTACCTCACATTATCGATACAAAGACTCTCAACTTGGAACCCTTGAAGAGATTCCTAAGTCCCAGGTTTGAGTTGCTGCCGAAAGAACTTGAGGCAATCCTCTGTGGCCTCTCCAACACGCATTTGGAGATGATGAACGACGGGGAGAGTACAAGATTCCAACATAAACTGCTAATGGAAACTGATAAACTAAGAATAGTGGGCAAGATTGCTGTAAAGTACTACTTGGGCACAAGTACCGTGTTTTCCAGTCGCCGACACCTCTCGGTCACACTGACAGACATCGAGCTAGACTTGGCACTCTTTGCTAATGATTCGGAATTGATCCCCAAGTTTATGAGGGAGAACCAGTTGTATCAAAGTGTTGTTCCATATAAAGGTACGATGAGGGCAGGCCCCTTCTCGTCTAAACAAGATTATATCACCATGAAGAACAAGATTCGAGATAATACTAGCGTCGGAACCTTTTACACAATGGTTGGGTTGATATACTCAAAGTATCCAAGGCAAGAGGTGACTGATTTTGTTGAAAACAAAATATTGGACGGACAGAAAGGGTTGATACATATTGCATCCCAGTCCTAAAACTGTTGAGCATATTAAAATTAGAATTGGAACTAGCATATTGTACATACACCTTTCTATTTATTGTGTAAGTAAAATATACATTCATCTACAAATACAAGGATGCACAGAAGACAATGTCTCTCTTGATCTTTTCTTGTGCTTCTGACATCTTTGCATGTAAAGATGAATCACCCACAATTAACGCAGCATTCTTCACTTCACGGCACACCTCATCCAACCTCGTGATGACTCTCACAATCGTACCTTCAGCTTCTCCTGTGATTTCCATGATTTCATTGAATGACATTCCTCTTGCCCATTCGTACACTACGTTAACCAATGCAAACCTCTGCCTCTCCAAGAACTCTTCTTCGTCACTAGTTAACAACACCTGTTTTTCAGAGTAAACGGCGAGCATCTTCTTTGCCAAAGCACGAATATGCTCCTTGCCTCGTTCTAAACGTGGGGTGATACATGGAGGCTCAGGGTCCAGGTTCCTTCCTTCATAGACAAAGCATGACAATAAAGCAACTATTTCAGTAGCCTCAAAGTCGCCCAAGAAGTTGTCAAGAACCAACTCAGTAATCACCAATTCCCATCCGGAGTTGATTTCACACGCAACACGGCCCTTCAAAACCACATTATGTTGCTCATCAATAAATCCTAACGTCTCCAACACTTCAAGTCTTTGGTTGTAATCAGGTAACAACTCCAAGTTTTCGTCACTCAATGCTTTCTCCAATTGGTCAATCTCTTTTTCAAGGTCAAACTTAGTTTTCAAGTCATTGTATTGCTTCTTGAAATCTGGGTGCGCCAACACGTTGGAATCGTTCAAGTTATCTATCAACTGTTGTCTCTTGGTATCCAATTCGTAGAATGACAATTGTGAAACAAAATTAAACGACATCTCTTCCCATTTGTAGATCAACTTCACAATGATCAGAATCTGCGCCTTTGCTTCAGCCAACGCAGTGGTATTGTTGTTCAATATTTCTTTGATACTGGCTTTCAATGCGTAACGACAAACAAAGTGAATACTTGTAAAAGGGATCAGCTCAACCACCAAGTCGCCAGAGTACTTGATCTTATCAAAGTGCTCTCTCAAGTACTCGGAAATAGGAAGATAAGGCAACTTTGTATTGTCGTTTTCAAATGCTGCTCCGTGGTTGAATGTCAATCCCATCAACGCCTTGTTGCTCACCGTTTTAACAACGAACCCAATACGAAGCTTGCCTTCCTTGTTTCTAAAGCAAAACATCCGTCCTGTCTTGAAGACATGTGTTCTGAGAGAGACTTGTTCTTGGACTTGCTCAATGATCTTAGCGTACACCTGTTCATACTCGGTAATCTGGTTGAAAGTGTCCACCAACTCTTCAAATGGATATTCTGGAGATTCTGTGATGGTAAGCTTTTCCAACTGCTTTGTTAAATCCTCAACCTTTTTCTTATTTTCAGGCATTAACACCTGAGTCGAGTTTTCACTGAAGGAGTGCTTGATCATCTCTTCAACACGTAACGCCTCTATTCTCAAAAGATTCAAAATCATATTGTACGTCAATCTGAACTGCGACAGCAATTTAGTGGCTGCACCTAAGGTAACTTCTTTGAAGTCCGAAAGTTGTAAAGCGTTATTGTACGCCATCACAATCACAGTACCCGTTTTATCTAAACCTCTTCTACCTGCTCTACCCGACATTTGAGTGAATTCTCCTGGGAGCAAGTTTCTGAATCCTTTCCCATCGTGTTTTCTCAAGGTACAAAACACGACTGTTCTGGTGGGCAAGTTCAACCCCATGGCAAAGGTTTCCGTTGCAAACAATACCTTCACTAACGTCTTTGCAAACAAAATTTCGATACATTCCTTTACAATAGGTAACAACCCACCATGGTGTACAGCAATACCACGGCTCAACATATCTCTGATTTTGAGAATTTGTGGCAACTCGCGGTCCTCTTTCTTCAACCGTGATACAGCTCTGTCAACAAACATGTGGATTTCAGACTTATCACGAGCTGTACAGAAGTCAACACTCCGCAAAGTGTCTGCGTACTCTTCGCACTTCTTCTTGGAAAAGACGAAAGTGACGGCTGGCAACAAGTCGTTCTTCTTCAACCTTTGCACCAAGTTAATCCATGTGTTTTTATTTGGGCCATCTTGGTTGCGACCGAAACTCTTATTCAGGAAATTGCCCCTGGTGCCAGCAGCACCTCCTCTACCAGCTGGAGCACCTCCTCTTCCAGTAGCACCTCCGCGACCTCCTCTACCCCCTCTATTACCTCCCCTGGCAGTGCCACCTGGTCCACCACGGCTTCCCGAACCCATGGCCACACCAGGTGGCCCATCTTTCTTCGACGAGCCTTCGAGATACTCCTTATGCTCCTTGAAGTTGCCCTCCAAAAACTTTCTCTGTGAGTCAATTACAGTAAACATCTTGTCCTTCGCACAGATCGAGATTTCCAACGGCACAGGTCTCTTTGGAGTCGAGATCACATATATGTCCTTTTGTTTGGTTCTTCCCACCCAGTTGGCAAACTCAAAGGTATTGGGCACGGTTGCGGAAAGCAAAATATACTTGACATGATCAGGCAACATGATAATCACTTCTTCCCAGACCACACCACGGTCGGCGTCATTAACATAGTGGACTTCATCGAAAATAACAAACTCTACATCTCTGATAAGATCTGCACCTCTATAAAGCATCGACCGCAAGATCTCTGTTGTCATGATCAAACAGTTTGCTTCTGGGTTGATTTGGACATCACCAGTGATCAAACCAACATCGATTTCCTTGAAAGTTTCCTTGAAGTCTCTGAACTTTTGGTTAGAAAGAGCTTTGATGGGTGAGGTATAAATGGCCTTGGTCATGTTTCTTGTAGCCATGGCAATGGCATATTCTGCAGTTACAGTCTTACCTGCCGAAGTATGTGCAGCCACAAACACCGAGTCACCTTGCTCCAAGTGGTAGATTGCTTCTTTTTGGAAGGTGTCCAATTCGAAGGGCCATTTTCTAGCCATGTTGGGTACCAATTCGTCAAAGTTGTCGATCTTGTGGTCGATATCCACCACGTGAGCCCAGTTACGTTTGACCTCTCTTTCGTGGCTCAATGCTCTCTTCATATGCGAGTAGTCCATGGCGACAATGCCATCGATTTCCTTAGAGTCAAATGGAACCGACTCGCTTGTCTTTTGCGACGGTTCTTGTGCGCTCTCCGGGTTGTATATGGAATATTCGTCTAGTTCAGTGATTGCGTCCGCAGCATCATCATCTTCCAACTTAGTAGGTAGTTGTGATAATATGTTCTTGTCTGTGGTTCCAAAGTCCATCCCACGGGTGAGTCCTTGAGGTATATCAAACAAACCCACCTCATTTCTATGCAAGAAGGAGGCGGAATCGTTAGGTCCACCAGCAGCCGCAGCCGCAGCCGCAGCATTACCACTCTGGGTGACCAATCCACCTGGCTGGAATGGTAAGAAACTGGTTTTCCCCTTTATCGAGTCTGACTTGGAGGTGTACTTTCGGTTAATTGAGAGTGAGTTTCCTGAGTTGGCATTGTCGATTTCGCCAACTTTCACTTCTTCCTTGTATCCAGTGATGTCACCAGTAATACCAGTTCTTTTGAAACGAAACAGGGTTCTGCTAATGGCAGATGGAACATTGAGCAACTGGTCAAAAACAGCATCCTTTCGTACTTCAGGTTTTTCATGAACTAGATCGAGCAAGTCCCATGTCAATTCGTTCAGAGGTTCAAGTAGATGCTTTGTAAGATCGTTGAAGTCAGACGTTTGGGTGAATGGTGCCCTAGTGGTGGTCTCAGGATCAACAACGCCTTCAAGCAATGCGTCTGCAGCGGTCATTGTGTGCTAAAAGGTGTCTTTGCCGTTGAAATTTCTTTGATTTTGATTTTCATGCACTGAGTTTTTCAGGTCTCGATTTTTGAAAAGACAAGAAGCAGATGAAGAACGAAGGCACAGGAGAAGGGGAAAAGGTTGGGTGGAGTATGCATTTGGGTTTCTCTATTAGTGGTATTGTCTTCAGCATTTTGGGTTTTAAACACCGATGTTGGTGTAGAGAAGGTTATTGAATGGTTTATGGAGATTCAGTGGGTGCAAAATTTAGTGGAAGGAACGTATTGGAGAAGGTGAAACCAGTATTTGAAATAAAAGAGGTGAGTCTATACCAGTAGATGTTTCTGAGCAAACTGAACCTGCTACCTTTAAATCTTCAGAGGTTTGTAGGAACTATTTTAGTATGACATGGTTACTGAAACATATGAAGATTACAAGAATACCCTGAAATATAATTATACAATACCTACTTCAGATCAAATTCCGAAGTCACTATCCACACACACACACCGTAACCACCATAGATCCCTCGCTATCACAGCAAGAGTCCCTTCCGTACGTCTGACATCAAAACTTGGTAGCGCGCACTTTTCATCTCGAACCAAAAAGAAGATCGAGACAAAGAGAAAGCACTTCTCGTGTGAGGAACAACGATGTCGCTCTGCAAAATCAGATTACAGGAGGAAAGAAAACAGTGGAGGAAAGACCATCCCTTTGGATTCTATGCCAAGCCGAGCAAATCCGGCGATGGGTCGCTTGATTTGACAAATTGGTCAGCAGGTATACCTGGTAAACAAGGTACATTGTGGGAAAACGCTGTATTTCCTGTGACGATACTGTTCCCCGAAGACTATCCTTCGAAGCCACCTAAGGTCAGGTTCCCAGCGGGTTTCTACCATCCAAATGTGTATCCTAGTGGAACCATTTGTCTTTCGATCTTGAACGAAGAACAGGACTGGAGACCTGCGATTACGTTGAAGCAGATTGTTTTGGGGATCCAGGAGTTGTTGGACACTCCTAATCCAGACTCGCCAGCACAAGAACCTGCTTGGAAAGCGTTCAGCAAGGATAAGTCGTTGTATGAAAAGAAGGTGAAGGAGCAGTCAAAGCAGTATGCGGGAGCACAATAGAAAGTACACCACTTAATATCGACGTCGAACTCACAGCATGCCAAACAGACTGGAGACAGACTCGAGGTACATTAGACTGTAAGGTGCATACCACTCCATAGCAGAGATTCGGGTTGTTCATGAGTCCACTCTTGCGCCAGTATACGAGGGTGATTCCACGCCAAGTGAAGAAGGTGGAGCATACATAGAACATAATTAGAGAATGCACCGAAGTGCTTGGGTTATGTCGAGCTAATTAATATAACACTTTGTAATTGTAGCAGAAGCTTTCATTGAAGTAAGATCAATTAGAATTGAATTTTCCATTTATTGAAATACTGAACTTAGAAAGATACATCTATAGATATACGGTCGCTCTGAGTCTCCAGGTATCAATCTAGATTCGACTTGGTCGCCTATGGCAATGCCGCGGCAACATACTCACTATCCTTAATCAAATCTCTACTCTTCAGAATGCCAACACCCGAGGTCAACTCTCCCAATTGTGAGGTGCCCTTTTCCTTGTAGGTAGACACTGCAGGGATATCGGCCTTGATTCTGCTCACCAAGGTCGAGTACGCTCTTGGCTCCAACCTGATCAAGGTGTGCAAGGGAATGGACATCCATGGGCTTTCTTCTTGTGGGACGTTCATGAAGTAGGCGTACAAGCATCTCAACACGGCCTGATGTGTGATGATCAAGATGTTTTCTTGTCTTTCCAATTCCATGATGATTGGTTCCAATCTGATCACGATATCTCTGTACGATTCGCCTCCTCTGTATCTGTACTCGTACTTGTTATCGTCTCTTGCTTTGAAGTCTTCTGGGAACTGTTGTTCGATTTCCTCGTATGTCATGCCGTCGCATTCGCCCGCGTCCAATTCGTCCAAGGCTTTCCACTGCAACTTTTTCTTGTACGGCAAGAACAGCGATGTTTGTTGTGTACGTTTGAGCGTGGAGGTCCATACGGTCAAGGGTGTGTCTCGCATTTCTTCGCCCAACGATTGTAACACCAACTCGGGCAACTTTTTGGCGTACTTCCAGCCGCGTTCACTCAAGTTGGCGTCGCCCCCGATTTGGCCCGTCAAGTTGAATTCCGACTCTCCGTGTCGAGAGAGCCAGATCGACCGTGGTTTGATGTGCAAGTTCATCACGTAGTACACTATCCGGGACTCCAAGTAGCTTTCGATTCTGTTCAAGATGATCTGCTCGTTGACGTTGACCAACTTGATGAAGGTCTTTTCCGAGTCATCGGAGGAGTCCATTGTCTCATAGGTTTGCTCGTAGTATTTGATTCTCTGCAAGAAGTCTTCCGTAGCAAAGTCGTTGTTGCGGTGGACGTAGTCGGGGCTGGTTGTTTTCACGTCCAAGATGTTCTGCATGATGAGTTCGTCGTCGTTACACCACGACTCCAAAAACATGGGCTCGATCGAGTTCTCACGGCACAACTTCAAGATGAACTCTCTTCTGTCCTTGGTCAGGTTGGTAGCGTCCAAAATCCCGACTACACCCTCCTCCTCGACAAACCATTTCATCATGTCAACGGTGGCCAAGTTAACGGCTTCCTTACGGTACCCCAAGCCGTCCTCATTGGTCGGGTCGAAAAAGTCCGCGTTGATGTTGTCGTTATCAGGGACTATCTGCCGTCTGTACGTCCCCACATTGAAGCACTTGGACTTTATCAGTAGCCACAGCAAGTACCGCACAATCTTCTGCGCAATGAGCGATTTCCCACGCGCAGGCAACCCCACCATCACAACGCACACACGCACGTTCTCAACGTGCGAAATAGAATAAACTGGCATCTGTCTCTAGCGTATACCGATCCTTGGTGAAAGAAGAGTATTTGGCTTTCGCTAATTTTTACTGTGAAATGCGGAGTCGCTACGAATTTGTCCTCGCAAATTTTGGGGACGCAGGCGAAAGACGGGCACTGACGCTCACTAGAAAGCGCAGGAGGGCGAGGCTAACACCGAGTTTCCACTGGCGTTGATCACCCCATTGTCTAGTGAGTTGATTAGTGAGGTGATTACTGATGTGTCTGTTGTAGTGTGACTGCTGTAGTGTGCTGTAGTGCGACTGCTGTCTTGAGATCACTTTTATATTCTGGCAGTGTGCACGTAAAGTACAGAGCACTCACTACTACTACTGTCACTAGTACTTTACAAAAGTACTCTTCAATACTTCACAGACAATGTAATACAAACAATCTACATACTCATACTTGTTGGTAAACTACACAGACTTTGCTCTCTGCATTGATATACAATTATCTTATGCACATCTCTACATTTTACTGACGTTCATAACTATCTACCTGCCTCTCGCCATAAACTCACTGCTTAATTTTCTCTGGTAAGTAATATACGGTATGGTACTGTACACTACTGCGCACCATCTTATTCTGTCAGTAGTGTTAGTACCCACGTCTTAGGGGAGTATTTGTTAGTACCCACAATCTTGTACTGTCAGTAGTGTTAGTAGAATTTATTGAATATACTAGTTAGACTGCTGTTAATAGTACTCAGCAAAGTAGCACACTGGTTAGCACACTGGATAGCATACTGGTTAGCATACTGGTTACCATGGTACTATCCTATTCTGTAATTTGTAGTTTTCTGTTCTGTAATTTGTAGTATTCTCTTCTGTTACTAAAGTATCATCTCTAGCTGATACTAGTACTATCTTCGAATATAGGTATTACAACAGCAATGAATACTCTCCCACACGAGTACTGTGGTCTGCATTGTAATACACCTTCGTACAACATCACACTTCTCTCTACCATCCACATCTTCTCTTCTACTATGTTACCATACAGTTGAACCATCTTGTACACCTGCACTCAGCCATGTCCACCGTCTAATATGCCTTACGTCTAATGCATCCTGCCTAATATCGCACTTCCATATCTTCTATCTCTCCACTCGAGTCGCACCCTGCATTCCCTCTACGCATTCATCACTTTTCTGCCCTCCACTATTCTCTTTCCGTAATACATGTGCTCCATTTCAGCATTCTTCCTCCGTTGCCATAGCACTGTGTCTCACATATCTCACTTCTACTTCATCCCACTCATCTCTCCTATTATCTGTCTCCCTATCTCCCTATCTCCCTATCTCCCTAATCTGCATCCCATTCCTTCTACTTCCCCTACATACTTCCATCATATCATCACCTGATCATATCTGGGGTTGAATGCCTGAGCATTTCTCCTCCTTCATGTCTGCAATTTATCGTACATCATACATTACTCATCACCCAACCCACAACCTCTAACAACCCTAACTCTAATTCCATCAAACACTACCAACTCATAAATTTCCCTTTCATAAGCCTCCGCACTTATCCCTATCTCCCTCTCACCCACTATCATCTTCCCTTCCATCCTGCTCCCTAGTCCTCCTCTATCTTCCAAGGTCGTGCCCTGGCTCCAAATCCAATACCTTTTTTGATTGACACTTTTTTTTATCTTCACCCTCAACACCTTAACCATGAGACGTATTCTCAACAGATCCACAGGCCTGGCCCTGGGTTCTTCGAAGGACAAGGATCGTGAACAAGCGCCCCAACCGCAGCACATATCCCCCCGCAAAAGTAACTCAACAAACGAGTCTCGTGACTCGTTGGAGGATCTCCATATGTTTGAAAAGCGCAACAAGTCCCAATACACAGCCCAGCCGTCGCCGCCTGCGCAAGACCCTGCTCCCGTGGCTGGCATGACTGAAATGTTCTCGTTTGTGAACGACTCGAACCTCAACTTGAACCCGTGCATCTCCACTTCCGACGCTAAGGAACAGGCCCTGTCCATGTACACAAAGGACTCCGACTACATGGGCAAGTCCATCTTCTCGCGCAGCAGAAAGACCTTCTCCACTAAACAGTCGCTGTACAACGCATCGCACGACCCGCCTGCCAAACAACAGCAGCAACTGCTGCTGTTGTTCAACTCCCAAGCCTTACAGATCTTGACCATAGCCGAGGAATCGCGAGACGACGAAAAAGCCCCGAGCGAACAAGTGGGCGACAGACTCAAACAGGTCTACGACGACATGGCATACGTCATGAACCAGTTCAGCAACTCCAACATCAACCTCACGACCGCCGTCGTCAGCCTGATCGACTGCTTCAAGAACTTTATCGCCTTTGTAGCTAAATTCCCGGACGCCGAATGGAACTATAACTCGTTCAACAACGCCCTGGTGCGTAAGATTATCAAGATCTACTTGAACTTCTACGACAACCTCCTCCTGGACGACGTGTACATCAAGCTTAAGCTCTTGTTGGTGAAGAACTTCAACGAGTTTGCCCAGCGTCTCAACACCCACGACGACGCAAACTTCAACACCATCAACATGTTCCAGGCCATCGCAAAGCCCCAGAACTATGCTATTGGAAACAGCGATGGCTTGCAGTTGCCAAACGAGGACGTCTTGGAGCGCATCATCGATAAGATCTCCCAAACTGCGGTTTCTGTCAAGGAGCAAAATGGCTCTTTTATTGCCCCGATCGCAAGAGGTATCAGCAGCAACTTGAGCATCTTGTGCTTGTACTTTGGATACCCTAACCCAAGCGAGTACCACCGCAAGTTGGTCAAGAGCTTGCACGGTTTATATGATGACATCCATATCATCCTCGCTAAGAACCAGATCGACTTGGCGGGCACCTCGGGCGACGTGGCAGCTCTGCTGCCAGTAAACAACAGCTTTTCTCGCTTCACCGGACTCAAGTACACCCCCAAGGAAAAGCCTTCGAAGATCAAGGGCAAGGTGATATCACAACCTGTAA
Source organism: Kodamaea neixiangensis (assembly GCA_030565385.1). Taxonomy (NCBI): domain Eukaryota; kingdom Fungi; phylum Ascomycota; class Pichiomycetes; order Serinales; family Debaryomycetaceae; genus Kodamaea; species Kodamaea neixiangensis. The sequence goes on along the minus strand of JAJMBT010000010.1, from coordinate 28,292 downwards.
TGCAATACCCAATACTGCAGCTGCCTCAATACCTTGTGCCACCGGCACCACAAGCTACCAAGTTCAAGCTTCCCTTCAGAATCCCCACAGACAACGAAAGACCGCCCATCTCGCTCTCGCTCTCGATCGAAAGCTCACTGCGCACATCGGGCACCATGGGAGGATACATCTACCCCATCATCGACATCAAAAAGCAACCGCACTTGGAGTCGTACTCCAACTCTAAGTTTGCCATTTCGTGTGGCCATGTGTGCCTCGACACGTCGTCAGGCACGACGACGGAGTACCCGCACGTCTCTGCGCCATCATCGGTGCTCATCTCGCTCTACAAGCAGGCCTTGTTGGCGCAGTACCAGAAGGTATCGAGCACCACGGGCAGCAGCATAGAGGGGTTTGCACTCTCAGAACAGGCAGCCGCGTACGGGTCTGTGCTCAACCAGCTCGAGACGATGTTCCCGTTGAAGCGCGTCAAAGTTGTCGACCCCAAGACCAAGCAAGAGAGGTACGAGTCGCGCAACCTCCCTGCAACACGGTTTGGTCAGATCATTTGGGGTGAACGTACGTTAGTGCAAGTGCAGAAGAAACACAAGTCCGAAAAGAAGTTGCTGGACTTGGCCATCATCAAGGTGAACAAGGCGTTGCAATGTGAACACAACTTTTTGGGCGATGACATCCCATTCAACGAGTTTGACCCTGCGCTCATGTTTGACAACTTGTATGTGCGAAAGGTGCTCAACTTGAAGAGACACACGCCTGCGAGCTTGGAAACCAACATTGACGAGGTGGACCTGCAGCTTTCGGACAAGACCAACGGCACATACAATGGGTTATCGGTGTTCAAGTACGGGTCGACAACCAAGTACACCAAGGGTAACTTGAACGGAATCAAGCTTGTGTACTGGCTTGACGGTGCGATCCACTCCTCGGAGTTTATTGTGAACTCGATCGAGCACAATGCCAGTTTTGCCGCAGGCGGTGACTCGGGATCGTGGGTGTTGACCAAGTTAGAGGACCTCGACTCGCGGAAAAAGGGGCTCGGTGTGTTGGGGATGCTCCACCTGTACGACGGTGAGTTCAAGCAATTTGGCTTGTTCACCCCAATGTGCGAGATCTTGGAACGGTTGCAAGAGGTGACGGGTATTACGTGGGGAGTGGTTGGAACGGCCCCAGAAAAGGCGGAAACAGACACTACAGGCTCGGAGTCGGAGTCAGACATAGAAACCACCAGCGATGTGGACAGTGTATTGGGAGATGGTGAGTTGCCTCCAGAACTTGATTAATTGATATCAACTAGACATAATATATTGTAGAAGCTGAAGCTTATTAGTTCAACTGATGTTGTGTAATGACTCGAGTTCAACGTCGCAAGTACCTCTGGCATCCGGTAATTTGTCGTACTGGTTCGGCATTATCAGTTTCAGAAAAATTGAGAACAAATGAAAAGTTAACGGGAACAGAAACACAAGATGTCAGGAAATGGCGGGAAAGCGCTCACGATAGTGTTCGTTTCTGTGTTGAGCTGGTACTCTGGAGTGAAATTCTGGAAGCCTTTGGTTGTGTAAGTTAGATATGTGAATTGGAGAGTCAGAGAAAGTACTAACATATTAAGGGAACACCTCAAGGAAGATGGAGCCTTGCGTACGGACATTGAAATTGACGATAACAATGACCAGCCTACTTCATGGGAGGATTTGAAACAGTCTGTGAAGACTACTTTGCACCCTAGTAAGAAGGATGAGTGGGAGAGCCAGAAACAGAAGAACCTAGAGAGCAACTTGAAATTGTTCGAGCAGGTACGGAAAGAGCAAGAGGATTCAAAGAAGTAGAGACAAGTGTCCTGTGTGAGTGTTTGAAGTGTTGCTAGATATTTCTGATCTATTTGATGTTGGTTGGTGAGTTTTTCAAGAGTGCAAAGGGTCCATGTTCACTTCACCAGTTCAAAATTGCAAAACCAATTGAAGAGAGTGAAAAGTCGATGAAGCCGATGAAAGCCAATGAAACTATACACTTATCACAGCTGACTTCAATATTATATAGTACAAACGACTACAAGTAATACAGCTCTCGAAATGTCACACATCACCACCACAGTATATAATAAGATGATCTACGAATAGTGGATAAAAAGCCAGTGACCAATAAACAATGAATTTCAGAAACTCAATTACTCCATGTATGTCTTACAACCCTTATACCCATACCCCAAAACGCACATCCATCTTAACTGGTACCCCAGCATATTGGTCTCTATTCTTTTGAAATTTTTCAAAAAAAAAAACTCATCTCATCATCATGGGTAAACTTAAGAAGAGAGGAAAGAACTCTAAAGCGCGTGCCAACCCACTCAAAGGGAAGGAGGCCGAGTCCAAGGATGACAACACTCTCCAGACAAAAATCTTGCCTTTGATCGAGAAGCTTCAGCTGCTGGTGCCCAACGATAAATCGATGGCAGTTGGGGCTATAACAGTGTTATGTGAAGACGATCGTATGAGACAGATGTTATTGAAGGAAAAATTGGTTTCTATCATCATGGAACAATGCTTGAATGACGACAATGACGAGATCATCGTCGAATCGTTTGGTTTGTTGAGGAATTTGGGAATAGAGGAAGGATACGACGTGTTGATGCACTACTGGAGATCTGACATCTGGACTGCAATTAGTGCCGCTCTCGTCAAGATAGAAACCTCCTTTAAGTTCTTGTTGGAAAACGAATCAAAAGACAAGTCAAAGCAGCTGTTGTTGTTTGATTTCACGGAGAACATCTTGTCATTGATTGTAGTCATTGCATGTGGATCCGATGAGTTGTACGAAAAGGTGCTTGCGAAGGTAAATCCTGTTATTGAGTTTGTCAGTGGTTTAATTCGCAACCAGGTGTCCAGCTCCAAGTTCAAGGTGTCGAACCAGCTCTTCATTGCACTCATAGCATTCATCTACGACCTTTCCGTTGAGTCCAACGAGTTTATCCAAAAGGCAAACTTCGACTTTGAGTCGGTCCAACAGAACTTGGAGAACCCAACCGTCGCCCAAACTTCATGGGGCCGTCTTATCCTGGTGTACTTGGAAGGGATCAAGTTCAACAACTTGGAAATCGCAGGAATCGAAGTTCCTATTGCTGACTCACTCTCCAACGTCGTGACCCTTGTTACTGCTGTTAATTTGGAAGAAGTCAAAGAGAACATCATAAAACAGGCAAACCCAGACAATGCTCAACCGATTGCTAAAGAAGACTCTACGATACTCAATGAGTTGAATAAAAACTCCAAAGAAAAGAACAAAACCAAGCATGAGTTGTCTACTATCGAAGTATCTCTAGATGTATTGTCATCGCTCTTAGAGTACAGTTCCACACAAGACCAAGACATCTCGATGACCTTCGAAGATATCTATAATGTGTTGCTTGCACTTTTGCAGTTTGAAGTCGCCAACAACCAAGTGCTTTCGTTGTTGAACAAGATTTTGGTTGCAATCAACAACTTCATATGGCTCTTGGTGACTAAAAACGTCCAAGAATTCAACTGCACAGACTTGTGGCAGCTGTTGCAGCAGATCACACTGGGTGATTTGGAGATCCAAAGAAACATAATAAGCATTTTCAGCGGATGTTTCCGTCTCTACGACTTTTCATCAGAAGCTGTAAGCATGGTCGCACCTATGGTTGAAAGAACAGACAACCTCAGACAAGAAGAAGACGAAGAAGCATTTGGATTGGCCCTTGCACTCGTGGAGTTTTTGGGCCAGGCGACATCTGCCGTGGAAAACTTGCAGGTCGCGCACACAGTGTGCCCATTCATAGTATCGACGATCGAACACTACCTAAAGCAAACCAACCCGCTTGCTATAGAAATTGTGTTGACCAGTCTCGACATCATCTACGAAATCTTCGGAAGCGACAAACAAGAATACGACCTGTTATACATCAGAGACAACTACAACGCAAAACTCATCGAGTTGGAAAAGGAAGTCAAAGCAGTCTACAAAAAAATTGACAAAAACAAGTACGGAGACTTGAAGATCAGAGCTGAAGAGGTGTGGAACAACCTCCGCAGGTTCATCCAATACAAAGAGTCGAGTATATAGTCATAGTTAGAGAATAGAGGCAGGTGATTTTCATTTCCCCACTTGATTCCACAAAAGGATATGTTGAATCGGCCCGTATGGGGTAAAATTGATGGACGATGAAGAGGAAGCTGAAGTGGAGAGTGCTCTTCTTCACCTTCATTCTATATGTGTACAGCAGCTCCGTGGACAATGGAGACAAGTTTTCGGTATGAAAAGTCCTATTGGAAATATCAGAACAACCGTTTTCCTACAACAAGGCATTAAAACGTATATTACAAGTAAACAATTAAGCTAAGTCTCTAGAGGCTCGCAAATGCCGTAAAGGGCTTCCGTTTCTAACGGCCCTCTCTCTTCTGCGGGCCAGGTATTCTCTATTCATGAATCTCTTCTGGATCTCCAACTCTCCTGCTGACAAATTGGGTCGAGTGGATGGTTCAAGCTGGCTAGTGGTTTCGCCCAGAGATCCAAGTGTCTCGGGCTCGTCTACTACTACTATTCTGTCTGTGGTGACCTCACTAGTAGGTGTATTTCTTCGAAGGATCAACTCCGCCACTGTAGTTCCGTTGTGTCGTACTGTCCCTGCGCCCCCATCGTCTGCCACCTCTTCAACCTCTCCCATAGTCTCGTCGCCCTCGCTGGCCGGCCGCGAGTCATGCACCGGGTACTCCAAGTTCTCTGGCAATATCAACCAGTACTCAGGATGTAGCCATATCTCCTCGATCTGCGTAGGTCGCCTAAGCCGCCTCTTGCCTTTGAGTGGTTTCTTGACCCGACCCCCCGAGCTGTCGTCTAGTTTCGTGAGAGCACGCCGGTCGAAATCCGCGCCCGATATCCAAGCCTCAAGGTCCGCACAGTCAATCATACCAGGCGCATATGTGAAAGATAATCCTGGTGTAAAACAAGGAACTGGTTTGTAAAAAGTGTGTAAAACAAATCTGATGATTTTGTGCCAATCCCAACCACCCGTTACATCACGTGAGTATCCGTATACGGAAAATGTCACTGCAGATAATTAAACGATGCATAAATACGGTGGTGCCTGTAAGTAGACAGGGCTGTCCAGATGTCACCAAGACTTGGGTGGGTGGAAGGTGAGATGATTTGGTGGTACTTTTGGTTTTGCTGGCAGTGAATTAGAGATCCCTGAGTGTTTAATAGTGCTGGTTGTAAATGAGGGTGCAGTGTTTTGTGTAAGGTACGGATTTGCAGCCAAGGAGTTCGAAGTCTGTTACGGTCGACTGATTTGAAAAGGGAGCGACGGCTTAATGAACGTACACAATCTGCTGATATGGACTGAGGGACCATATGGCATCACCTGTTTCACTTGAAGAAGAACTGCATTCTGTTGGGTCCAGCGAAAGAAGAAAAGGGAAGTGGAGTGATTCATTTAGTTTAAAGGAGATGAGGAACGAGCAGAATGACCTGAAGTGAACGGAAAGGGTCAAGAGATTGAATCAACGAGGCAAGTGAGAGAATGAGGTAATTGCTGCAAGTAATGATCCTTGTTATTTACATTCTAATAGATCTACGCAATACTTCAATCCCAACTACGCCAAACGTCACCTGTATCCAACCAATGTCTATAATATTAAATATAAATGCAAAACTTATTCAGTCCATGGGACAGACATCTCTGGCCACACTCTCTTGTACATGGACATCGCAACCGTATCCTGCGAAGTCAATTTACCATCGAATTGTGCCTTGAAGTAACCATGAGTACCCAACGATTCCTTGATGAACCCACTTCTTCCAGACTTGGTAAACAAAGGAATAGCCTTGAACCAGTTGATATCGATGGCGTTGAAGAACATGTAACGAACAGTAACAACACGCTTGTGGATCTTCACTGGGTGTCCTGTCAACACCGCACGTTGGGCAATAATTCTAGTGTGGTCACAGTTTAAGAATGTTCCTTGGCCAGCAAACTCAACTGCACCTTCGGCATTCTGCTTGAAGTATATCACTGGTGCATTGTGGAACAACACTGGAGCAATGGCGGTCGCAATCACCAAGGTACCCTGGTGGGCAAAGTTCTCTGACTTGTGCACATTGTTATCGTTATTAGATGCTTGGTTGAAGATGGGGTTGATAACTTGTCTTCTAGGCCCGTACTGCACAATGATAGACTCCTTGGCAGGAATAGGCTCTTCGTAGTCTTCCCAAGATTCAAACGAGAAGTTGCAAACAGCCAACTTGTGTTCGTGTTGGAGCAAACTATAAAGCACAAATGGTGTGCGAGATGTCTCAATTCTCTCCAAAAGTAACGATGGTGCGCGTATGTATACTCTAGCTCTGTTTCCGACATTTACTTGTGCTTCCTTGATCGAGTCCTTGACAACCTTGTTCTTGGTGGCCTTGTAGTTGGAGATTCTCAACAACCTTCTCCAGACACTGGGGGCTTCAATGTCATATTCATCGTGGTCCCAGTCGCAGTTACCCAAGTTCTTGATACCTCTGAATGCACGCAATCTCTCCTTCCCACTCTCATTAGGATGCAATTCCAACTCGTCTGGGAATTCCAAATCCTCCTTCTCCATCTTACGGTATTCGCCCAATTGACGTTCTTCTTCTTCGGGTGATAACTCGACGTGCATCTCGGTGAACTCAGTAGGTGCGTACTCGGTAGCAGTGTCTTCTGGGACGTCGGCCTCCATGGCTTCGTCGTCGTCGTAGTTACCACTTTCAATCAAGTCTGATTCGTCGATTTCCTCTACATCAGATGCATCCTCCAAAACATCGTCAACCAACCATCTACCTTGGTAGTCAGAAGTTCCGGTGGGAACCTTGAAACGTTTGGATTGTCTTACTTCTCTTTGGTCTTCAAAGTAGTTCTTTCCGTCCATTTTAACTCCGAGGTAGTCATCTTCGTACAAATCTTCGTCCCCATCCATGTCAATAACCTCTGGGTTCAAGTCGTCTAAAGTCTCTTGGTCTTGGCTCGATTCAAACACGCTGGTCTCGTCGGTACGCAATACCTTTTCGATTCTGTCCACTTGAAAGTCACCGTATCCAGGGATATGCACCAATCTGTCGGCATTGAAACCAATACCACGCACAGTACCTTCCACCACAAGCGATCCTTGTGACAAGTCGCTCGACGACCATGAAACCGAGTCCGCAACAACATATCCTCTATTGTCTCTCCAGTTCACACCCTTGGGGAACTTCTGGCAGATGTATCTCAAACAGTTGGATCTCTCGGCCTCTGCTTCCAAAGCGTACAATTTGTCTTCTGCTGGGAAAAAGTGGTTGAAGAAGGATTGCAAGGACTGCCTGATATCCAACTGCAAGTTTCTCTTTGGGTATGCTGAGACTACGTTCGGCAAGACTCCGATGACACTACCGATACCTTGTGCTACAACACCTCTTAAAATCTGTTCACCGTACTCCTTTTCCACCTCTTGTTCAGCAGAAATTCCGAAAATAACAAAGTCAGATACCTTGGCTGCGTCCAACACAGACAAGACGTTGTTCTGATCAGGAATAATGACCTTCAAGTTAGACTTGAATCTGTTCACCTTTACATTGGTTACCGAAGGCAATTGGAAATCATACGCCGTTTGTTGGTCAGCTTCAATGGTCTGATTTATCAAGTCATTGGCAATTTTATGTGGAGAAATATCTGGTGTTAAAGCAATAACAGTCACCACCTTCTCAGCTCCATTACTTCCGTCGAATAATTTACGAGTGAGCTTGGAGTCAATGATCTTCTGAGCCTTCAATTGCTTGGCCAAATTCTTTCTCTCCAACTTGGAAACTGGTCTATTCACGTTCTTGTTTGGCTTGGAGGTCTCCTTCTCAACCTTTCCCTTGGTGATGTTCTTCAACTGACCCTTGGTGGCATGCTTTGATTTAAATGGTTTATGGTCGTTTTTCAACGTACTGCGATGCGAGTGCCCTCCTTTAGCCATCTTCTGTCTTCCTAGCGATGAGCTTGAAATTTTTTGAAATTGTACTTGATCTCATCGCTTGGTCACATGTGGTCTTCTAGGGCTCGACCCTTTCGTATTCTGCGCGCTACCAAAAGCTGACAAAGACGGTTTTTGTCACTACTGTGCAGGCCTGGAAAATTCTATGCCCTGAGGAAAAAAAAAGTCCCCATTGAAAGTTTCAAATTTTTATTATATCAACGAAGTTATAGAGAATTGTATGTACTGCACGATACAGATAGAAGTGGACTGAATGAATAGCAGAAATGAGTTGGGCGTCGTGGATATATGATTGTTGAACTGAAATGCTACGCGGTAGCACATCACCACTTGAAGTGGAACATTAAAGATCTAGAAGTTGACAAGTGAAATCACCACTTATTGAAGTAGAATACGCGATCATTACAACCAAGAGAAGAAGAGCTATCATTCACTTACGCCGAACCCAAGAAGTATACTAACAAATATAGCAATATGGCTCACGAATCTGTTTGGTACTCCCACCCAAGAAACTACGGTAAAGGTTCTAGACAATGTCGTGTCTGTTCCTCCCACACCGGTTTAATCAGAAAGTACGGTATTGACATGTGCCGTCAATGTTTCAGAGAGAGAGCCTCTGACATTGGTTTCAACAAGTACCGTTAATCTACCTGTTTTTCAGTATGAAACTCGGTATATATTAATGTTTAAATAAAAGCTTTATTTGATGTAATGAGCGTAGAGAGTGTAGCGGGAAGAAGCAAGGATTAGATGAGAAAGTCGTCCTGAAGAGAGTGATTTCAGAAAGGCTGAAGTGATGCATCAATATTAGATACATAAAGCTATCCCGAACTTTCAGTTTGACGTATTTCCACTGCAGTCAGTTAGTCTGAACTCCGTATAAGCTTACTGCGCAAGCGATACACTTTCACTGACACGCTTGTAAAACTACTCTTCCTATCTACCCTTCCACACAAATCATCAAGAATATACTATGTTTACACTACACATCCAAAAGGATATATCCCATAAAATATCGACATTCGAAAATCATCGCCTCACCAAAGAGACCCAACGATATTCAAACTTCCTAACAGGGACGTTGATCTGGGGAATGCAATCATTAAAAAATGGCAACGAGTATAACTTGTCAATTTACATTATCTCGTCGTGGCAAATATTCCCTTGCTTTAATAAGCTTTTTGATTAAGGAGCAGAAGTCTTTTTGTTTTTTTCAACTGTTATTTATACTACCTTTTGTCCGGGTAATTTAAAAGTAGGGTTCCTTGTTATTGCTGCAAAAGTTGCAAGGATCGTCTTCAATGATGTAGTTTATACTAGAACCATTTCTCTTAGCAGTACAGCACTACCTCTATATGCCGCTTCCTTGACTCCATTTGCAAAAAAGACTTTAAAATAGATAAAGAGCAAGAAAATGATCTGGATTACGTTTAGTTTTGAATGCCATACTGTACAAGAGCAGTGTAGAAGGCTCCACCAGCCTTATAAAATCGAAACAAACAGATTATCAACTACACAACATCAAGCTTGAACGATGTGTGCGACATCGAAGCCAATGTATACGAGAGTATGGATTTGAAATAAATATGCTAATTCAGTAAGACCTGGTCGACGTCGATCCGGACTATTAGTAACGACCTGAGCAAGCCGATCATTGTGATGAAGCTTGTGAATCCCACCGGGACCACTGCGAAGACGACGATTTTGTAGACGTCGAAGAAACGGGATCTTTTCTCTCCTCCCTTGCGTAGGTCGATGTTCAGAGTGACAAAGTTCTGGCCAATGTAGGTTATGGTTAGCAAGCAGCTGATTAAGATCCAGATATGTAGGCCATACTTGTATCCGTCTGCTGTGAAGGTCAGCACCAAGTATTGTTCTATGGTGATGATGATAGTGGACATGGACAAGACCCGCACGATGGCTGCGGACGTCAGGTATGTGACGATCCAGCGAATGATCATTCCGTCGAGCACCGAGTAGGACAAGTAGCCTGCGACGATGCACCAGAGGCCGGTCAAGAAGTGCTCAGGGAGCCTTGCTCCGGTGAGTGCGCTCATAAACTCCATGCGTGTTTCGCGGGGTAGGGATTCATAGCTGATGCCCAATTCGTGGTGCATGCTGATGTTGTATTGGATCCGATTGTCGAAGAAGACGCGTTTCCACGACTGGACCAAGCCGATGAGCGGTGGGATAAGCGCTACGTCCCGGCAAAAGGCCAAGGCAAAGTGCTGTCTCGCATTGAGGAACTTGAGTCCGACTTGTTTGATACTGGGACGCTCTGGCCTGGACGAATTGGGGTTTGTACTGCTGCTAGTGGTCGAGGGAGGTGCCGAACCAGGTTGCGACGCAGCTACAACGGCCGCTGCGGTCGCACGAAGTTCGACTATCGAGCTGTTTCGGGAGGGGGCGTCTTCCTGCCTCAAGTCCAGCACAACGTGCAACATCTGCGACGTCTCGTACGAAGGAACGGCCTCGTTGGGGTCGTATCCATACCCTTCAGTCCCCATATGCGAGCGGGTGCGATCCACCACCGGCTGGTGCTGCTGGGGAGGTGTATGACTTTGACTTTGTGGTTGGCTCAGGGTTTGCAGAGATGTAGTGTGGATCATGGAAGCATGTGATGAGGGTGTCCGATGAGGACCCGAATAATCATCCTCCACCTGGTACGACTGCAAGTCGTTGGCAAACCGCCGCCGGAGCGCTTCCATCAACACCATTTGCTGCTCTGTCCTATGTTGAATAGGCCCTATCACTCAGGTTGGTTGAAACCTTTTCCATTCATTCCAGAAAAAAAAATTCCGTCTCGTATATTTAGGGGGTGGAGGCACTGCCATCGAGAACAACATAGCCTACAAGCGGTGAATAACACTCTTACTGCGACTGCAACTGAAAGGCTACAGTAACTTCTACTCTTATCTACATTATCGCAAATATGCAGCTTTATTGACTCGGCTCACATGCTCATACCGACGCTGATCCAGAAAAAACAACCTTGAACCAAAAGGAACATATTGAGGATATACAATAGATTATAGAATGATGTTGATGAGAATTAAAGGTGTGGGTGCTTAGATGGCCTCCAACTGTTGGCTGATCTCGTCCAATTCGGCCTTGGAGGCGTTGTATTGTTCGGTCAACTCCTCGAACTTCTTTTCCCAGTCTTCCTTCTCGGATTCCAAGGAGGCCACCTTTCTTTCCAACTGTTCGGCCTTGATGTCGGTTTCTCTCAACTTCTCGGTGGTTTCCTTCAAGTTCTTGTCGGCTTCCTCCAATTCTTCCTCCAAGACCTGGTTCTTCTTGGTGTAGTTCTCGTTGGAGGTCTTCAACGAGTGCGATTCGTCCGCGGTCTGCTTGATCTCGTCCAAGTCGGTCTCCAACTTCTCAACCTGTTCTTCCAAGACCTGGTTCTTTCTGGTCAACGACTGGATCTGGTGGTCCTTGTCCAAGTTCTCTTGCTCCAATTCCTTGATTCTGTCCGACAATTCGTCAGACTTCTCCTGCCATTTTTCGGCGTCCAACTTCAAGTTGTTGATTTTCTGTTTTGTTAGTGATCTGGGGGCGGAGGTGGCGATTTGATTTGTTGTTCACATCAATTTTTCTACCGTATCGACATTTTTCTGCCGGGCGAGGCACCGAATCAATCAATCACTCAGCGAGCCAACATACAACAGCCACAATTCATCCTATACGTACTTCCTTAAGCTTGTCCATGGTGATATCAGTGTAAAAAGAGAGTGGTTAAAAAAATCTTTTGACCGGTGTGATCGAATTTATATATACACGTATAAAAATCTTCGATCTGGCTTTTCGACTGGTTGTTATTTGTTGTGGTCGTCTAGCGAGTGTGCAGGCCTGGGAGGAGCTCGTGTTGAGGGGCTGGGCGCGACATGCGACATCGATAGTGTGAGTGTAATTGCGACATACACGTCTGTCCCGATCCAGCACAACCAGCAGCACGTTTAGACCCTGGTGCTTTAGCAACTAAAGCGGAGGAATCAATGGACCTAACGATATGACCATCTGGCAGAATCTGGCCTGACAACCCCAACCGCGGCAGGCGACAATGGTACCGCATTCTGACTACTGGGTAGTGCGCACACGTTTTTTGCTACCAACACAAACATTTTTTTGGTTGCAACAGCCAGCCATTTCCCCATAGTTAAGGTTGCGTGGCATGAGGTAGTGACTAAATCTGCACGATTCCGGTTGACGACAGGAGTGAAAGGTTTGCAAAATTCCTCAGCCTGAGTTATAATTCAGTGCATCTTGTTCTTTGTATTATCCTATATATACATTGTGAGGCCCCGCTCCTAGCCCTTGATCTTTTTTTTGCAGCTACTACAAGATGACTACCAGTGTGACGACCTCGTCTCAAGAGAGTTTTGTGACGGCGCCGGGCAGTGCTGGGTCTTCGCGTTCGCTCTTGCCGAGTGTTTATCGCTACTACAATGACTACCAGACGTACGTTAGCTCGGGGACCCCCTCTGCTAGCCAGCAGAACCATCTCAACAAGACTGCGCAGAACCTGGGGTCTTCGTCTTCCCAGCAGCTTATAGTTCCGACCCCTCGCAGTGCTCTGCGCACGCCTTTGGATCGGCTGCTGCAGAGACAGACCTCGCTGTCTCCCATCAAAACGAGCTTGTACACCCACGCCCTTTCCATGTCCCCTCCGCCTGCCACAAGACCACCGCGCACTCCTAACAAGAGAATTGCCCACCGCAGAATGGACTCAAACCCTTTCGACATCTTGTACGACCCAAATTCACCTTTGGACACCGCCAATGGCTCGCCCACCAGGCGAAACCACCTAATGATGTCAAACACTTCCTACCACGGAACAGACAGGCTCCAAAAACCAAAGCATGCAAGAACAGAACTGACACCAATAGTAACAGTATTGGAACCACACTTAAAAAGATCAGGATCCGTCATCTCCACAGCTGCTACCTTGAGAAACAGAAACAGAATCAAAAGCAGAAACAAAACCATCCTGAGATCAAACTCCGTCTTTTCAAACTCCAGCGACGACAATGGCAAGAAGAAACAGCCTACATTAAAAGATAGAATCAAGTTCTTATTCCCAGTGAAAAGAAACCGTTCGCTTCGCTATGCAAAAGTCCCAAAAACTCCCCAAACTCCAAACTTCACCAACTACAACGACCTCATGAAGTTTGTGAAAGACAACTACTCATGGAGTACCTTGAAACAGTCCATTCCACTGTCAATGTACTACTACGAAGTCCACAATTTGTTGGCACCAGAACCCCACTTGACTAGAACGTACGGCAGAAACGACTTTTTGGACTCTCCAGAAATCAAACCTCTGTACATTGTGAAAAACATCATCCCATTCTCAGACCCATCGACTGCTTTGCCATCGTTCGAAAACTCCCCAATCTCATCTAAATACCGCGGAAACTACACTCCTTTGAAGGAGCTAGTCTACCAAAAGTATAAAACTGCCGTGTTTGCAAACAAGTACTCAAGACCACCCACCTTTGCCGAAATGTACCCCAACGATGTGTACTTATTAAGCAAGGCCGAAATAAACCAGATCAACAAGAAGTTGTTGCTCGAGGTTTTGTTGCGAAGAACTTTGGCTGCGAAAATCGATTACAGATTACAACAGCATGGAATAGCACAGATCGAGTCTGATGTTTCTCTCACATCTAGCCCCGCCAGCTCCCACACCTCATCTGCATCATCCTCCCCATCCATCAACTCATTCACAAAGAAACAAATGGAGAATTATGGCAGCTTCCCAATCCCCCCACAAAAACATGCATCCGATTCTACCTCAACACACGAGTCAATTGACACTGCAGAATTAATGGTCCACAACGTGTCCCTCTTTTCAGAGCTACTTCCTTCTCCACAGATTAGTTATGCATCCGATATGTTTGGAAGTATTTACTCAGATAAGAACTTTCTGGCTAAGCCGAAAGAATCTCCTTTGAAACAAGTTGTTCCATTTCCAAAAGATCTGAAACCATTGATCTCCCAAGCTGAAATGGCTGCCATCACCGACTCCTCAAGTAACCAGTCTCCCAAGAACATGGACGATGCACTGCTGATGTACATCAACGACTTCAACAAAGCCTACTACGGAAAATACAAAAGCAAAGACTTGAATGAGGTGGAAGACGTATTGTTCAACTCCAGTGTTTACCAGTTAAAACCTGTGCGCAGGTCTGTTGGAACGCTTTCATCCTCAGAAAAATCGAGCAGTGCAGCCATAGCAGGGCAATTTGGTAATTTCGTAACCAGCAGCTCATCCGAAGGAAAGAAGTCAACTTCTGAGTCTCAAGATACAGACGACAAGGAAAGCAAAACACCCAAATCAAAGAGAAAAAGATCGTCTACACCATCCTCATCGAAATCTCAACGTCATAGCATACCCTCTTACGATAAGAGCAAGAGAAGATCAGCATCAACAACCAACGATTCCATATTCCAGCACTTGGATGACTTGTCAAGTGAATTATCCTCATACTTGGAAGCAGGGACCTTTTTGCACGGTAACAAGGAGGGTGACCTGCCTTTAAAGACCATGAATCCAATCCTGGAAACCCTGTTTGCACCAGTAGCACCATTGAATCTCCCAGGAGGAGCAACTCAATCCACGCTACAATTCCCAAAGACAAAAGCACTTCATGAATCGCTAACCACCTCCAACTTGTTGTTGCCTCGCCCGAGGACCCCTGGTGAAGGTGGACTTGACTTCAAGAGACACTCCCTCACTTCATTAGATAGGCTCTCAAAGACACAGGACTTGCCTTACATGATCAAACAAAAGGGCAGAAGTCAAACAATATTGGAGTCAATCACTCAGACCAACGAACCCACTCCATTCTCGGTGGAGATGGTAGACTTGCCGGTGATAAAATCTCCTTTTGTTAACATGCATGCCGATATCAAATCCTTGAAAGGCTCCATTCTGAACGACGATGGGTTGCGTTCCACCCGTTCGTCAAGTCCAGTGAAACGGCCAGAATACACTTGAGTAAAGCCCATTAATAATACATTTTTATACATAGAGAATAAAAGCTAAGAGGAAACCTATTCTTCCCCTTCCCATTTTTGTACTGGATCCCAAACAGCTCTACGAGTTGTACACCATTGGTAGCATAAACTCTCTTATTCGTTTCGAGGCTTCTTCATCCAGTAACTCGTCTTGAATAACAGATGCCTGTGTAGGGTAGTATCCCTGGTCCAACATGTTCAACATGAACATTGGTATTTTGCCGTCTCGCACACCTTCACAGACTTGTAGTACCTCTTCCACCGAAATGTGTCCTGCTTCGTTCAAGGAGAGTAGCCTCAAGAACCACTTGCGGTCCTTCACGTAAAATGGTACAGAAGAGGACCCGTTCACGACGGGCGGTGATTGCATCGCTGCTATTGCGGCAGAAGCTAAAGCATTTTCAAAGTCGAGAGTCGCCGTGGCCGCAGTTACTGCGGCAGCTGCTTGCTGTGAAGCAGCCATGTTTGACTGGTCCATCACCCTCGACCTTTTCAAGGCAGGGTCAACAGAGTCGTCTTCCTGTGTTGTTGGATTCGTGCTGCCCAGGTTTTCATTCTCACCAGATATGGCTGCCAAAGCCTTGAATCCCAACTCAGACTCTGAATTTGGTCTCTTTTTGGACCCCGTTGATGTTGAGGTAGAGTGCCCTGTGTCGTTGGTGGGCAGGCTAAGCAGCAGCGGAACCTGTATTTGTGCTGCTGCTTGCGCTGCCTGTGCTGCCTGCGCAGCCTGTGCAGCTTGTGTCGCCTGCACTGCTTGCGCTGCTGCTTTCGTCAGCTTGGGCGGGACCAACGCCTTGAAGTAATCGTTGCTTGCTTCGTGGTAGTCAAACTTGGGTATTTCGTTGTACACCTCGCCCAAACCCTCAGCGTACTTGGAATCGAGTCGAATAAGCAACGGCAATATCTCGTTATGGTAGACAGACATGTACTTGAGGTTGTCGCTTAAGAAGAAGTCGTTCACTATTAAATTGCCCTTGTTGAATGCACTAAGGGACGGGAGCGAAAGCGATTCGCTGTACAAGAGTGACTTTACTTGTCTCTCGTCCAAGATGAGTGAGTTTGCTGTATTGTCAATGATCTGGAATCTTCCCAAGTCCGGGTTCCATCGGTACGAGTACCCGTTGGGTGAGTTGTTGTTTTTCTGGTGTAACATTAGCACGTACCAGATCTTGTATCTGTGGTGGTTGACGTTGAGTAGGTGCTGTTGACATGAGTACTTGGTGTATGTGGAGTATACTGTTTCTGGGTTCGCTGCTCGCAATTGCCCGCACAAGTATGCCCATGCTTTCTTCGTCATCTCGACTTCCGCGTCCTTGGGGTAGCTGTGCACAACGTCGGAGAGGAGTTTGATCAAGTACTGGTCCATCTTGGGTGTCCATCGCCGGTATTTGGAGTCTCGTGATTTCAAGTCGTAGTCTCTGAACTCCGCAAATTCTCCACCAGGGTCCTGTCTTTGTTGTTGTTCTTGCTGGTGTGCAGCCGATTGTTGGTGGGAAAGATGCTGGGTGACCTGCTGATGTAATTGCTGTTGCATTTGTGCTTGGAAAGGGTGCTGCATTTGGAGCTTGGTAGGCTGGTGCAGTGTTTGGTGCTGCAGTATGTGATTATTAGATGTGTACAAATACTGTGCACCCAGGTTCGGGTGGCCCAAGTCATCACTCACGCTCCGGAGACGTCCCAGGCCTTGGCCCAGGCCTCGCTGTTTGTGCTGCAACAGAGCTTTTGATTGGCCTGTTTGCTGTGGTGAGACTGGCGAATGTTCAGACGTGCCCGTGCCTAGGCCTGCGATATTGGTCCCAGATGTACCAGCGTTCAGCGCCTGATTCTGGACACTTTTCGAAGAAACGTGCAACCCATTCTTCACGCTCTCAAGCGTACCTTGCGCCATTCTCACGTCTACCGTATCTCACACTCTCCAGCTGCGCAATTAATTGTGTTCCCTATTCTTCTCTCTCTGCGCAGCAACAAGCCTAAACTTCAACCTCCAATATGAACTGATATTTTTTTCGTACCAACGAAATCTCACTGGTGTGAAGCAGCCGTTACTGGAGCAATCGGCTATTGTAAGTGACTTCAAGCTTATTCCTCAGTTCAAAGAGCGGCTGCCACTGCTCTGGTGAACTGCCTTATGTATACAGAATCAAAAACAAAACAAAAAAAGGAAAAGTTTGAAAATGTAAAACGCTGATTTTTTGCATGTTGTTGGGGTTCCGGGGTCATGTGACAGGGGAAGATGGGGAAGGGTTGTCGGTGTTGATATGTGGGTATAATGGGTATAATTAAGGCAGGTGTTGGTGACGAATCTGTCTGCTCAGTTGTTTATACACTTTTTTATTCCTTTTTGGTTCATGTCTTGTTATTATTCTGTGAGACGTGTAGTTCTGCAAATCGTAATCGATAGTTTGATTTTCTGAAACATTTTGAAAATTTGCAGCCAATTTCTCAAACTTCTAAATCTTACAAGTGTTGAGAGTAAGAAATTATTACTCTGTCAAGATGTGAATGGTGAATAAGTGGGTGAAATAAATTGTACTCCCCCAATCACAGCCTTAATGAACCTACATGAAGTGAGCATCTCTTTTCACTTGTATCTTCGCATTTTATATAGTTGGTACATATCACTCCCAGTACTCTAGTTCTTCCTTGTTCCTGCGGCAGCAGCCGCAGACGCAGCAGCAACGGCAGGGGAATTAGAAAAGTAGTCCCTATCGTTGGCATTTGAGTTGTAGCTCAACAACCTCGACGCGTGCGTAAACTGGTGTGGTGTCAGCTGCATCGGCTCTTCTCCGTTGAAAAATACAGACTCCTTGAGCCGGCGATCAAGATTGTACTCCTCGTGGCGATTCAGAACCCTATTGAACTTGTCGAGCATCTCGTAGATTCGTTTACGCTTGATGGACAACTGATTGTTGGTTCCTGGTGTAGACACCGCAGGCGCACTGGCTCCAATCACAGGTACCAGTGGCACCGCAGGCCCCGGAAGTCCTCCCAAAGATCCGGCGGAGGCTGTCGTCGCGTTGTGCACGTGCGAAATAGACCCCAACCGGTTCTTCAACGTCATGAATGTCGATGACTGCGGCAATATCATAAGCAACCCATACAACGTCTTGAATAAGTATGGATGTTTTTCCGGCTCAAGCAACTGCAACCTCAACTTGAGGAAAATAGGAGACTCCAACAACTGAACCAATATGTCCAACTGTGTCAACAATTGGAAGGTCACCTCCAGCTCAGATAAGTTTTTGATAATCAAATAAGCTAACTCGTAGTTTGATGTGAGCAAACATAAAGACAACGCACTTGGTGAGTTGTGACACCAACTCTGGAATAAAGTCGCAAACAAAGACCAGTCCTCCAACTTGTACACATCCAAATTCTTCAACTTCTTCCGGAATCCAGAAAGTTCTTGCGTCGTGAGCAAAATGTTGTTCAAGGTTACAATGATAGTGTCGAGGAACTCCAAATCATCCAACGTCACAAGCACCTCACTCAATGTTTTGAAAATCCGCTCAGAATTCAAGGTGACACACAACTTTCGAATAATAAACTCGATTTTATTTCGCAGCAATGGCGACTGGAACGACGATTTCTCTGTGGCTGCTTCGCTTTTGAACAATTTGATCAACTTGATCATGAACTCCTTGAAGAAATCTTGATTTGCTTCGGAGATCTGCAGCAACAACTCTAACACCTTTAAAATCACCTCGTTGCTGCCATCCGTCGAAGACTTCAAGAGTTCCGTGATGTCGAACTTTTTGGACCCCAAGGTTGTCACCTCTCCCCCAATCTCCTCAGGAATCTCGTGGCCTCCAACAAACTTGAAAAAGCTTTCGGGGTTGTTTGTGTATAAGAAGATCAACCATTCCAATGACGTGATCCGCGATATTTCATCCGTCAGAGTAAGGAACTCCTTGACAATCTTGTCCAAGGTGATTGGAAGTTGGTACTCAACGAACTCATCGTACACTTCCTTATTCAACCCATGGATCACATTTTCATTGATCTCGTCCGAGTCCTCGAGGATTTCTGCAACTGTAGACTCAGCAAACTTGACTAAGAATGTTTGCAACGCTTGGTTGAAGCTAAGGAACAGGTTGCGCAATCCGAAGTCCTTCTCATGGTCTGTTATAGAGACGTTCAGTAAAACCACAGAAACACAGTCGGGAATGTACTTGACGAAACCTATTGGCGCGGTTTCCAATATCTCTTGGAGCCAGTGCAATACGATGAACTGAATCTCCATGTAAATCTCGTGCGGCTCATTAGTCAAATCATTGAACCTTATGTTGTCCTTTTTCTCTGGCATTCTCACAAAAGAGAGGAGGATGTCGATAATTTTGGAGTAGTCGATGAATATATCCTGCCCGTTGAGTAATATTTCTCCATCAATGTCTTCAGAAGGTTCTAATTGTTGAGACCCTTCAAGTGGTGTCTGCAGAGGTCCGGATTTTCTTACGATGGTGGTACTGTCCGACTTGAAGGAAATCGCGTCCTCAGAGTTGGAATCTTGTTCATCGGACACAGGATTGGTGCTTGTAATTGTGGATTGGTTAATTGTGTCGGTTCCGTTGGTAGCTGAAGAGGCAGATTGGTTGGTTGCAGTTGGAGCTGTAGTTTCCTTTTCTTCCACTTGCTGTGTCTCCTTCTTTTTCTGTTGTTCTTGCAACAACTGCTTCCGCTTCACTTCAAACTTGACCTTGTAAATAGCCTTGATTTCTTTCAAGAACACATTCAAGATATTTTCCGTCTCCAATCTAACGTCCGAAGGCGAATTGTTCATCAAGAACTTGATCAACGGTTCTAAGAAATTGGGCAAGAAGGTAATCAATTCGAGCGAAGGAATATCATCAAACAACTCCAACCAGCTGATTAAGAACTTTTTTGCAAATGGGTCGATGATGAACATTCTTTCTAGGAGCGTGGGAATGAATTTGGGCAAGGAAAACGCTTTTTGGGAGTCCTGTTGCTGGTTCACCTGGATGGCCACCCCATTTGCATCCACTAAATGCGTACGAATCTCGTTGGACAACTCCTGTTGTTGTAGAATCAGTACGTAATTGGTGGACTTGGCACTGACAATATCCTTGATCAACCGGTCCAAGATGTCGGCTGCATTCTTGACCAGCGACTCTGTGTCGGTCACCAAGATGCACAATATGTCGAACACCTCGTTGAAGTAGAGCAAGATTTCACCACGGGCAATCTTGGCGATGTTATAGAGCGACTCACATGCGTAATACCTGACACGGGCGTCTGTATCTCTGAACGTGGAGAATATGGGCTTAATAATCTCATCCAAGAAGTACGCTATCGCAAACGGACCCAAGGCAACAGAAACAGAACCCAACGCCGTAATGGCACCCATTTTCGAAGAGTTCGTTCCGCTGTTGGTCAATTCAGTCAACTCATTCAAGATCTTGTAGATTGTTTGACTGTCATTGCGTCCTAGTGCCCCCTTCGTTAAACTCTCAATCTGATGTGCTGTAGCTTTCCGCTTTTCGTAGATGTGATTGGACAAGTCCTTGATCAAGGACTGATCTAATACATTACCCATTCTATGAGTGTCTTAGCGTATTGGTCCAGCAAGGGTGCTTCGTATTTCACAAGTTATAAATTTATTTATATTTTCTTTATCTCCACGAATCGACACGAAGTGGAGGCACAGGAGGAGCTACAAAAGGAGCTAGAGTTCGATTGAGTAAGGTAAGAGCAGTGACATAGGCAGTGTGGTAACGTTGATCTGGGCCATAATTTAAAACATGTTCTACTTTTCGTGTTGTACCTACATGATCAAGCAGATTCTTAGATACATCAACTACAATAATCTCACAATAAACTCATCTCATACATGTATACTGTCAACAGTCATAGAAATGAAAACCCGACCTAATAAACTAAAACCAATAAATAATTAACTGCTGATACTAATACTTTCTCTTTTTGCTGCTTGGCAGCGATCCTTCGTTCAAGTACGCTGCTGGCGTATTGACTTGGATGGGTTCGCAGAGTGGGTGTGCTTGTGCTGTACTCCATGTTTTGTTGTAAAAATCTTCTTCCTCGTCATCGTCTCCTTCCACCTTGTCGATGAAGTCGATGTCATCGTAGTTGAATTCGGAACTGCTGTCCAATTTCAGTTGTGGGATTTCCGGGCGAGCAGGGGCAACTGGTGCTTGAGCTGGCGGAGCTGATTCTGTCAATGGACAGTTCATCTTCTCGAAATCTATGTTAGATAAATACGCCTGTTTCGCAATATCGTTGTCACTGTTGGTTTTGCCTGGAGGAAGAATTTGGTTCAAGGCAAATAAGTCGTCTGCTGTGAAGTTCTCAAGGCTGGGGATGCTTACCTTGAACTTGATGAAAAGGTTCCCACAGCTATATCTGTCGAGGTCGAACACGACTGCGCGCATCTCCTGCACTGTGTCGAGTGTCTCTACGTATTCGCCATCTTGTGCCACCTCGTTGATGGGCATACCTAAGCCCTTTACGAGTTTCGGTTCATTTTGGTTGACGGTGCCAGTGACTTCACCGTACTGTATCGACGTGTGGGAGTAGTCGTTGATGGTCTTGTTACCGTGCACATTCAATAAAACGCGCACAGTGTTTCCGGGCTTGATAAAGTTCTCGATATCTATCACCCCTCCCAACAAGGCCGTGCGAAGGTCGATCTCGTGCTCCATGAAAAGATCGTTGTACTTACGTATCAAGTACGGATGCGGCACTTGTCGTACCTGGATCACAACGTCTCCAGGAACTATGTTTCTTCCTTCGTCCGCCTCGCCCTGCAAGACTATACGAGTGCCGTCTGTCGAACCAGGCAACACATTCACCTGCAATAGCTTCTTTTCTCTCCTGAAACCGCCGTCACACTCGACACACACGTCTCCGGGTGCAAAGTACACGCCTCTGCCAGCACACTCGCCACAAGGTCCATACTGTTCATACAGTACGGTCAGATCATAGTACGTCGTAGCCAACTTACCCAGTCCTAGACATAGCCGACAAGTCGATGGGTTAAATCCTCCTACTCCTTCGCAATCAGCACACAGTGATGTCTTTGGTAACTGCAACTTGATAGTCTTGCCAAAATACAAATCGGCCAACGTTACGTTACACTTGTGGTGAATATCGGGTCCCTTTCTTACAGTCTGGTTCATGTTTGGCACTGCACGCACCACTCTCTTGAGCGATGGGTGGGACCGCACGTTTGGAGGGGGCTGAAACGCACATCCCTTCAACAGGTTGAAGTCAAACTTGCTTCCTGAAAACATGTTGTTCATATTGTTGAACACCAGCGAGAAGATATCTGTTGCTGCAGACAACGGGAACATCTCGCCTATGCACGAGGATAATTTATGCTGAGATGACGTTTGGCTCGATGCCAGGCTCGAAGCTGAGCTCCAATCGTCGCTAGAAGATTGCGTTTGTCCCTGGCTATTGCCCTGGCCTTGGGTCGTTTCTTCGTACGTGCCGTCCAAACCTGCAACACCATAAACATCATAGACCTTTCTCATATTAACGTCCTTCAACACACTGTACGCCTTGGTGAGCTCTTTGAATCGCTCCGTCAACTGCGGGTTGTGGTTGGTTTTATCTGGATGACACTTTAATGCCTGCTTACGATAAGCCTTGGCTATTTCCTCGGAGGAGGCCTCCAGACTTACTGATAGTATGTCGTAGTACTTTGTCTCTGCCACCATCAGTCCATTAATAATCTATAACGAAGTGAATGCAATTTAAATGAATATATGAGTAATGAAGCTTCTATGGCTGGATCACTTATTTGATTTTTCTAATGTTTCCATAAAAATCGTGGAAGCTTCCATGGGATTCTTGGCTTTGTCAGAGCTTAGTCAGATTTTCGGGACCGTGTTATGGGGTGTTATGGGTGAGAGACGGACTTGGGAGTTGTTTGGATTGTGAAGGGAGTGTAGAGGGACTGTTGACTGAGGGACTGATGGTCGATTCCTTTGATAGGGTTACTCGAGGGCTAGGTTGTGGAAGTTATGTCGCAAGGAAAAAGAAATATGGGTGCAAAATTTAATTGTTCAAAGCTTAATCCATATTAAGCGGTGCGCTTGAACTAGTGAAGTTGAACTTGATTACTGTTTGGCTAGTGAAAGTCAAGGAAATCGGTGGTTCTTCACATTCACCCACTCCGCTCATTCATCACTTGTCTCTCTCCACTAGATCACTACAAAAGTTTGGGAAATAGCGTATCTAATCTATACCAAGTCTCCACCCTAAAACCCACCCATAGTCCATTAATCACGAGTCTAAAATAGGATCACGGAAATGCTTGATGTAGTTGGCACCAGCACTTCTCGTTCTCTTTTTAACCTCGTTGTTACGCTGCTTCTGTTCCTGTTTGAAGACCTCCTTCTCTTGTTTGCTGAGCTGGAAGGCATTTATACCTGGAGCAAATCTTCTGTCCACTAATGCTACTGTTTTGCTTGATTCTTTGGGCACCACCGCAACAGGCAAGTTTTGACGGTAGTATCTGGTCATAGTTCTGTGGCCAATCTTCGATCCAGAAGGTAGCGTCAACTCAACTCCGCTCTTGTCAATATGCACTATGGTGTAGTTATCGTTGATTGCTTCGCTGAAACTTTCATCGTCGTCCTCCTCTTCATATTCTTCCTCTTGTTCGCCCTCTTCGGTGGCAAACGCCACCGATTTCTTGCTCTTCTTTACTCTAGGTGTTCCCTCTGTGAAGTCGTAAAACTCTGCAACGGCCAACTTTTCATCCTTGGTTTCGTAGGGTAGCTTACAGTGACCCTTGGACTGTATATGCTGTCTGACACTTTCCAAGTTTCTGCCTTCAAACCCGCACACAAGACACTCAAAGTCAAGCGTAGTGGCCTCGCTAATGTACTGAAGTAATCCCTCAACATTCGTCAAGTACGATCTTTCAGGAATGTACAACCCATGGTTCTTAAACATGTGCCTGATGTTGAGTTCTGTTTCCTTATTGTTAACCCCACAATAGAAACAGTGGGTAGTTGGGAGTGCTACATGAGTGAACGACTCATTGTCTGAAGACTCATCTTCATCTATGTCATCTTGCTGCTCAGAGAAGCCCGACTCACTTGTAGCATCTATCTCTGTGTAATCGGATGCGTAAAGAATCTCCGACCCAGTTTCGCCACCAGATTCGTATTGCAGGTCTTCACCCAACGAGAAGGTGGAAAAGTTCGACGAGACAGATCTCGTGGGACTCGCATCCCTACTGGTTTCTCTGCTTTCATCCTCATCACTCCCAGCGTCCAAAATTGTGTCATCTCCACCCCGAATACCGCCCCTGATGGTGTAACTACTCTCTTCCGATTTGGTCACCAGCTTGTTGGTGTTATTCTTCAACTTACGTCTGTGCACGTAAAAGCCATATTCATCCTCATTGGCGTCTCCACTCTCCTCAAGAAGCTTCAGATTCAAAACCTTCTCTGCGAATACGTCGGATGTGATGCTAGGCAATTGGGCCACACGACGCTTCAAATTGTACCGGTGCCAGTCGGTTTTCATGTGTTGTCTCTGCAACTCTGCATTGGCAAACCGAATGCTGCATGTGTTGCAGGTAAAACTCGAGTTCTGTGGTGTCTGTTGATGGCTTATGGAAAAAGACATTCTGATGATTTTAAATCTACATCACTAATCACGCTTGCTTATACCAAAGTCTACACCCTTGCCGCAATAGTGAGCTGAAATTCTGAGTGCAGTTTTGAACCAGTCCAGTTTAAAAAAAATTCACTGCAAAGAAACCAACCCACCATGGCTGTCCACATCTTCGGTAAGCAGGTGAAGCACAACAGTTTGGTTAGGAATGGGTTGAAGAAGGCCATCTTCGGCATAGGGTACCACACTGCCGAGAGGATCTGTGCCAAGGTCGGAATCTATCCTCAGATGAGAATGAACCAATTGAGCGAGCCTCAAATTATGGACTTGAACAAGGAGATCTCAGAGATGGTTGTCGAGGGCCAGTTGAAGCAGAAAATTAACAATGATATACAACTCAAGAGAGACATAGGGTCGTATGCTGGATTCAGACATGCATATGGCTTGCCTGTTCGTGGCCAGGGAACTAGATCCAATGGTGAGACTGCTAAGAAGTTGAACAGAATCCCAAGATACAAGATTTAAGGAGATGGAATAGAAAGAGGCTGGATGAAGTTATTGTCTTCCATGTATATATTACAATAAACATTTAGGTAAGAGGTGTAGCGTTCAGCGAGTTGAACTTGTTGATTGAAAAATCAAGAGACTTTTGATGCTAGACCTGTCCAAGTACTGAAAGGGCAAAGAGGGAGGAGTAAACACCAAAAATGTAAGATAGATGCAGATGTTTGAATAGTAAGCGCACCTTGTACTGCTTTATAGTCGTACACCATTAATATCTTTCAAAAGGATAAAAAATTGGACGAGTCAGGAATCGAACCAGAGACCTTCTCCTTGCAAGGGAGACGCGCTACCAACTACGCCACACGCCCACTTTCTGATTTGTGTGACTTCGTGATTTATTAGAATCGCATGACATCACACGTGCATATAACGTGATCGTTTTCTTGGGAGACACAAATCACATAGCAGCCCGTATGCTAGACCATTAACTACGTACTCCTATCACTCTTGGAATGTAAAATTGTTTCACAATACTAGATTATTTTACTGGTAAGCAATTGAATATTCCAGGCAACGGTTGCCGTATATATCAATTAGCTCTACAACGAGTATATTCTGCGTATATTATCATTCAAAGCTCCATCTCATGAGAACTTTTTGAATCTGTGAACTGGCTTAGAAGAAGCATAAGCTCTAGCGTACAAATCAATATCCTTAAGAGCAGAGGTAAATGTGGGCTTCCATCCGGTGAGCTTGGTGAACCTTGCAGACGAAGTGTTGACTCTGGTGCTCAAAGCCAACAGGAAGTTGTTATCTTTTTCGGGACCCACTAACTTAATCTTCCCCTCGTATCCCAATACCTGAGCACTCTTGTTAACCACTTCCGTTGCACTCTCATGGCTATCAACAAGATTGAAGATTGGAACCTCTTCCTTGGAGAGAGTGGAGATATTCTCTAAAGCTACCTTGGTAGCAGAAGCAACGTTCTCATTGTGAATAAACGGTATAAGAGTGTCTTGTATCAAGTGAACGGTGGCCACATCTTTGTCCTGGGCGATAGCCTCCAAGACTGGGTCAAGGAATGCAAACCAAATTGGACTGGCCCCGCCATACAAAATTCCAGGACGAATGATAAGTGTGTCCAAGTACTCCTTAGCATTGGTAACTAGCTTTTCAATAGGAGGTCTCCACGTAACCTGAGGAGTTGGCTTAACTCTTCCGTTTTCGCCAACCTCAACCAACTCATCGACTGGCTCGTCAGATGATCCGTGTACCCAAACACCCGAAATGTAAATGAACCCAATACGTTTGTCCACCTTCTTCGATGAGGCAGTGGCCCTTTGCAAGATCTCGGGAGTGCTGGTAGGTGTTCCACTCAAATCAACAATCCCATCAACACCTTCCTCAATAATTGCCTGTTCAATGTAGGAATCACCAGCCAACGGAACAATCTCCGCTCTTTCCAAAACGCCAACCTTCTCAGGAGTACGTGCCAAACCGTAAACTCTGTGGCCAGCCCTTCTCAATCCTTGGGCAATTGCAGACCCAATGTAACCTGTAGCACCAATGACAAGATACTTCATTTCTCTTTTGTTGATTGAAGTAAGGCAGAACTAAGGCATAGATAACTCTTAATATACCACTTTTCTTTGGTACACTTGGTCTACTTTGATTTCACCTTGGAACGGACTAATTTCCTAAAAGAATTTAGATTTGCAGCCAATGACATTTTCGTTTTAATATGCTTTATTATTATGCCAAAGTGCATTTGTTAACTCCTTTGATTTGTAATGTCTGGCTCGGCCGAACTACCGCCTTGCAAATTGATAAGCATACGGAATGGATATAAGAGTTCTGGTAGAGTTTGAAGCGGTCTCGAATGGTTCCAACCTTGTCTTGCCTTATGAGTGCATGTCATAGTTGCTCTGCCTCGTTTAGCCTCAAAAAAGGGGTACGTCGAAAAGACTTGCTGTCTAAATAGCAACGGATGCTGAGAGGTGTACTCCGCCAAGAATAGTGGTTGCGAAGCTCGTCAACTTGAAGTTAGGAACTGAACTCATTGAAAACCATGACACCTTCACGTGACCATTGAAGATATTCAAAACAAAAAAAGGATGGTCCCTAGCGGGATCGAACCGCTGATCTTGGCGTTACTCATATTAGCACCACGCCATAACCAACTAGGCCAAGGGACCTTTTCCTTGTTGATTGTTGCACAACGTCAGGATCCAATCATGACTTATCGCACGTGCGGCAATGTAACCTTGCAGCCAAAGTTGACCGACTTCGGGACATAACTAAACCGATGGGTACGGTTAGTTATAGACCCAGAGGTGCAAGACGACCTCCTGCACCTGAAGTTATTTTATAGTTTATTTAGTATATAAGAGGCTGGGACTTCCCAGACTCGAATTTGTTTAGTTAGTTAGTTTAAGAAATAAAGACGTTAGTCTAAGAGTTAAAGTAAGCTAATCTCAACAAAAGTCTCTAATAATCAGAGTAAATACCTCTTATAGGGTATAAGAGGCCCCACTATACAACAGTTGAGTAGAGTGTACATGATAATTATAAGGGCAATAATTCTTATCATCCTATATAAAGCATGGTTCGATCTTGTTAAGTTACCGTGCGTGGCAGCCATTGAGACTATACTTGATGCGGACTTGCTCGGTACGTTGGTGTGTAAACCCGCGCCGGTAAAGTTCGTGGAAAGAGTTCTGGATATCTTCGATAAGCAAGTTCATAATCTCTCCTTCAATCACCTTTCTAAAAGGTGTAAACATAAAGACAAAGGCATTATTCAACCCAAGGTTTGGTCAACCCAAACTTCTCTAGGTATTTCTTTGGAGCTCTCTCCAGAAACCTGGAAAAAGACATGGATGTTTATCAAGCATCTCTCCATTCAATATCCGAACTCGGTTGAAGATCTCCACTACTTCTTGCTTGGGCAACCGGCACACTTAGTGGAAAAAGATCAAATTTGTGCTTTATGTCTTTCTCCCATTCCTGACTTGCGTGAAACGTGTAGTCACTATTTCGGGAATTGTTCCAGTGCAGGGGAAGTTAGAACACATTTTGAACTTGAAGAAAACCTGATCACATTCATTGATATACTTAACCCTCAACCTCAAACGTTGAATCACTTCGTGAAATTGAACA